>BSBM01000461.1:777500-1172500 GCA_027924585.1 Larix kaempferi | reverse complement strand
AGCCTATGATAAAATTCATCAGTTCTATAATGTGCTCCTTCTATCATTCTTAGATAGTTTGTTTACCACCACCTTTAACATGATCAACTCTAGTTTATAATTTGTAGTCCCATTAATCTATCAAACTAGCCTTAAAAAATCATATTTTACCACCATCGAAATGCAAAGAGGTACACTATACCCACATGTTTTATCTGCAAATAAACTGAAACAAGCATATATGGTGTCCAAAAATGGTAAGCTATATTGAGTCAAACCTGGATTTGTTGAGATCCCAAGATTAAGAAAATCCACAGTTTTGTGTGTGGGTATCAGTAAAGGTAGCAGATCTGAGCACCCAAATGAGAGTTCTTTGTAGAAATCGCCAAAAGATTGAATATTTCACATCAGAAATACTTGCTCTGCAAGGCTAGAAGACAATGATGGGGGAAGAATCCAACTTCTTTGAAAACTTTTGTCATAATTCTCTTCCAACTTCCACATTTCTTCAACATTGTTCAAATTCTCTAATCAACAAAATATAGCCACGGACGATGCACAAAAGGAAACCGTCCTCATGCATATCAAATAGTGTTCATGCAGTCTTCATGGACTTCCATTCAGAGAATATACCATTTAATACTATCATAGATCCATCTTAAAAGGGGATCTACTAAGCGCCGAGAGGGATCAAATCTCTCACAGGTGCAAACTCCTTTTTAGACTGGAAATGTTGAGGAAGTGTGTAATGCAATGTTTATGGTTCTTATTTATCTAATTTGTATAGTTTTATATTATGCTGTTCTAAATATTTTAAATCTAATTTGAGTCGACATGTTATTTTTTATAATTTTTTATAATTTTTTATAAAAGAAAAGTGTCAACTATAGCATGAGCACAAAAGGAGATACACATCTCCCCCTCTTGGGTTGTAGAATGCACCTCTTCGACACACTGACACACTAGTTGCCGACTCCATGATTTATGTATCATGCAAAAATTACCATGCACAATTTCCAATACACTAAGGGCATGATACACGAACGATTGGTCCTAGGAAAGTCTTCAATACTTCAAGTCCTTCATTTCATTTAGCATCCATATGGTTCCATATACTCGCACAAAATGGTGGTATAGGCCACCTCTACGTAGTGGTGGCTCCAAGCAGCTGATCTCCACGAGGTATTAGTCATGGTTTTGTACATAGCTTCAACACTCCTCCAACGCTCAGCTTCAACACTCCTCCAACCTGCAGCTTCAACACGATATTCACATAGATATGGAAAAGTGTATTCACATGAGGTGGCAGAATTGAAAATGCCGAAGAAAATAGGTCAAAGTTGTGGTCATGGAATTGTCTGCAGAGGTCGAGGGTCGATCCATGCACCGACACATGCATGTATAAATGCTAACGAGTATGGAGAGGCGTATTCACGCCACTCCAACACAAAGAGATACCCACATGCAACTAATACTCCACAGATCCAACGAGAAGCATATAAAAGCACAGATCTGGTGGAAATAGAATACACAAGAGCCCTTCACACAGCCTCAGAATGGAGAAACAAAATGTGCAAAGACTAATGGAAATATCATAATGAAGAAACATATATATTAATGGACGTTCATGGCGTGATATGTAGAATTTGATTTGAGGATAAGACAACATATTAAAAAACAATAGACGATGAATATCCAAGGCAGGAACCGCACAAAGAGAAATCAATGTAGGTATGAAGGAGACACCACACACAGATAGAATGCGGGTAGGTATGAAAGACTGGAAACACATAGGTGTGTAGGTGTGGAGAAGCCTTGTGCATACAAAATTCCCTAGTAGAGGTAACGTCTCTCTCTGTCACTTGAGAAAAAACCGCTCTCTCAAATATGAGGATGACATAAATCGTAGGGATGGAATTATGACAGAACTTGCTTTGAACCACTATTGGGATTCCCAATACGGCACACAATCAAATTGATTAACACATACAAATACACTGCAAGAGATAGATAAGCATTGATACAATGATTTATCATTAACATAATGCACTTATAAATACAAGTTGTACGAGCCTTGGTTTCCAAATTCTATGGTGTCTCCTGGAATCCCAATGATTGTTCACATTATTTATTTCATAAATGTGAATAGTAAATAATAATATTTCATAACCCCAAAGAATTATTCTTCCAACAAATCGTACATTCATATAAGATAGTATAAGTGATGAGAGTCTCGAAGAAGAGTTTCTTTTTATCTCAAAGCCAAAGGTTTACTGATTTATAAGTGTTTTCAAGCTTATAATAAGCTTTCCACCCTCTATTAATCAATTTTTCAATGATATAGTTTCAATCAACCTTGTGATGAAGATCAATTTTGAGATATTTGTATGAAGTCACTTACTCCAAGTTGTTGTTGTCGTACATTAAATTACCATAAGTGATCTTTTGGGATTTGATTATCATAACTTTGATTTGTTAGTGTTAATAGTCATACCCGTTCTAGAGAATTTTAATTGCTTTTCGAGAGCATAGGGACTCCTCACCATAAGAAAAATATCATCAGCATAAAGAAGAAGGGTGATGAATATACTAGCCAAATCCATGCCGACACAACCAATGTATTCCAAACAACTCTTTAGCTTGTTAATGTATATACCAAAAATGGTAGGGGATAGGAGACAACATTGCTTGAATCCTATCTTACAATTAATTTCTTCCAACGAGCTCTCATAGCTCCTAAAATTGGCAATAATATTCTCATACAACCTTATTGCAACAACTTTCAATTCAAAAAATACTTTTATCTCTTCTAATCTATTCAAAAGGTTAGTTCTAGGCACTGTGTCAAATGTTTTTCTGAAGTCAACAAAGCAAAATCGAAGCTTGGTTCTATTATTTTGAAATTCCTCTGCAATGATCCTAAGCGTAACAAGGTGGTCCATAGTTGAATGATAATGCCTAAATATTGCATGGCCTTTAGTCTTTTTCCTTGACTTTCTAGCCATATGCTGATCTTCTTTTCCAAATTAATTCCATATAACTTGGATAAAAGAGGGATAATCATAGTGGTCCTAAAATTAGATGGATTTTGTTAATCTTCACTTTTAAGCATTGGAACAATGAGGCTTTTTGTCCAAGGTTTAGGAAACCTTGCTTCACTACTAAATTGAAGAGCTTGTGGATGTGAGGGATGAGGAGAGGCCCACCTATTTTTTGTTAAAATTCAAGATGCTAAGACAGAAAATAGCAGCATTACATTCCATTTCACAATAATAGCATATACAGGATCACTGAAGAAACAACAAGCACAGCATAAACACAAGAGACAGAGATTTATCCTGGGAAACCCTCATGGGGTAGAAAACCCAGCAAAGCTTCCTCAATATAGATGACCAGCAATATACAAAGATGAAACCCTGAGACATGATCTACTCCTCCACAATAGCAGACCTCTCCTCCACAAGTGCGTTATCCTCAAGTGAGTGAATGTGTATAATGAGGAACACACCTCCTCTATTTATACACTACTCTGATATGTATTTTACACAAGTACATGTAGGCTCGTATTTAACCATTAGGTTAAATACCCCATTATAACTGACTGGGCCGACCCCTCTAGGGTGGTCTAATAACCCTTTGACCCACATAACACATACAGGGCCGACCCCCACTAGGGAAGTCTAATAACCCAAGTTACCACATTCCGACGGAGGAATAAACATCTCCGGATATACAATAAGATCTTCACGGAGGAATGAATCATCTCCGGAATAATAAAGTACAAATATAATATTCTTTGAAGTTACAATATCTCAACACTCCCCCTTAACGAGAAGGATATTATAACAGCATCTGCACGAGCAAGGAGTCATCAACATCATACATGATACATCTATAAATCATTGGAAGCTTTCTCAACATCATCAGTAACTCAACCAGTTACTGGAATATCTTCAATACTGGAACATCAACATCTTCAGTACTGAGTCTTTATCTTCTGCAGCACTCAAACAGCTACAGCAACATCAATATCTGAATCCTCACGATTGTCAGCATCGCCATCACACGATCATCAGCATCGTCATCACATGATCAACAGCATCGTCATCTCACGATCATCAGCATCGTCATCATACGATCATCAACATCGTCATCTCACGATCATCAGCATCGTCATATCATCTCGATCTACAGCATCTGGATCATCTCGATCTACAGCATCTGGATCATCACGATCTACAATATCTGGATCATCTCGATCTACAACATCTGGATCATCTCGATCTATAACATCTGGATCATCTCGATCTACAGCATCTGGATCATCTCATCTACAGCATCTGGATCATCTCGATCTACAGCATCTGGATCATCTCGATCTACAGCATCTGGATCATCTCGATCTACAGCATCTGGATCATCTCGATCTACAGCATCTGGATCATCATGATCTACAGCATCTGGATCATCTCGATCTACAACATCTAGATCATCTCGATCTACAGCATCTGGATCATCTCGATCTACAGCATCTGGATCATCTCGATCTACAACATAAGTATCCTCAACCATACAAGTACATTAATCAATACATGTATCATCAAAAGCATGTATTCTCACCAATACATCTATCATCAAAACATGTATTCTTACTAATACATATATCATCAAAAGCATGTATTCTCACTAATACATCTATCATCAAAAGCATGTATTCTCACTAATACATCTATCATCAAAAGCATGTATTCTCACTAATACATCTATCAATACAAGTATCCACACTAATACAAGTATACACAACAGCAGCATACCCTGCAACACACATGATCCAATTACGGGATGGTCAATCCCTCTCACTTTAGGACATAGGTCCAAGGATGATACAATCCTGATCCACTTATGGGATGATCAATCCCTCTCAATTTAAGACATCTCTCATGTCTATGGATGATGCAATCCAGATCAACTTACAGGATGATCATTCCTTATCCTTTTAAGACACCTCACCATGTCTAAGGATGATGCAATCCCGAATCAACTTACAGGATGATTAGTCCTTATCACTTTAAGACACCTTACCATGTCTAGGGACGATGCAATCCCAATCTACTTACAAGATGATTAGTCCTTATCACTTTAAAACACCTCACCATGTCTAGGGATGATGCAATCCCAATCTACTTACAGGATGATTAGTCCTTATCAGTTTAAGACACCTCACCATGTCTAGGGACGATGCAATCCCAATCTACTTACAGGATGATTAGTCCTTATCACTTTAAGACACCTCACCATGTCTAGGGATGATGCAATCCCGAATCAACTTACAGGATGATTAGTCCTTATCACTTTAAGACACCTTACCATGTCTAGGGACGATGCAATCCCAATCTACTTACAAGATGATTAGTCCTTATCACTTTAAGACACCTCACCATGTCTAGGGATGAGCAATCCTAATCTACTTACAGGATGATTAGTCCTTATCACTTTAAGACACCTCACCATGTCTAGGGATGATGCAATCCTAATCTACTTACAGGATGATTAGTCCTTATCACTTTAAGACACCTCACCATGTCTAGGGACGATGCAATCCCAATCTACTTACAGGATGATTAGTCCTTATCAGTTTAAGACACCTCACCATGTCTAGGGACGATGCAATCCCAATCTACTTACAGGAGGATTAGTCCTTATCACTTTAAGACAAGTCTCATGTCTAGGGACGATGCAATCCCATCACGTACATTTTGAACCCATTTCATGGACGATGCAGTCCTCACGTACATTTTGAACCCAGTTCATGGACGATGCAGTCCTCACGTACATTTTGAACCCAGTTCATGGACGATGCAGTCCTCACGTACATTTTGAACCCAGTTCATGGACGATGCAGTCCTCACGTACATTTTGAACCCAGTTCATGGACGATGCAGTCCTCACGTACATTTTGAACCCAGTTCATGGACGATGCAGTCCTCACGTACATTTTGAACCCAGTTCATGGACGATGCAGTCCTCACGTACATTTTGAACCCAGTTCATGGATGATGCAGTCCTCACGTACATTTTGAACCCAGTTCATGGACGATGCAGTCCTCACGTACATTTTGAACCCAGTTCATGGACGATGCAGTCCTCACGTACATTTTGAACTAGTGGTTCCGGGATGATGCAATCCCCATCACTTTATTCTCGAATACCATACGTCTACGGATCAATTCAGGGACCAAGGTCCGGGGATGATACAATCCCCACTTCTCGGAGACCTTACGTCTACGGCTCTCTTTAGGACTGAAAGTCCAGGGATGATCCAATCCCCTCAACTGTCCACTAAGGACTTCATTCTCGGAGACCTCACGTCTACGGCTCTCTTTAGGACTGAAAGTCCAGGGATGATCCAATCCCTTCAACTGTCCACTAAGGACTTCATTCTCGGAGACCTCACGTCTACGGCTCTCTTTAGGACTGAAAGTCCAGGGATGATCCAATCCCCTTAACTGTCCACTAAGGACTTCATTCTCGGAGACCTTACGTCTACGGCTCTCTTTAGGACTGAAAGTCCAGGTATGATCCAATCCCCTTAACTGTCCACTAAGGACTTCATTCTCGGAGACCTTACGTCTACGGCTCTCTTTAGGACTGAAAGTCCAGGGATGATCCAATCCCTTTTCTTTCTCGGAGACACCTGTCTACGGCTCACTTTAGAACAAGTGTTCAAGGATGATACAATCCCCACATGTATTCTCATCAATATACTATCGATCCTGGGAACCCATACAGAACCTGATTCACACTTCTTCTTTAATTGCACCATTAACAGAATGGTCTTATCTAGCCACTTGGAGCAAACATCTCATCATGATTCTCTTCCTCTTTCTAAGAGAATCTTCTAGCCACAAGCCTTCTATATTTTGTTTGATTTGTAAATCTTCTTGTTGAACATCCATCACTTGTTCGGTGTTCATTATTCTTCATGATCTTTCCTACAAAACAAAATTAAGTACATGATTAGTAATCCTTCATAATCATGAAATCATGATAACCTATTATGCATACAGATATCATTTATATAGTTATGCAACTATCTTGACCAATACTTTGGCACAACACTTTCCCATATCCTGTATGCATACAGTGGCTATCTAGATGCCTTCCATCTCTACCAGAACATACTATCGAGAGTGTGCACAGCTCTTAGCATGTCAGCAAAGAGGTTTCATTCTAGACAAGCAACAATGGAATGTTTGTCCAACTTACCAATCATATGCATATTAGTAGTATAATGTTCAATGCTCTATGAATGTTTGCACTCAGCATGATATGTTCTAGGAATACAAATATGCATACAAGAAATATCATTTACTATTTCAAATAACAACTCAAATACTTATCTTTTATGTTTGTGTGGTTGCCTCCCGCTTGATCTTCTATATGTCCTTTGAACTTCTATTCATTCTGTACCACTGTGCATGCTCAAGTGTGCACTAGTGTCATCCTCATGATCTCATACACAAACATTCATTCATTAGTATATTCTCAAAACATTCTAATTCTAAATCATCTTGAATATGTATAGTCATGATCATTAGTATTTAGGGTTTCAAGTAAGTCTTCTTTTACTCATGCATATTCTTGTTTGATCATAGTACTCTTCTGGTTAATTAAATCATGCATAAACCCTTGATTAATAACTTTATGAATAAGCATAACCAATCATATCAAGTATACTTATATAAGGGATCCTAACACAAGGTAAGATTCATGGGAAACATACCTGGATTAGTATACCTACTTGGTTATGTACAACATACCTAAACATTCTCTTCAATGATTTAGAGATCCTGAGCTAGAACCTGCATGTCTCATAGGTTAAGCATAATATAACAAAGTCATACATACCTCGTAAGTAGAACAAAGATTATGGATGAGTCTTTGTCTTCATGTTTTCATGGTCATGGAACCTGATTTGTCTTTTGTGATGTACCTATATCTTGTTAGCAAACAACATCAACCTCACACAACATCATAATGCATTAGTACAATCATAAGTGTCAACACCCTAACCAATGAATATCTTCTATCATGCATTAATAATTTTGTTATGGTTATATGACAAATCTAAAATCAAAATTGTACTAACTGTAATAACCTGAAGACAAACATACCATAAACTTAATCATGGACAAATATCGAAACATACCTCAATGAGTCATACCTGTCGAGATCGCTTGTATTCTTCTTATGTAAGCCCTTATCCTCATCTCCCTCTGAGACAGGAACTTCTTCACTTATGCAGGTGACCAATCCATCTTCTTCTAGTATTAACCCAATCCACTTGATTTGCAAGAACTGGACCTTGATGAGCTGATCAAACTGGTATATTCAGAATTTGAAAACTGCAAAGTTTTACTCCTTAATTTTGCCTTTGAAACTTTCGGATTCACTGGACGTGACCCTGAACTGGGGTTTGATGAAGCCCACTCTTTTTCCCCATCAAAAGGTTTGATCCAAAGCTCTAAGCTTCTATTTTTCTGAGGAGCTTCCAGCCGTGGTCACAGATTTCAAAAATTCCCATTTTTACAGAAGCCCTAATTTTCCACTTTTCTGATCAAAGTCCCGAACTAGGGTCTAATCAAGCCCGGCCTTCTGCCCAACCAAAAATTCTGATATTGGTCTCTAAATTTCTATTTTGATGAGTATCATCCAGCCATGGTCTCCGATTACAAAAATTCCAACTTTCTTCAAAGCCCTAAATTCCGGAAGCCATGAATGAAGGTACCAAAAAATAATTCTGTTTTGACAGAAATATGTACCTGATTGTTTCTGGTGTAACTCTGAAATTTTTGATCCACAGTGTCTGAAAAAGTTTTCTGAGATAGCCTGACCTGTTAGCTTTCCATCCTGACAGGTCTGACCTCAATTGGATGTTCTGAGAGAGAGTTATGCCAAATGTCGCAACGTGACCTGTTTTGGGAAAATACAGGAGAGCGAACTTGTACGGCATGCCACGTGTCACTGTTTGACCTTCGGCCTCTGAAAAAGTTTTCTGATATAGCTCGGCCTGTTATATTTCCATCCTGACAGGTCTGACCTCAATTGGATTCTCTGAGAGAGAGTTATGCCAAGTTTCGCAACATGACCTGTTTATGGGATAATACAGGATAGCGAAATTGTACGGCGTGCCACGTGTCACTGATTCAACTTCGGCCCCTGAAAAAGTTTTCTGAGATAGTACAGTCTGTGTACTACCTGTCACTTTTCACGAAATTTCATTTGGAGCTTCCTAGCCCAAGTTATGACCTTTTTCCCAAGGTCACCTGATTTTGACTCAGATCTGGAAGAGGCAGAAACCCTATATTGTACAGATCATAAATCACAAAGTACAACGAATTAGAGGTTGTCCTTTGGACACAAGGTACCTGGATATTTTAGCTTCGTCCTGTAACAATTTCAGATCCGAAAACTTCGCCAAAATGGATTTATAGCGAAAGTGCTACGATGACTGGTTTTTGCTATGTAAAACCCTAACCTTCAAATTGTCGTAAGTAAAGCAAGTGTCTTTAGTGCCATACCTTGTCTTCCTTCAGGTTAGCTCTGATACCATGTTAAAATTCAAGATGCTAAGACAGAAAATAGTAGCATTACATTCCATTTCACAATAATAGCATATACAGGATCACTGAAGAAACAACAAGCACAGCATAAACACAAGAGACAGAGATTTATCCTGGGAAACCCTCATGGGGTAGAAAACCCAGCAAAGCTTCCTCAATATAGATGACCAGCAATATACAAAGATGAAACCCTGAGACATGATCTACTCCTCCACAATAGCAGACCTCTCCTCCACAAGTGCGTTATCCTCAAGTGAGTGAATGTGTATAATGAGGAACACACCTCCTCTATTTATACACTACTCTGATATGTATTTTACACAAGTACATGTAGGCTCGTATTTAACCATTAGGTTAAATACCCCATTATAACTGACTGGGCCGACCCCTCTAGGGTGGTCTAATAACCCTTTGACCCACATAACACATACAGGGCCGACCCCCACTAGGGAAGTCTAATAACCCAAGTTACCACATTCCGACGGAGGAATAAACATCTCCGGATATACAATAAGATCTTCACGGAGGAATGAATCATCTCCGGAATAATAAAGTACAAATATAATATTCTTTGAAGTTACAATATCAAAACATTTTTAAGATTTCTAATTGGTATCCTTTGTTGTCCTTAGCTCTCGATTTTGTGAGCTTCTTAACCCTAAACTTTATGTCTTCTAAACAAAAAACTTCTTCCTCTGTAGAAAGGGTTTGAATGTTGTCCACGACATCAGGGGATTCATAAATATTTTTAAGCTAGGAATTCCAGTCCCTCAAGGGAATCATATTGTTTTCTTTAATTTTCCAATTTAGAATTTCTTAGAATCTACCTTAGGGAGGTGTAAAAGCTTCTCTTGTTGTCTATTTGTGTAGTACCTTTTTTACCCTTTAATTATGGCTTTAAACCTATATATCTTGTTGGATTTTAAGGGCTTGTTAGAAGCATCCCTAATGGATTTTCTATCATGCTTGATCTCTTTATCATACCAAGGGTTGGTCATTCCATTTTCCTTTCTACATGACACCACGATAGAGAACTTGTAAATGGAATTTGAGAGGGTTGTGGTAAAATTATGATAGAGGTTTTCTGTATTATCCTTATTTGAATAATATATTTAATTAATTATTTAAATCCCTTAAAAAATAGATCGGTTTTATTTTTATCGAACATCAAGTGCTTTTGGTGATTATAATTCTTTGTTATGGGGCTTATCTTCCTATCAAAGTTTAGAGTTAGGTTTAAATTTCTATGATCAAATTCAGGATCATGGTCATTTAAGATGTCAAAATTTACTATTTGATTGTATATGAGGATATCAAACATCACATAATCTATGACATTACTACTAATCCCATGGATACAAGTCATCTGGTTGGATTTCAACTACTTCATAAAACCATTGCAAATTATTAGATCTTGAGAACTACAAAGCTTGGTTAGCTTGGTACAAAACAAAATTTCAACCACATCTTCAGATTTTTTTTGTATCTCCTAGATGCTATCATAAGGTCCTCATCTAGCCATGGTAGATAAGGTTTGGTATCATTTCTTAAGATAATAGCTTAGTTAGTTGTTGTTCTAGCATTAAAGTTTCTTGGAAAGAGGATATTTCCTTCACTTTTTAGGCTGTAAATATACTATTTTAAGCCATTGTAAGGACAATTTGTATATTAATAGGTTCAAAATAACATATTTATATATACATTTTCTTGGAACTAATATATGAAATCTCCATGCACAGGTATTGATTGAGAGGATCTTCCTTGTGAAGCCTAATATAAGGAAAAATGTTTTTCTTTATGTAACAAATTATTCCTCTGATTACTCTATGGTATGACCATTTTTTCCATATTGACCACAAGAAAAATCCTTCTATGTTAGGGACCTTAGATTCTTCACGATCCCATATAATATCAATTTCACTCAATATCCAACTTAATATTGGACCTATGCTCCATGGAAAGCCATGACAATTCCAAGAAAGGATCTGAAATGTCCCAAATTCCTATTTATTGTTATGTTTTTGGTCTTTATCCCATTTTCTTTCCTTTCTAGCTTCTTTCACATTTTTAACTTGCTTTCTTAATTTAGCTTTATCTTTTGGAATTATGTCTTCCATTATAAATGTTCCTAGCCCTTTTAGAATTGGGGCTGTATTGAGTATTCCACATTTATGGTCATTAGAGCTTGCCATAACATGAATTAACCTATATCTGTGCTCAATTATTTTTCCTAGCGTATTTGCTTCTATGAGACAATATGTTTTAGTGTGTAATTCTTATTGTAGTTTTTCCTTGACTACTGATAGTGTGTCCTCTTCATTCTCCTCTTTCAAACCAAAAATTATATGCTCGTGGTATAACTCTATAAGCTATTATTTTCCTCTTTGATGGGTTTGATATCCAATTTACCCTCCAAACTATTTAGGAGCAAATTATTATTTAGTTTTTCTCCTCACTTTTTAATCTTATTCTTCATATTATGATTTTCTAGATTATCAGCCTCTCCTACTTGGTTTAATTGTTTCTTTTCTTGGGTTTGCTTTTTTTATTTTTATATTTCTTGTAATCTCATCTCCAATTTATCCAACATATAACTCTCTAACTTGATTATTTTAGTGTCTATCTGTTTATGAATCTTGTATTCAAATAATGCAAACTTATTATTAATCATTTCCCCTAACTATATTTGATGTTTAGATTCTCTTCCTTTCCTATGTTCATCTTAATATTTTATATATTCACAAATACTATCTAGGGTTACCTTGTTAGGTATCCCCTTTTGATATGTTTTTGGTAAATGTAATGGCTTGTTCATATTGGAATAAATAAATAAAGAGGAAACAAATTATTCCCAATACTAGGCGAAAGAGCTTGTTCCCCTTCTTAGGTCAAGATTGTCGAATAGGGATTCAAAGGTATGTTGTGAAAATGCCCACTGAGAATACCTTGTGAAAAAGACTCAATGAAAATGTCTCATAAAAATTCCTTTATGAAGAGTGAAAGTGCCTCAATGAAAATGCTTTAGTGAAAATGTCTAATGAAAATGCCTTGGTGAGAATGTCCTGTGAAAGGACAGTGAAAACAACTTTGAAATACATACCATGAAAAAAGAATAAAGAAGAAATAAATTATAATTAAGAAAGGAACATGTGCACCTAATTAGGTCAAGCTTGTGGATTAGGGTTTAGGTATGCCATGAAAATGCCTAGATCTTGCAAATACCCAATCTTAAAAATACTTGGTGAAAATTCCTTAGTGAAAATGTCTAGTCTTGAAAATACTCGATAAAATGCCTCATGAAATATCCTCAGTGAAAATGACCTGTGAAAGTGCCTCAATGAAATGATACTATCAATATAAATCATATTGATCAAATGATTTAAAAATATTTTTGCTTAGCTAAACATTTTTCTTCCTTGTACACAACGAAACAAGTTAGTAATTCAAAACTTAAACACATCTTACAAAGAGTGGAAATATCAATAGAAGCTACATCTACGTGCCCCTCCATTATATAAAGAAGATGAAATAGGGGAATTGTATTGTGTCTCCAAGTTACATGAAATTCAATGACATGGCTAAGAGGTTTATTGTGCATACGTGGTGAAAGCATTGGCAAGAGCGAGCTCAGAGGGGAATATTTTGATGCAGTGGAAATTAAGGAATATTATAGATAGATTTATCAAAATTTGAATAGGTATAGGGTTCAAAACTAGTGGAGGCGAATGAGGGATTTTCCTGATTGGAATATCCCAAGCCGTGGACATGCTTCTACATTGTAGAAAACAAGAGCAAAGATGCAGGTTGGAAATATCCTCTTGGTGTCTAGAAAGGGTAGGTGTGAAGGCTTCACTCACCTAGAATGATCATTTCACTCATCAAACTCCTCATTCTCGATTGTACATGGTGTTGTAGGAAGAACAAGAACCTAATCAAAGCCATTGCCTTCAATTTCATGTTTTAACTATAAAATTTTGTTATGAACACCCCTAATTGTTTCCTTTCTTTGAAAAGTCTTTGGAGACACTTTCCTTCTTGCCATGTCTAGCCTCATGAGGTTGCTCCTGCCACTTGGTCCTATTGTTGCTTTTGCATATGTTTTTAAGTCTCTAGTTATTGCTTAGTTATTACACCTCAAGGGATACATTTTCTAAAGTGTTGCACTTTAAAAAAAAATTGTAGCACAAGGTAGTTGATAAGTGTTGGCAAATGATCAAATCCCTTGAAGTGCAAACCTTTCCTCAAATTCTGCACACTAAAAATATTTGCACCTCAAGAGATTATCTTTGATCTTTTTTTTAGTTTTTCATATTTTACTAAGTCATTTGTTTTCTTTATTTAACTTATTAACTTAGAGCTTTGACATATGGTTATAAATACATTTGATTATTATATAGGGCATATAGTTGTAAATGCACCTAATTATTTTTATGAAGTTCAAATTTATTGACTACATACAACAAATAAAAACACAAGTAAAATAGGTAATTAGAGATTGAAATATTATTACTTTAAACTTCTATTATTATTACTACTTAAATTTTGATTTTACAAAATATATTATTATTTTAAACTTTTATTATTATTACTACTTAATTTTTGATTTTGCAAAATATTATATTTAAAAAACCAGATATAAATATTATAATCTCTTTAATATTGATTATACATTTATTTATTTATTTTTAAAGTAAAATAATTAAACAAAATTTAATATAAATGACACTTCTCTAATAACTTGTTTTCTCAACGAGTGTACCCTCTTTCCAAGAAAATAATGAGGTATTGATTACAAAATAATGAAGTATTGATTATTTGCACTCACCATCAATAATGTCGTTCACATGTCCTTTTACTTGCATCATGATAATGGAATTAAAATAAGATTAAAAAATAGAAAGTAAAAAAGAAAGTAATTAAAAAATTCATGTTGATTTATAAATTAGTAAAATTATAAAAAAATAATAATAATTATTATTAGTATATAGACTAATAATTTAATACAAATAAAAAGTAATTAAAAGAAGAAAGTGAATCTCTTTCCATACTTCATAAATTTGGTTTTAAGATCCATCTTAATGTTAAAACAATGAAATTGAAAACATTTTCATAACATGTGTATCTACCATTAAAGAATATTCTTAATTTAATTAAATACTAAACAATTAGATTTCTTAAAATTTTATTGTTTTAAACTATTTCTCATACATTTTTAGTATTTAAAAAATGAACTATTTTTAATTAATATTTTAGATTTGTTTAAATTGTTTTAATATCTTTTGTTATTTTTATCATTATAATGAGTTCTTAATATCGTTTACTATTTTTTTATTTTATTATGATGACTTAATTTAAATTTTATAAATTTAGGATGAGGATTAAGAAAAGTCTTGTACTTTTTTTCTTTCTTTAATTTAAATTAATTAATAATTTAATTGGAAATTAATAATATTTTAACAATATTAATTACATTGAATCATCCAATAATGTCAGAAGGTTCTAAGGTATCAAAGTTGTGCAACCACTTCTCTTTTTCTACATCACACACTATATTGAGTGGAGAAAAATTATTTCTAGAAGCTATATGCATAGATGCTTATGACTCTTTACACCTAATAGATAGGTACATATAAGTATTTATATTGTCATAACATTTCTAATATGTATATATTTTATATTGGACTATTAAAGTGAGATGTTTTTGTATGTTTGCATAAAGGGAGGGGGAAGGTTGGGAAACAAGCATATTCACACCAAAACCAATAAACCATTATGTTAGTAAGAGGAAACCACATTATGTGGTTTCCCCGTTGACATAAAGATCATGATATATTGGAATTTATTGTTGTTGCAGGTCACATCTATTTTTGTATATTTGTTATAAAATTCTTCAACTAGATAACTTTTCCATGTTGTGGTTGAATCCACGATTACTAATGAGAATTTTGGACAAATATGATTTTAGCAAATCCTTGAATAAATATGATTTTAACAGAGCCTTGAAGCAAGCATATAAATTGTTGTAGATGTGAGAGAATCCCATGTCCTATAAAAAGTTATAGACATCTAACAACCCAAAGAAAACAAGTATATCATTGTGTATCTTGAAGGTTGCATATTAATTTATTCCAGAAGTATCCTAATTCTAAAATCCCTCAATATCTATATAATTTTAATATATTAAAAATAAACTTCTTTCTCAAAGTATGCTAGATAATATTAATATATTTCTTTGGCTGTTTGAAACTTTAAATATCCCATATAAACTAAATTTAAATTATAAAATATTTCTTATCTAATAAACCCATATATCTAAATATTAACTAGGACTCCTTAACACCATACTCCCTCAATGGTAACACAATTTGTAAAGTACAGTCTTATCCAAAAACCTGGATGGTCTAGCCATGAATTCTCATCTCCAACCTCCATGTTTCAAGGTAGACTATTATGAATTGAGTCTTATATGTTAGTTGGCAACCACAAGTCAAACTTCTAGACACTCCCAAAATGAATCAATAAATTTGTAATATATGTGGGATGGACATTGACTTATAGTTAGAAGTATTATCCAAAACTGGTTCCATCAAATTAAATAGGCTCACTCTCGTATCAATGTCATGTTCCAAGTTAATGTTGAGTTACATTTTTTTTTTTATGTCACATCACCCTTCACATTAAAAAAAGAATGTCTCTTTAATTAAAATATTTGGCATATGGCCTTCATTATCAAGAAGATAACTAACTACCTACTTTACACGCAACCTCATCACCACATAAATTGATTTGTTATCTGAATACGGCCACCACATAAAAGTGATGTGTTACCTTTCCGAACTTTATTAACATTTTTACATCAATTTTGGTGAAGTCGGTGATATTTGTACAAAACATTTTAAATTCGGGGTGATGATAAATATTATAAAATGTGTAGAGAAGCGGTGAAACTACTATATCGTAATTTGTCATCATTTGTGGACTGAAATTTTAGCAAGTTATATTACTTTTAAAATTAATAAATTTATTTTTATAATTTTGGTAGAATTATTTTAAGTTAAGTTGTTGCATTACGTGACAACTTGCACTTGACTCGTATGAATCTTCTAATAAAGTTTATCAATATAAATATCTACATATTACCAACTTAATCACCTTATTAATACTTGATGCTGTAAGTAAAAGTAAAATTATGAAGCGTGAATATTAAATTTAAATATAAATATATAAATGGGAACTCTTAACGTTAACTCCATTAAGTTCAAAATAATTAGATAAATTGAAATCTTTAACATTAACTTTAATTTTAACATTCACGTTTAAAAGCTCAACTTGTGATAACAATTATTATTATTTTTTAAATCATATTAATAGTATAAAAACATTTAAAATTATAATCAAAATTTTGATTTAAATATTTAAATACTATAATTTTTTTTCCAAAAATTTGACCTCTTATCTTAAGTTTTGTGGCATACTTATAATAAGATAAATGTAAAGAGTCCATTGGAATTTAGTAAAACAAATGCATTTTTTTTGACAAGTTAGTATGGATCTTTATATTACTTTTATCAAAATAAATAGAAGTTTATATGGCTTTCTCATAGCTGAGAAAATAGACCCGAGACTAAAATATAGAAGTTTTTAGGGCCTTCCCAAAACAAAGAAAACAAACCCAATTTTAGAGCTAAGATTGTAACTACGAGTTTTGAGAACAACTATGAGTTCAACCGGAAATCTAATATTAACCGCAACAGTGTCTTTAAAGCAAACTAGGAACCTAAAAAAGACGAAGTCTGAACCAGACTGAATGTTCTAACCAGTCTCTCCGACATGGGAATCGGCGAGTTCGATGCCCAATCGCTCAGCGATCTGCTTCTAGTTCTGTATGATCTGCGTGAGGAGGAGGACCATTTTGTCTTGTTGAAGGAGGATTTCAGCCTGTGCTTCCCCTCTTTCTGCTAAATCCTTTCCGAGAACTACCTTCTGCTTCCAATGGTAGTCTAAGGTTTTCTGGTATAGAGTAGTTTGGCCCCTAGTGTTCCCGGGGTCCGGGACTAATGCCTCAAATTCCTTTTTAATTTCGGTGTCGGATAGACACCCTCTAGTCACCTGTGCATCTTCCTCTGCCTCCTGTATTTCTGCTTGAGCCTTCGGCGAAATTTCTTGCTTAAACCTGCGAGCCTTGCCCACGACCCCCCTCATGAATCTAACCGACATTCCAGGTGAGGGGTCGGTCGGCTTTGTTTTACGTCGGATATACGGTCGCTTCTTAGGCGACATCCTTGCTAAAACGAAGTTCAGGCTGGAGGATGAGCCTCCCCAAATTATGGTTGTGCTGCAGCGGGTGAGACGCTAAGCAACTTTCAAACTTCCATTGTCGTAACCGCTACCATGCGAACCTTGTGCCCGCTTCTTGCTGCTGCGAATATCAATACTCTTGCGGGGTTCTATTGCCATGATGGTCATAACTCGGGCTGGAGCTGGAGTAAAGGGACGAGAGCGCACGCGCACGGGAGCCATCATCCAACTTGACACCCTGACCGGAGAATGATGCTAGCCTGAAGCTCTGACTGAAGAATGAAGCGTGTTGGGGGGTTTGTTATTTAGCATGCACACCTTAGGTATGTGACTCGGACGCGTGGGCAGGCTGGGTGGATGAGTGGGCTGCATGGGCGAGCATGTGCCTGGCCTCTTGGCTGGCGGGATCCTGTCTCGTCTCGGGGTTGACGATCATCCTAGTGGGAAGGCCCACGTTCATCACCCACGATGGGGGGTAGTAAAACAAATGCATTGCCTTAGCGAGAATAACTTTTATTTTTACAGAAAGTTGTCTTTATATTTATGAAAATGATGAACTTAAAGAGATTTCTGAAAGGTTTCCGATATTTGTAATTTAATTAGAATAACTTTAAATTACATTAAATTTTAAATCGGTTATTATTTAAATGAATTATAAATTTTTTCCACCAGAAATGAATTATAATTTTTTTTTAAATTATATTTTTAATTATTAAAATCAAATTTTAATATATAAATTTGATAAGAATGTGTGTTTCTTGATCAGGGGATAACTTTAAATATGGATGGGATAGGGTATGTTCAGCAGTTACATGATTGGGTATAGAGGGTTTACTTAGCATGTGGTTGGTGAACGTGATAGGTTACAATTAAATGTAATGGGATTGTAGCAATTATTTATAATTATTCATTTTGAATTTGGTATAGAGGGTTTACTTAGCATGTGGTTGGTGAACCTGATAGGTTACAATTAAATGTAACTGGTTGTTTGTCACGAACTGATTGTAACAATTATCTATAATTATTTATTTTGAATTTGGTATCACTGTCATAAAATCAATTTAAACAATATACTTATATTATCGTAATACAATCAAGAAAAAAACATAAGTATTAGTCTACCCCAAATTCTAAGATTGAAATCCATAAAATATATTCTTTTATTTTAATTAAAAATTCAAAAGATACGCTTACGGTTAGAAAGATTTTTTATTAAAAAAAAAAGAAGATTTCAATTTTCTACCAAAAGATTGCAGATTTCAACTTTGTTATTTTAGCCCGACGAAAAAGGGTCCAGGTTCGATGGCCACGTGGCAACTCTACAACTAATCTAACTGAATCGACACGACAGCATTCCGTACTAAATCCATTACTTGAAAATCGGGGCGGGGATCGACACAGTCGCCGTCAGCCTTTACTGACTGTAAGAAAGATTTGTCGACAGGCTGCCATGAAAGACGCGGAAACGGAAATGTTCCTTCCACGTTCCCGTCGTTTACGCCCCGCCATCGACGGCGCCCTTCTTAGCGAGTCTTTGACGGGAAGTCGACATTTAGTGTAGTCGTCGCTTAACGGCCGTAACGCTGCAGAGAAACTTGCGGAAGCCGCGTCGGAAGGGAGAACAGCCGTAATACGATGGTGATGGAAGTCCGGATTGATTTTCGGTTAAGTCTCGGTGTTTGGTCTGGTTGGTCTGGTTTGGTGCCGCTGGTCCCGCGTCGTCGTGGCCAGTCCGCAACTTTTTTGGGTTTGTTTTTTTATTTCACACACGAAGTCCCCTGTGCAGATATCAGACGATATCTGCAGCAAACGGCGCTGTACTCGCAGGGTCTGTCGACCGAAGCCGAGAAATAAACTCGACCACGTTCAATTCCACGCCCTTACATTGCAGTAAAAAAAGCTTGGCGACGGCTTTTAATCATGACCGATGGCCGTTTAGTACTCGGTTCGAGTTCTGCTTTTGCCAATCATTACATTTTCATGAAGAATTCTCTGGCCTCTCGACAATGGAGGTCCCTCTGAATTCACAGCTACCGACCCGATCTGCAAAGATACAAAGCGACATGAGTGCGGGAAAGGGACAACGGGTAGCTTTGGCTCCTTTAATGGAAGGCCCCAGTCCAGAGTCATACGAGGAACAAACCCATAAGAAAGAAAATTCGTGGAATATTGTTAGGGGTTGGGTGAAAGGGCAGCTTGAAAGAAGCCCAATTTCATTACTGGGCTACAAGAGATCCGATCTCAGGCTCTTGCTCGGCGTTCTCGGCTGCCCGCTGGCTCCCGTTGGAGTCACCAACGACCCTCTCCCCCGCCTCTCCTGCAATGAATTGCCAATAGTATGTGCAATACTCATCTCATAAATTCAAAGTAATTCCATTCATGAATGAATTTTGCTGATCTCATAAATTTAAGGTCCCTGCATTCATAAATGAATTTTGCGAATCATGATGAATTTCTGTGCAGGAATCGTCCTCTGCTCAGTACATCGTTCACCAATACATCGCCGCGACGGGTTGCGCGAAGCTGCAGAATGTGATAAAGAGTTCGTATGTTGTGGGGAAAGTCAGAATGGTTGCCACGGAATGTGAAACCGCGAGCAAAGTGACGAAGAGGAATTCTTCGTTCAAGGCAGCAGAATCCGGGTGTTTTGTGCTGTGGCAGATGATGCCGGACATGTGGTCTGTAGAAATGCTGGTCGGGGGCAGCAAAGTTCATGCGGGCAGCGACGGGAAGATCGTGTGGCGCCACATACCGTGGCTCGGCTCACACGCTGCTAAAGGCCCCGTTAGGCCTCTTCGCAGAGCCCTCCAAGTAATGTTTTGTGCATGAATGTTTTCATAGTGTTTAGTTATTGGGTTCAGTTTTCTGGATTTTCATTGTGTAAAGATTTAGAAACTATCGAGATTTTAGGGTGAACATTTGATCCATTTTCAGGATAGATGAACTGTCCACCAGAAACTCTGATCTTAAAAATGAATGGAATGTCCACATGAATTGTTGACTGTGATCTTGAAGATAGATGAAATGTCACTTCATAGTTTCTAAATCTCTACACAGTGAAAATTCAGAAGACTGAACACAATTTATTATATGTTAGACTACTTAAAATTGTTCAAAATACTAAATACAATTAGTTATAGTTTACATTACTTAAAATTTCATATTTGTTTAGTTAATTTTTTAAAATTAGATCAAAAATTTAAAATTTCAAGGCATTGTAAGCATTATTATGCTTAAAATCTAAGCCTGTAAATTCTAATTTATCATATTTTTTTATTGTCTAAATGAATGGAGGTAGCCATAAATCGCCTTCCCCTCTTAGAACTAGTTATGTAAATACAAACTATTAAATATTTTTATGTTGTAATATTTTAAAATAGATTTTTTGCCATCCTTATTTCGATTTTTGATTGCTGATTTCTTTCATTCAATAAGTATGAAGCAAGTAATTTTTCTTATCTCGATTACTGATTCCTTTCATCCAATAGACATGGAGCAAGTGACTTGCTGATTTCTTTCATCCAACAAACATGGAGAGCAAAGGACCTTACTCCATACCCGTTGGATGAAAGGAATCAGCAATCAAGATCAACTCAATAGAAAATGTCCAGACTTTTTTAATTCCTTTTAAAAGTTTTTCAACACAATTCATTTGTTTCTCTATGGACCTCTAATTCCTCTGTGACATTGTTTTCAACACAATTCATTTGCTTGCTTGATCTACTTCTTGTGTTCAGGGATTGGATCCGAGGTCGATTGCCAGCATGTTTGCCAATGCCCGGTGCGTGGGTGAGAAGAGAATTGGAGACGAAGATTGTTTCATCTTGAAACTTGCTGCCAATCCCTCGACCCTGGCAGACCGAAGTGACGGACCCGCGGAGATCATTAAGCACGTATTCTTCGGTTATTTCGGGCAGAGGACGGGTCTCCTCGTGTTCATGGAGGACTCCCATCTGACTCGCATTCAAACAGCCGGTGCTGATGCTGTGTACTGGGAAACCACGATAGAAACGACCATAGAAGATTACAGATGTGTGGATGGCGTTATGATAGCTCATGCAGGTCGGTCTGTTGTCACCCTCTTCAGATTTGGGGAGGTCCCAATGAGCCATACTAAGACTACCATGGAGGAAAGCTGGACCATCGAGGACGTTGTGTTTAATGTCCCGGGTCTTTCAATGGATTCCTTTATTCCACCTGCAGATCTCATTAAAAGTACTTAATCATCTAGATTTATAACGCATTAATATTCTTATCAAAAGATTTGTCAATTTGGAAGTTGATATTCAATTGTAAACCAGTCAGTCCCAAAAGTATTTTACTCCAATTCTAAAAGCACTGATTGTATCAGGCTTTGTGGCTTTCTTTGTATCTTCTTTCTATGATACTTGCAAGTTTCTTTGTTACAGTGTTTCATCTTGCTCTTATGATATTTGCAAGTTTTCTTGTTAAACTGACATATTGTATCATATGCTTGACATTTGATAACAAAAATATTCAATTCTTATGAAGATACGAGTAATTTATATATTTTGTTGAATTTATCAACGAAACAAAATTACCAGTTTAAAACATGAATTTAACAAAGTTCTACACACTACCATAAACAAATGCATTACCATTTTTAAACATGAATTTAACAAAGTTCTAAACACTACCATAAATAAATACATTGCAGAACAACAATTTGAGATATATACTAGCACAGTCGCGATCCCTGTTGGTGAACTTTGATAGGAATTAGCCGTTCTCCATTTTCTTTGATTTTTCTTTTAAATAAAATAAGAAATAAGCACATGGTAGAATTGGAGTAACTTATGGTAGAATTGGAGTAACGTGGTCAACATTTATGATTGTTATGGCTATTCATTAATCAACATTTAACTCTTAATACTGGCAAGGAATTTATGCTATCAAATCTCCACTATCAGTTTGATGGAGACCAATAATATATTCTGTGTAGGATAATGCCCAGTTTTTCCTGCGATTTTGGGATAAAAACGGGTTAAAATTGGGATTGTCTGTTCTAGACTAATTGCCCAATTTTAAAACTACTCAGATCGCAATCCCCGAAATTGCGATCTGAACACTCCAAATTGAGATTTTGGCCAGAATTACTCATCCCAGATTCTGGGGAGTTGGGGGCGTTTTGGTTAGCCCTTATACAACTCCTGAAATCAAGACCACCAAAATTCATAAATACCATTAAAAGCATGTAACCCCCGTCCATGTATTAAACTAAGTACGCCTTCTAAAAGTAAAATTCACTCATGTAAAAGTATATTTTATTTATAATAAGTATTCTATTATATCCAAGTTATTATATTCATTCACTTGGATGAGTGCATCTGGATTCTATTCATTCACTTGGATGTTGGATGTACAGTGTATCTGGACTCTCTGGATGCAATGACAGACTTTGAGACCTGGGTAGATGGAGACGTTCCACATAGCTGTTTATGTCGAATATTGCAATTGAATTTGTATACGAGTTACGACTGATTTTTCCTTTTCGTCATCCCTCCTGCCTTTGTCGTACCATTGAGCACTGTACAAGGCTACAAGCTGTACAATGTGTTGAAGCTCGTAATGAAATTCATGTACAAATAACAGACAATTTTTCTGGGAACAACTTTCCAAATGGACTTCTCTCACTTTTATTATCGAAGTGTCAAGCTAGGGAGAGTTGTTACATTACCCAATCAAATTGAAATTTTTTATTGTATGTAATTATGAAACCAACTTAAAGTGTAATTATGAAACCAATTATGCTTTTTTAAATTGAAAGAGGATGATACAAGTTTTGTTCAGATTAATTTTAGTTCAAAATTCTAAATAAACAATTATAAAAAAAATATAAAAAATCAGTGATAATTGATGTATGGATAACTCTCGACTCATACATGGATAATAAGTAATGACAAACAACCTGAACTCATTTAACTAAAAAAAGTAACAAATAACTAAAACATGGACAACCGATAACAACAAAAAAACATAAAAAACAAACTAAGTAGCAATACTAGTTATAAGTCTATTGAAATAATTTGACTATCCAATGCCTCTTATATATAATTTTGTTTTGCAATGTTCTTACTAATTTTGTTTTGCAATGTTCTCCAATATGTAATCAAATATGTAGTTTTTTTAACAATGTTATTCATTATGTCAGCAGCTGACATATGTATACAGATAATCTTTAGCATGTATATTAACTCAAACTGGCATTACTTGGATTTGAACATGAAATAGGTAAGAACTCTAAAGAATATGAAAAGAATAAGTTTGCCAATCGTCTACCTACATATATACTTAGGCCCATTTTTGCTATTAATTAAAAATTCAAAGAATTTGATCTTTACCCTTATCAACATTGATATAGTCAACAAACCTCAAACCTTTTAGCTCTCTCTAGTACTGGTGGCTCCCATGGCATTGTGAACATACCTGCTAAGCTTCTGCTCAGGTTACGTACCCAAGTGTTACCCAGAGGCAGCGTGGGCATCGATAGGTCGCTCACAGCCAACCCGATTTTCCGGTAGCCATTGCAGCGTAATGGCAGCTGTCAGTGATTATTAATCTCAGCTTTCAGCGGCCATCCACAACTATCACATGCCGCAGCAACCTTGGAGCTACCCTCCCTGGCGATTATTACACTGACCAAATCCATTGCGGCAAAGTGGATAGCTATTCACAGTCAAAAGAAATTAGCGTAAGCATTGGTCTGACCATATGCCTAGGACGGCATATACACCTGCGTGCGTATATAATTTAATAGTTGTGGGTTGTTGGATAAATAATACAATATATATAAACATGTTTTATAGGTAGAGTAGATATAAGGAGCCAGCTAAATTTAGATAATACATTAATATTCAATTATATTTGTTCACTTTGTTTTGAAATGCATTTGGATTTTATTCATTGACTTAGATGTTCAGTGTATCTGAACTCTATGGATGAAATGCCAGAGTTTGAGATGTGGATGGATGAGTATGTAGATGTCACACAACTGTTTATGTGGAATATTGCATTTGAACTTCTAGAATTATATTGTACTATTGCAGCACTATTTAATTTTGACTACTATCACTTTTATAATTGAAATGTCAAATTGGGAGAGTCGTTGGATTTAGCAAATCAAATTGAAATCCAGAACTTTAATGTTGATTACCCAGCGCCTCCTTATTTGCTCGGCTCGGCACTTTTGTAGGGAATCTTTGGGGTTGTTTTTCCGTATGTCATCTGAGACACGTGCACAGATCATTGATTTGATGTTATTTATGTTATATATTATGGATAAGAGTATTGGGAGTTGGGAGATTTCTGTAACTTAATTATACTTTTTTTAATAGAAAGTATAGTATTTTTTTGTGAAAAAAAAATATTATAGATAAGAATAATAGAATAAACTCTCTTTCAATTTTGGATTATTTGTTGGGCGATTTTTTCAGATAAAATTGTTGAAATATTTTGTTTGTATCCTATAATTCGGGTGCCCTCAGAGTTTTCTATCAAAATTTTGTTCTCTCTAAAAAGTAACTAAAATGATTAGGAAAATCCAAAACATATTACCTTTAAAAAAACTCTTTTTGAATATATTCAAAAGACTTGCATGTACGGAGTGTTAAAGAGATATTATGTGCTATAAATAATAGATATTAAAAAAACATGAAAAGCATTGTTACCTAGATAGAGATATCATGCCTTAAAAATAAGGCCCGATTAGATGGATATTAAGAAAATAATAATAAGAGAGGTACTATATACTAATATAGTATACGTTGTAATAATGTGAAAGAAAGATATCATAAAAAAATAATTCTAAGATATACGTTGCCGTATACTTTTCCATTGTATCCCGTAGTGGTTTCTGAACCTACCTGGTAGCCATCCATAGATCGCTCACAGTTATTAAAATTTTTGTGGGTATAATTACTTTTTTATTATTAACATTGGGTGACTTTTTTTTAATAAATTTAAATTTTATGTTGTTTAAATGCATGTGTTTTTATTTTTGACTGTTCAACCACCTCTCACCATTCTATAAGTTTAAACACTATTGTTTGAGATTTTAAAAACTTCTTCATAATTTCTATTAAAATCATAATACTAAATGCTATTTAAAAATCTTAAAAAGTTAGGCTATGCTTAATCTATTGGTTTTTCCTCGTTGTTTCAGGGTAATGGTTACTGTCAGTGATTGTCCCGGGCTTTAATCGGGGAATTGCCAGCTATATGCCACACTGGGTGGTATATGGGTTACTCAAATATCCTTGGTGTAAAAAATTGTTTGAAAAACCACGCTGAGTAGTATATGGGTTACTTAAATCATCTCGGTGTAAAAAAATTATTTAGAAAAATCATTTTATATAGGCAGCACATCAAAAATAGATTTAAGTAGAATATTCTTTAAGGCCAGTTTGTCCTCCTTGGCATTTCATTTTTTATTTCAAAATTTGATAGAGTAGAAAAAGGATATTCCAATCACATAATAATTAAATTTAAGTGAAAATGTTTATGAAAATTATAAAATATTATACATTTATATTATTAAATTAATAACATTAATTATTTTATAATTTTATAAAAATATAAATAATAATTTAAAAAACATATTAATTAATTTGATCAATATCAATTATTAAATTTAGTTATATATTTAGTATTTTTTTTAAAGCAAAAGGTAGAGCCAATTTATTTCATTAGGAAAAAAGTTACATCCATAGTTCTTACAATATAGTCGGTGCTAGCACAACAATCATTAAAAGTGAACCTCCAACTGACAGACCAAATTGAAAACCCCCATCTTGTCACAGTGCTTAGAACAGAAACTCTACCACCCAGTATCAAGCTTACATCCCAGAGAACCCATACAAACCGCAATAGATCCAAAAAACTACTACTGCATCCCCCAAAACCCATATAGACTGCAGATCTACACATCATTTCTAACATATAGCCGATAAAAAGGAAAATGACACAAAAAGAAACTAAGCAGGACGAGACACAGAGACTTTCCAGTACAGACATAAGAGAACATAGCAGTTAACTTGCTGCACCATACCCCTCAACATTTTTGGCGACAGGTGGCCTATCCTTCTCCGAAGATGTGTCGCCAAGAATGAGAACTCTTGGGTTGGCAGCCACTTTAGGTTTCGCCAAGAAGGAGATGCCCAAATCTGCTACCAAAGCGTCAAGTTTCATATGTATGAAGCTCGTTTCTTCAACATGATCGTTGCAGAGTTCTTCCAACTTTTTGAATTTCTGAGAACCCGTAAGAATATCCACCCGTGCTTCCAGCGTCTGAGCAATTAGCATTTTAGTAACCCAGAACATCGTTACGGCTCGATTGTATAATGCCATCCGACCCTGAGTATTACCAGGGTCCTGTATCTAGTCGCAATAGCCACAATTTCTGGCGGCATCTCATGCTCATTGACACGGTGCCACAGGTTCGTCTCCAGCTCCTCTAAGTCATGCTGTATCTCTTGACAAAACAAACACCGAAAGAAAACTGCAGTGGCAGCTGTACTCCATTGATCTCTGCTAGGCCCTCCCTGAGCCAAATTCCTCCTTCTCACACTACTCGTCTCCCCCTAGACAGGTCGGCCCCGTCTAGCAGGTCTCCCACGAGGAGGCATTCTCACCCCTTCTTCACTCACAATACCCACCCAAAGACTAAATACAAGCAACAGCAGAAAGGCAAGAGCGTCACCAGCACTACAGTAGAGATGTCTGCTTTCGACCAGAGTAGGGGAATTTAAAAGAATGAACCCACTATTGGTCATTAAACCAGTCATAACGACCCTGGCTCTGTAATAACTCCCATTGTCCTTGTCTTTCATCATCCTATCAAAAGCCTGACTGATACCACACAACTCGAGCATGAGAGACTGAGCATCCATCATCGTCTCCCACTCCAGATCTCTGGACATGATTACCATTCACATAAAATAAAGGAAAGAGGATCAGACGAAATAACTAAGCCTTAATATAATGGTAAGCCTCCTGTCAATTCCACAAGCGTGGCGTACTTCTGATACTTCTCACATCATCCTGCATGACATCTATAGCGCTAGATGGGGGATCGATAACACATTTATCTACGTCAGCGGTCTGGAGGCACTTAATGTGGCACATGCCTAGGGGAATGTCAAGGGCCTCACCTTCCCATCCAACTCCTTGACACTTAGCGCCTTGATTAGCAAGGAAATCCGCCAAACCATTAACACTACGATGGACATGGTGGAAAGTGATAGTGTTCATCGTTGCAATGATTTCTCCCAGGCAATGTAGACGCCATGCAAGCCTCCACGAGGGTGCCAGCTTGGCTGCGCGGGACCCATTACACAAATTTATCACAAGCTATATAATAAGATTGGAGTCACCCTCCACGTAAAGACACATATAACCATGTCGCTTTGCCATGAAAAGACCCTACAACATGGCTTCACATTCCGCCACGTTGTTAGTCTCCCTGCCAAGAGATCCATAGTAGTTGTCCGTCCCCCTACCCTAGTCATCGAGAAAGGCTCCGCCATACCCTGCTATGCCCGGATTTGCTTTCGACACCCCATCGAAATTCAACTTGAGCCAACCCGGCCTAGGAGGAGACCGGACCACAGGATTGTTAGGAGAGTTCGGGCGACGTTTAATGCTGCCAACATGTTTTGGGATCGTCCGAATTCCCTAGGTATGTAAAATATTCATCTCATTCTCAGGGATAATCATGTCTTGTTCCATCCAAGAAGTTAACTGGAGTGTTTTAGTGATGCCTCTTTGAATAAGCCCCCACACCAGCTTGCAAGTCTGTTGTTTTCCCGTAAACATACGTTTATTCCATTCTTTCCATACCTCCCATAGGAGAAACCCGAGGAAAAGCTCCCATATCTAATTCACCAGTCTGCCTTGAAATGGATCATCTCGCCACCATTTGATAGAGGCAATAGGGTCTGTTTTAACTCTGTCTGTCATACGAAAAACCCTATCTCCTTCATCCCATAAGGCCGAGGTAAATCTACAACCATCAAGGAGATGGGCTATAGTTTCTCCCTGAACACCACATAGGACACAAAACAAAGGTCCTTCAAAACCCCTCTTTATGATATTATCCCAGGTAAGGATTCTTCCTTTCATCACCAGCCAAAGGAACAGAGTAATTTTGGGCCATAATTTTGCTCCCTAGAGACGCTTCCATTCTCGACCAGCAGGCTGTCCAGCAGAGGTCATCTGCAAGGAGTAAGCTTCCTTGATGTTGAACATTCCTTTAGGACGATAACCCCATCGAAGTAAATCAGGACCCTCCTGGGTTTTAATCTGTCTTTGAATTAAGATTGCATGGATTTGATTCCCAACCTCAACCCCATAGTTAGCCATCCACCAATTTAGTTGTTTCCAAACACGAAAACCTCGATCCTCCTGATCCCCAAGCAAATACCGATTAACAGTTTTTCGGTTATGGTTGAGAGCAGGGGAATCATTAGGGATATTAGACACTAGAGATTGAAGATCATGCTCTTGTTGCCAAGCATTAGACCAGAGGTTAGTTGAGGACCCCTGACATATCTCCCAGAAGCTGTTCTTCCTAATCAAATCACTTCCATCCTTAGCCATATTCCAGATGTGTGAGCCTTTCTCAGGACCATCAATCTGAATCCAATCTTGTTGTTTAGTCATCGGGACATACTTCCTACCCCAAAAACTAGCCCATTGATCATTTGTATGAGTGAGCCAACACCACCAAATTTTTGCCCCACAGACTATGCTAAGCTTTTCTGGATCTCTTAGTCCTAAACCCCCCTCATTCTTAGTTTTACAAAGAGTCTCCCAATCAACCAGGGGAAGCCAACACAGAGAACAGATATAAAGGCATCGCTTGAAGAACAACTTTAACCAGAACACCACGACCAGGGAAGTTCAATGCTCTTAGAGTCCAGTTTGATAGTTTATCCTTCATTCTACTTAAAATTTCTTCCTAGGAAACCTTTTTCAAAACTACATTAGATGAAGGGGCACCAAGGTATTTGGTTGGAAGGGAGCTCTTCTTGAATCCTAAAATCCTTAGAATATTCCGTTGACTGATAGGAGGAGTATTAAAGAAGAAGACCAGATACTTTTCCATATTAATAGTAAGCCCCGAAGCTTTGAGGAAAGTATTTAAAGCTCTCTTGATTTGTCTTGCTTCATGAACAGAGGAGTGACCCATGAGGAGAGAGTCATCTACAAACTGCTGGTGAGTTAAATATTTTTCATTGGGCGGAAATCGAAGACCTTTGAGGCTCCCTTGGTCCACTAAATGGGAGATGAGCCTTCCTAATCCTTTAGTCATAATAAAAAAGAGAAACGGAGAGAGAGGATCTCCCTACTGGATACCCTGGAAGGTTTGAAGACCACCGAGGGATAACCATTAATAAGGATAGAGAAAAAGGCTGAGGAGGTCAGATTAGCAATCCATTGAACTCGGGCATCATTGAACCCAAAGGAGCTCATAATTTCTTTCATATAGGTCCAGTTCAGTTTTTCATAAGCTTTAGATAAATCTAACTTCAACATCATACTAGCTTTTTTAGTGACCCTCAAGGAGTGAAGAACCTCCTGGGCTAGAATGATGCCATTGAGGATTTGCCGACCTTCCACAAATCCGGATTGTTCCAAAGATATCAAGGAAGGGAGGAGAGGTTTAAGACGATTGGCAAGGAATTTCGTAATAATTTTATAAATGATGTTGCATAAGGAAATTGGGCGAAACAAATCCGGTCTCTTTGCCATCGGGGCTTTGGGGATCAAGGTGAGAAAAGTAGAGTTGAGGGCTGGGAGAACCCCCCTCATTTTACTTGATTCTTCCACTACCTGCCAGACATCATTTTTAATTAGGTCCCAAAAATATTGAAAGAAGTTAGCTGTAAAACCATCTAGCCCTAGAGACTTTCCATCCTCCATTTGGTTTATGGAAGCCTCCACTTCCTGGAATTCAATAAGCCGATTAAGCATCTCATTCTACTCCTCATTAATAAGCCTAGGTATAACACTTTTTATTTCCCTGCAGGCCTCAGTCTGATCCATCGGTGGTTCAGTAACAACTATCTTGAAATGGTGGATTAATTCTTGTTCCATATCTTCATGGGATTCCACTATCTGACCATTGGAGGTTCGAAGGTTGCTAATCTGGTTGTGATTCCTATGTTGGATAGTTGCTTTATGGAAGAACTTCGTATTCTTATCCCCATCTTTCAACCACCAGTTTCGAGATTTCTGTTGCCAAAGGAGTTCTTCTTGCATCTGCCGCTGAGGGATTTGATCAGAAAGTAGTTTTTCCTCCAACACCAGTTCAGTAGTCAACCCCCTCTGCATGATGTTTTCCTGTATTAGTTCCATCTGAGCTTCTAGCTTAGCTTTTTCTAACAGTATGTTTCCAAAGACTTCTTTATTCCATGTCTTGATTTTCTGCTTGAGTAATTTCAGTTTCTGTTGAAACTGGTACATCTTGGTACCAATGGGGGGAATAATAGCATGCCACCAGTTCTCCACTTGGGCAGGAAAATCTTGGTGGGTTAGCCAGAATTTCACAAACTTGAAAGGCCATGTCATTTCAGTTCCAATATTACTCCATATAAGGGTAACAGGTTAGTTGTTAGAACTGGCTAAAGGTATGGGGCGAGAAGTCAGAGTACCTCCTAGAACCATAATACTCTCTGAGATAATAAATCTATCAAGCCTGGCGGCCACCATTATACTCTCTGAATCCCTCCTCTTTTGTTATTCCAGGTATAAACATTGCTCCCTAGATCAACGTCAATCAGGTTACTTGACTCAATGAATTCATCAAACAAGGTATTTTCAGGGGTAAGGATTCTTCTATCTCCTTTTTTCTTAGATAGAGATCTCATCATATTAAATTCCCCTCCTAAGATCCAATGAGCCCTTCCAAACGTCCTCCTCAGGTTAATCAAACTAGTGATGAATTTTCTTTTTTCAGGGTAGCTACTGGGCCCATACACATTGATAACAATACCTTTCGCATTAGTTCCCAGAACATGAAATTCTGCAGAGAGACTAAAGGTTGTAGAGAGGAAGTTGGAGAGGGAAACCCTCCTGGGGTCCCAAAGAATGGCCACTCCTCCAGCATGACCAGCTGCATCATGCGCCATACTTTTGCACTGTTTCCAAAGACCTCTAGCATTGGTTTCAAGTTGAGATCCAGAACACTTCGTTTCCTGTAGAAAGACTACAGTAGGATTTTCCTTCATAATCTTGTTTTTTAGAGTTTTGTTTTTTTGAGGACTGTTAGTCCCTCTAATATTCCAAGATAAAATTTTCATCAAGGACTATATCTGATAGCAAGGAGAGCTTCCTGGATGGTAGGGTATTGACCAAAGTCTACCAATCTCACCCTGATTTTCCCAATTCGTTCTTTGTTCGACCTCCTTCCTCTTCTCGACCCTCCTTCTTTAAACTTCCTTTTATTCTCCTTTAGTTTTAAGGGTCTGATCCCCAGGCTAGGAGTATGTTTCGTTTTAAGGATAGCTTCTTTCAAGAGGTGCAGTTGATCATCAGTTATGGAGTGAACATCCTTGTTCTTACAAGCCTCTTCGATGCTATCAAGATCCAGGTCACCCAGTTCCATTTCATCAAGTTCCTCATCCACTTGGTCTACTTCAGGAGGGTTTTGTTTGGATGTGTTGTTCATATTACTAATCCCTGTTTCCACAGCAGTAGTTCCATCTTTTGGATGTTGTGTTTTAGGAGCCTGCGTAGGTATTGGAGTTCCTACCAGGTCTGGATCCAAGGCAGCAAAACTATTCGGATTAACTTCCTTCTTGCCCAGAACAGGGCCATTGTGCTTCTTGCCTGATCGTTTCCTATTAGGTACTTTAATAAACCCTTCAGAATCACGGCTCTCCTGAGATTTGGCACTGGGGAGCTCAGCTAGAAGGTTCAAATGACAGTCACGGGCCAGATGTCCATGGGTATGACATCGTTGACAATGAAAAGGGATATGCTCGTAATCTAGGGTTTGAAACCATTCTGAGTCTTCCCAAGTCAGGGTAATCCCTTTTGGGAGGGTTTTAGAGATATTCATATCCACACAAAGACGTGCATAAGATACATACCTTCCTTGTTGAGTTAGGTCTGAGATCTTCACAAAATGTCCCAGAGCACCTCCGACAGCCTTCAGAATTTCAGGATCCCAGTATTTAGTAGGTAACGAGTATAGTCTAATCCAAACTGGAGCTATTGATAGGTCCTCTTTGTCGGGATTGAAATGGTCCTTTCACATTCTTAGGTATAACCCAGTTGAATAGTAGAAATATGGTCCTCCCTAAAAGATCCGATCCTTGTCTTCCACATTTAAGAATACCACTGTAAAGAAACCTTTAGATCCCAGTAAAAGGTCGAAGTGCCCTTTAGGATTCCATGTAGAGTTTATCCACTAGGTAAGAGCTTTCTCTGAAGGCCAGATACCAATAAATTTTTCAATCAAAGCATGGTCCGTCATGTGTTGTATGCTTCCCTGAATCGTGTTGGGTTAACCGGAATAGCTGGAGTGCTGAGAGATTTGGGGATACAAAACCCTTGCCCCGTAGTTCCTTGCACAAAAACAATGTTAGACATCAGAGGAATGCATCCCTCTCCTCCGATTCCCTCCTCCCGAACCTTCACTAGAGAAACAACTTGCTGTTGCGTGATATCCTTGAGTTGAGGAGGGGAAGGGCCCCTCCCCTACTATCTTACCATCCCACAGGAGCTTAGACCGATCACAAGCGCTAAACCCCAGACCTTAAAATTGCAACAGAGCGTCCGTTACAACTTTGTACTTCTTGGAGCCTTCATCTCTCAATTTCAGCTATATATTTAGTATTAATAATATGAATTTAAATTATATTTATGAATAGATAATGATATGACACATCATTTATATTATATGATTTTATAGATTATATAATTTTGTGTAATATATAATATAAATAATAATAAGATATATATATTTATATTATTAATGATGATGATTAACTTTCAAATTTCAAATTTATAACATTATATCCATATTTTATTAAAGATTTTGAAAAAAATGCATTTACATTTAATGTTTGAAGAGAAAAATCCAAAAAGAATGACAATTTTCCTTTTTAAGGATGCGTCTTATTGTATTGTGGAGGATTGAATCGAATGAAACTTTTCATAGAAAATGAATATCGAGGATTTGATTGACTTTTATGCAGACCCTTTGAAAGGGGCACAGATCTCCATTAGGCTTGAGGACGTTTCATCGCTCACAAGAGTTTCTAGCCTAGAGTGAAGGGAAGACCACCTAAAAGTCTAGTCTTCATGCTCTCTAACTATGGATGTCAAGTTATTGATTGAATCCAAAACAGATGAGTATAAGTGGCCGTATGCTATAAGGCCATGGTAACATGTAGTGGCTCCTGAACCTACCTGCTAAGCTTAAGACTACCATGGAGGAAAGCTGGACCATCGAGGACGTTGTGTTTAATGTCCCGGGTCTTTCAATGGATTCCTTTATTCCACCTGCAGATCTCATTAGAAGTACTTAATCATCTAGATTCATAACGCATTAATATTTTTATCAAAAGATCTGTCAATTTGGAAGTGATATTCAAGTGTAAACCAGTACTCAGTCCCAAAAGTATTTTACTCCAATTCTAAAATCACTGATTGTATCAGGCTTTGCGGCTTTCTTTGTCATCAGCTTCTTTCTATGATACTTGCAAGTTTTATTGTTAGTGTGTTTCATCTTGTTCTTATGATATTTGCAAGTTTTCTTGTTACACTGACATGTATCATAAGCTTGAAATTTGATAACAAAAATATTCAATTATTATGAAGATTTGGGTACTTTATGTATTTTGTGGAATTTATCTAAGGAAAGAAAAATACCATTTTAAAACACGGATTTAACAAAGTTCTAAACACTACCTTAAATAAATGCAATACCATTTTAAAACATGGATTTAACAAAGTTCTAAACACTATCATAAATAAAATATATTGCATTTGCAAAAAAGCGTAATTACATATATAAAGAATGAGCAGCCCTGAGCAAGCAGACAACAAGGCCTTGCATTGCATGCTTTTAATTTAGATTATGTATTTTATGGACAAGATTTGACAGTGGAGAATATTCATCATCTTCAATAATCCAATAATCCGATTGCAGCAAATAAATCTGTTAACTTGTTTGCAAGTATTAAGAAACAAATAAACTTTACTAATTAAATAATCATATCATTAACTAATTAATGAGATGACAGTTTACACTTAATTTCAACCACTGTAACCATCTAGCTCCAGCCTGGCATATTCCTTCTATAAAATCCACCACTAAGCCATTTTGCCACCTATATCAACTCTTACCATACCCTTATAAGGTAATCCTATCAACATTTATCATATGCAAGTCATGCAGATATGCTAAGTCATGCAGATGTACTAGTCTATTACATTCATTCACTTCAGCGACTGCATCTGGATTCTATTCATTCACTTGGTTCATTCACTTCAGCGAGTGCATCTGGATTCTATTCATTCACTTGGATGTTGGATGTACAGTGTATCTGGACTCTCTCGATGCAATGACAGACTTTGAGACGTGGGTAGATGGAGACGTTCCACATAGCTATTTATGTGGAATATTGCAATTGAATTTGTATACGACTGATATTTCCTTTTCGTCATCCCTCCTGCCTTTGTTGTACCCTTGAGCCCTGTACAAGGCTCCAAGCTGTACAATGCGTTGAAGCTAGAAATGAAATTCATGTACAAATGACAGACAATTTTTCTAGGAACAACTTCCCAAATTGACTTCTCTTACTTTTTATAATCCAAGTGTCAATTTAGGGAGTTTTTATATTTTTTACCAAATCAAATTGAAATTTTTACGTCGAAGGCGTTCTTTTTGGCAAAGCCATTCCTTGGCACTGTAACAAGATTCCTCATTTATAAGACAAATGGAATCTTACCACGTGTATCGTCGCGGTTTTGCTTTTATACATTGATTTTGTGTGGGCGGTTTCCTGTGCGGTTGAGTGTACCTACGGATCGGTATTGCATATACGGGAATTTACGATTCTTTTCACCGTTCTTCCGAAGGTTGATACCAAACCCTAAGGCTCAACTGTATTCAGGGCGTCATGGATTGATGCATAAAATTTCCTGCGATGAGAAGAATCGAAGCATTCTGAGAAGGATCCTTGGACGAAAGAGGTTCCAAGGATTAATGGCAGAGAGGGCCAGAACTCAATCGCTTTCTCTGTTGCAGTCTAGGCTGAAGGATGCCATGCAGAATAAGAGTTCCTGTTCAGATGGGTGGAAGAGATTATATGTGATGTGGAGACGATTATTATTATGTCGGCCTCCAGCTAAAAGAATCGAACCTCTGCCTGCCTCTTTGGTTGCTAGGAAGCTGGTAAACAGGCGCACGAAGCAGGTGCAAAGGATCATTCTTGGAGGAAAATCGATGGAGACTTCCTGCTTACTAAAAGTAATGGCGGATTATATCATTGCCCTGAAAACACAGGTAGAGGTACTGCAATCTTTAGTGAATGATTCTCAAGTGCATAGCCAACATCCAGTTTGAATTTTGATCGTGTGTCTTTATAAAATCTGATTTCCTTCAAGTTATGCCCCTTGGAGCTCTCAGGGGATATATATTGAATTTTATTTGAGACGAATGCATTCAAACTGCCATTCTTTACTGACCACGTGTGCAGCAGCTTGCTGGTCATCCATTCAAGAAAACATGTCTGTGGGGATTTGATTAACCAGGTTTGAGTTTATTTCTGCTTAGGAATGTGTTTTTTTTTCCTTTTTTCTTTTGTTTGAGTCATCATTGTTATTTGGTTCTTCTATATATTATATATAGGCCGCCTGATAAATTTCTCCTCTTATCATTAGTCCCCAAAAATGCTTCCACAGCTACAGAAATGGAATCTGGAGAAGCTTCTTACAGTCAGTTTGTTTTCCGGTTTGATTTTAAAGACTGGAAGGTAGGCTAGGGTCACATTTTCTTCTATCATGTCTGTTCTGTGCTTCTTCCCAATACATGTTCTTAGCAACTGTTTTGGGTATTTTGGTTACAGTTGATGATGGAAGCTGTTGAAAGTGGCGAGGAGTTGATGCCTCACAGAACCAATCCACTTATGATTTCTTGTTCTGAGAAGGCTGCAGAGACTCATATTAGAAAGATTTCAAGAAACAGGGGCAGAGTGGTACCTGCAGCACTTGAGGTTCAGGAGGATGAACGTGGAAGTGATAATAATGGTGGAGGTATTCAAAGACCGGCACTGAAGAAGCGAAATAAGCGCCTCCTTTGTATTGTGCTGCTTTCCGGGAGAACTCCCCTAACACTGGTGACTGAATTGGCAGTACTGGAGTTGGCCCTGGAGAATAGGCCGTTACTTATGTCTCTGCTCCTTCTGGGATTTTTATATTTATTGCCAAAAGCTTGAGCTTCATCGTCAACTTCAACTTGAGCTTTAGTTATAGTTTCATCTTGCACATGCTTCCCTATTCGCATCCTTCTCCTCATGAGCAAATCCAATTCCTTACAACCATCAAGGCGATTAGGCTTTGAAATCACAATGGATTATATAATATATTTTCTGCATTGGGAATTTGCAATAATAACTATAGGACTATGTCATGCATGCAACAACCAAATTCACAGATATTTTCTATGAAATTTCTGCTAACAGTTAATTAATCAAAATGCAGACGATTCATGTAACGCGTCCTTCACCAATGCAATAAATTTCTATATAATTTCATATAAGTTACGTGCAAACTGGGAGCCAGAGATATAGAGATTACCTTGTCTATGGCAGTTGGTAGTAATAAACTATATTGTAAACTCTATGCAGACGATGAAGGACATGTTCCTCACTGCCTATGGCCACAGCTTCTGCTACATGTGCATCATGACGCATCTCAATAACAAGAGCAATTGCCCCTGCTGCGACCTCTATCTCACAAACAATCAGCTCTTCCCCAATTTCTTGTTAAATAAGGTATTTAATATTAGTTCTCTTTAATAGATTCAGGATATTTTAGTCTGTTTACCAAAGCTAGAAATGTTTGTTAAAAGTTGTTGAATTCAAATTCAAATTGCTTATTGAAACCTTAGAAGTTTATTTAATATCAAGCATCATTATTAGAGTCAGGATATATATATAAAAGCTAGAAATGTTTGTTAAAAGATGCAGAATTTAAATTCAAACGACTTATTGAAACTTTATACTTTTCGGTCCCTGAAACTTGTGTCTATTTCATATTCTTGCAAGTTTGTTTTAATTTTCAATTTTCTAGAGCATGAAATTATTGCCAAAGGAAGCTCCAAATTTAACTGAAATTGTCTTAAAAATGCAGCAGACTATAGTTATCTTCGCTTTCTATTTCAAGATTCATGGTGTTTTAGTATTTTTAGGCGGAAATTATTGTTAAATGATGCAGAAATTCGATTCTAATTACTTATGGGAAGTTTTGACGTTTATGCCCCTGAAACTCGTTTTTTGGATTCTTGCAATTTTGGTTTTTGTTTTCATATTGCTGTATCAAGGTTGAAGACTGGAAACTATTGTCAAAAATATATATAAATTTAACTGAAAATTGCTATTGAAAACCCACAAATTCTGCTTTTGTGTTTCCTGGTGTTCAGAAGTGAAAATGCTGCCTTTTTGTTGGAAGAAGATGCACATAAAAAATAAGAAATAAATGTGGAACTTGTTACCGCCCTGAAAATGCATATTTTATTTCACATTTTTGGCATCTTTCTCTAACCAGCACAGCTGAAGGAAATGGAGCTAATTGAAGGAAGTAAACTATATGCAAGCCTGAGTAGGCCAGGATAGCTTCAAAGGATGTTTAGTACAAATGCAATAAATTTCTATCTAATTTCATGTAAGCTGCGTGTAAACTAGGAGCCAGAGATATAGAGATTGCCTTGTCTATGGCAGTTGGTAGTAGTATAGACTCCATTTTTACAAATACAGACAAATGAATTGGAAACCTGGTGTAACTACAGACTCCACTGCTTTGTTCACGGTCGCTGCAAGAAGTACTAAAGTAGCTATTATAGAGGCTAAAGTTCTACTGAAGCGCCACTCCATAACTCCATCATTTGGGATTGGTGGGATCGTCTCCAAAGCTGTAAATGCTAGAATAGGACAAGCATTGAATCTTTGGGAGTTGAGCTCATCAGCAGGTCCCAGATTAATGGAAGAATACATGAAGCAGGTCGATATGGGAGAGTCAAAACAAGAATGCTTGGAAATGTATACACTAAATAGTTGAAAGTGATTGAATTTTGTGTTTTCCAGAATGGAGTGGATTCGAGGAGTGTTGGAGATAAAGTCAGGGTGGCAAAAGACTCAGTAGATAAAAACAAGAACTGAAAATTGACTGGAATAATCGAGCCAGCTCTGTTTCGGTCCTTGAGACTCTTATATAACCTGCGAACGCATGGGGCCACTCATCTGAGATGAAACCAAAAAGGTTCTAGTCTTAGCTGCTTCCAATATATACTTGGCAACATTTACCTTCGACATCTTCAATATCTCTTTGTGAGCCTCTATACCACCTGCCATATATAGCTTAGATTAAAGATTCCAAGTACAAATGTAAATATATGGATATGGTGTGTACTCTGTCATAGATTTGTTTCAACGTCTCTATGTTTTCGTCTAGACCATTTGCAATGTATAAGATAAATTAAAGAATTCAAAACATAAATATATGAATGTTGTGTACTGTTTTAGGATTTTATTGGTTAGAAGTATTTTCAAGAAGACCTTAAGGATTACAGCTCGAAATAATAACAATTCAGTGATTTAAAGAGACTAAGATTATGCCTTTTCAAAGCTTCAGTTCATCAGTTATATGCCAAATATGTCAATAAAAGATTACGATAAAAATAAAGATAATGGGTCTCAGTGGGTGACTACAGAGTTGGGTCTTAGTAGGTGGCTACAGAGTTGCATGGGGAGTTGAATCGTTGCAGCCTGGCTTAATAGAACCAAATCTAAATGACAGAAATTGGGATTTTCTTTAGCATTTACATGGGAGTTGAATCATTGCAGCCTGCCTTAATAGAACCAAATCCAAATGATAGAAATTGGGATTTGCTTTGGCATTCTAAATGCACTGCATTCGGTTCTTGTTTCATTGACCTATTGCTGCAAAAGAAATTGTTAATATCTTATAACCTAATTGGTATATGATAACTTAATAATGAAGGTGATGTGGGTTAAAATTATTTGAAGTGCATTCCGGGTATGGGTGACTTTCTGAACAAACTTGGAGTTACGATATATTAAGTTCATGATGGAAAATGGGGCCAGCAGGAGGTGTTGGTTCAATGGACCTGGCAACAATGAAAAGTTAATTGGATGTTGGTTCACTCGTGAAGATGATGCATAATTTTTAAGCCATTGATCAAGCTTAATGTGTGAGAGGTACCTTAGTTATTGGTGTGGTTTGGCCAAGTAAAAGTTTAAGGCAATTTTGACAGAATTATCTCTGACATATGGGCAAAATTTGGCATATGGTAACTCTATATGAGGCATCACTCAGAATAATAATTAAAGAAATAAAATAAAATAATTAATTTCAGCGATGATGAGTTCAACGAGCTGGTGACACGATTGGTAGCAAATGAAGTATTTTTTATGGTATCTCTTTTTAGCAGCAAATTAGTGAGACATTCCTCAAAACGTTTTGCCTTGCAATTGCATGACACTAGTCTCTCTGTTTAGCTATTTCCGGCGAACATCGTGCCTAATCTTTGTAGCAATATGTGCCTACTTTATTTGATTGATTGGGGAACTTCTAACATTTTCTTCTTTGCTGGCGAGTCGAATTGAATGCTAATTGGACTTGTTATTTACATGCCATTTGATATATGAGTGGTGATCAGTGTCAGATTGAATGCCTATCTCCCAAGAATGAAAACGCACCATCCCTGTCAAAAGAGATTCCTTGGAGTACTCCCTCTAGAAGAAATCGTGGCATAATTTCTGGTGAAGCAGTAATGGAAGTTCAACAAACTCTGTTACGAATTATCTTTGCATGGATAACTGGTGACGTTTTTATTGATTATAGTTCACGTGGCATTTAGGGTTTCCTCTATTCTGATCGGTCTTTGGCATATGGGAAAAAGTTTGCATATGGTAACTCTATACGAGGCATGACTCAGAAGCAAAAGAAATGGAATCCATTTGAAAGCAGTTTAAGCTATGCTAAAGACTGTTGGAAGTCTGGGTCCAACACAGTTCCAAGGAAATAGACTTGTTAAGTCATTGATCAAGCTCTAATGTGTGGGAGGTTGCTCAGTTTTGGGTGTGGTCGGGCCAAATACAAATTGAAGGCAATTTTGGCAGAATTATATCTTGTATATGGACAAAGTTGCATATGGTAATTCTATATGAGGCATCACTAGGCAGAAAAAGAAAAGGAATCCCTTTTAAAGGAGTTTATGCTATGCTAAAGCTGGTTGGGAGTCTGGGCCCACAATAGTTCCAAGGAAAAAACATAGTGGTTGGATGTTTGTGTAAACTTTCTTATGGGAAGGCAAGGTATTCTATTTGAGTTAGCTTTAAATACTTTTGGCAAAGTTTTTTAAGAGACTTAGTAGAGGCCAGAGTTGGAAACTTGACAAAGGTCTTTGAAGGTATTTTGATATTAAATATTAAGTGAAAAGTTTTTTTTTTCAAAATTTTGTAAATTTCAGAATAAAAACCTCAACCCGTCACTTTAATATTTTAGATGATTTTTCAAAAATATTTTCCTAATTTTTGTTCATCTACTTCAATATTTATAATTTTAAAATAATAAAAAACTTTATTTTCTTTTACAAGTACAAGATTGTTCACCATAGCGATCGTTACCTTTTATATATTTATATAGAACTCTTTTTAAAACGATGAGAACTTATTTATGTAGAAATGTATTTATAAATGCCCTTAATCAACATTAAGGTAAAACATTGTTGACACGTTGGCTATGAACTTGGTTTATCAAGAATTGGCTTGATTTTGTGGCAATGACCATTGATCTTTCCGGCTAAACATGTCACCTTGGACTTGTAATGCAAAAAGACCATCCGAATTCGCTTCATAGACTGCAAAGTTTGTTTTTTCAGATTCATGTACAGTACTACATAAAATGCAGTTTTCAGAGACTGAGATAGAGGTTTTATGTATATAAAAGTGCATGTTTCAAAGATAGAGGTTTTATGTATAGAAAAGTGCATTTTTCAAAGATTTGGATAGAGGATTTATGCATAAAAGAGTGATTTTTTGAGAAATGAGATAGCGATTATTACAATAGAATGATGTTCTATAATGCCGATACAAGACACGAACCTATATATGCAAACAAGTAGATGTGAAGATCTATTATTAAATAGATCAATTTTTTTAGTCAATTATTTAGTCAATTATTTTTTATAGTGTAGGACATATGAACTACCAAGATTGGTGGACATATGAAATACCACGCAACATTGGAAAATTGGGCAATAAAACATGTCTACCAAGATTGGTGGACATATGAACTACCACACAACATTGGACAATGAGATTACAAGAAGAAAGATAGTGAAGGACAATGCACTAACAAACTTTTCACTCTTTTTAAGGTTTTCTCTTATCTAAAAAAAATGTGACATCGGCAAGAGCAAATATCGTTGGGGTTAGTGGAGAATAACGCGTCATTGTGGAGGTGCCAAATCACCCTAAAGTTGCAGAGATTGTTGAGATTGTTTTACCATTACTTAAAGAATGAATCCAGATGCACTGTTGTCCATGTGTCACCAAAAACACCAATTAATGAGAATGAATCACCTGCCAAATATCCACTAGGTTGTTTCGAACGTTTAGTTTTGTGCAAATTTCAAGGAGATAGTTAACACTAGTTTATAAATGAAAACACGAATCCAGTATGCCATCAAAAACTCCACTCGCCACTGAGTTACTAGATCATAGAAATTAGCGAGGATTTGTTTTCATCTAACAACTAGAAGTTGTTCAAATTAGATGCCCGGATCACTGCCACCTGCCCTCTACGATGGTTTCATGACAGCTATAGATGTTGTTGCATGGGGCTTGGTTTTGAAGGCATTTGATATATTAAAGATTTAAAAGTTTATTTATTTATTTATTTTTCTGTATAGCAGAGTGTTTACAGTTTGGCTTTTATCTCCTATTCAAGGGCAATATTTTTATGCTTTAGAATAGATGATCTTGATGATTGAATTAGCTATGTACATTTTGAACTTGTTCTCTTTAGTTATAGGAGCTGAATTGACTTGTTAATGAGTTTATTTGAGAAATAAAGTACTCGCTGAAATTTAGTGGATTGATTTTTACAAGTTGGGGGTAGACATAAAGCATTGATTGAAATTTTGATTGAATAAGGTCGTTAGTCTAGCAAATGATCTTTAGTTTTTGGCAAATTTTTTTCAAGTTTTTATTTATGAAACTGCAATATAAACTATTATAATAAGAATTGGTTTTATGATAAGCTATTATAATAAGAATTGGTTTTATGATAAGCTATTATAATAAGAATTGGTTTTATAAAATTGTAATATAAGTTGTTCTAATATGAATTGGTTTTATAAATCTATTTATAATAACAAAACCTACCATCTAAAAAGAGTACACCGATTTTAGCCCTATGTTTGTATTCTGTTTAGGATTTTGAAGTTGAAAAACACATAACACTTAAGTGCATACCATCAAAATAGTATTTAAACACTGTAGAGACAATATGGTAATTATGTTTGTATTAGAGAAAAAAGAGATTAAGCCAATTTTAATTTACCTTTTTTATATATAAAAGCTTCAAAGAAAAGAAAATGCTCATTGATCTATTAATATTTTACTTTAAACTACAAAAAAAATTGATATAAATTATAATTTCTAATTAAAACAATCAAACTTCTTACAAAAGACAGGATAAAATGCACCTAAATGTCGTTGAAATGTTAGAATCCATAGCACCCTTGAGTCGGGACATAAAAACAATGTATCAAGAATGCGATTCAATATAGGGCAATGCTACTTAATAAAAAGGAGCATCATCAATGATATGAAACTTTGAATGCAATATCAAAACTTTGTGTGCATGAAAAGCTTTTCTAATTTTTTTATCTTTAAATTTGTTTAAAGTAGTTATTTATAATTGAGAAAAAAGTGTTTGATGTAAAGGTTAAGGAAATTTATATTTATTTATAATAAAAAAATAGAAGTGGTTAATTCTATTGAAAAAACGTACATCCACAATGTTAACAATAATGGTTAGTGGTAATAATCTTGTATACCTCTTAAGAATGGAACGATTATGAAAACTAAAACTACAGATCCAAGTAGAAGAAGATTTATAGATTGGGTTGTAATTCGGTAATTAAATTAAATAGAATATGATATTTTCAGTCATCCTGAATTCCATGCTATGTGGAACAAAGCATTTTTTATTTTATGGCATAATTTGGTTGGTTGTATTTTATTAAATATAGAATATGGGGGAGAGGGTGGAGAAAACATAATTGAATGAGATTGTCCATTTCAAAATAATAATAAAAATGGTTAATGTCTTCACTTTTTTTATTTTGTCAACTTGGTCCTTATGATTTTTGACTTCAGATATATCTCAGATTTAAAACTAATAGAAATTGTTATTATGATGGTCATGTTGTATTAGAGTTTTGTTGAAGAAAGTATACTCTTAATTTGATTGGTCAACTCTTATGGATGGCATTAAAGTTCAAGGCCTATTTTTGGTTAATTTCAATTTCCACTCTAAAAAGTAATTGATAAAAGTAGATTTCTAATTTTATCAGTTAAAATGATTGTAAAATTTAAAGTAAATTAATGTCTTCAAACTCAATCAAAGGGTTAGTAAATTAAAAAATATTAAATGATTATGACACATAACTTCATCCACTTAATTATCATATTATAACATTTTATGTTTTAAAAATATATAATTTATAAATGAACATGTCTCATTTTGTTTATGCGTTTTCCAGTAACTTAAATGTGGCGTTCCAATATCTAATTTGTTATAATTTGTTTTCATAAAATCATCTATCTTTTTGGTTGTTGAAATATTTAAAATGATAATTTAAATAATAATTAATAGTTAATATGTAAAGCCATTTGATAAATTAAATAATATTTTGTTGTGGAATATATATAATTTTATTATTATTGGAAGTTTTAATAATAATGATAATAATGATATATTTTGAAAGTGATAACTAGACACCAATTTAGTGTTTAATAATTAATATGTTAAGTCACTTATAAATTAAATAATACTTGATAAATTTAATTATATATATATATATATATATATATATATATATATATATATAATTAAATTATATATATATACATATATATAATTTAATTTAATTATATATATAATTTAATTATATATATATTGGTTAATAATAATAGTAATAAAAGTCACAACCAAGCTATATATATAAAATTAATTTTGAGTTGATAATAAGTATATATATTTTTTTAAATAATTAGATGAATCAAACTTCTAAAATAATAGAATTTAGTATATTTATAAAAAAAGTTCGTTCCAATGTCATATATAGTGAAGTGTAAGTTTCTTACTAGAAAATAGTGGGTGTGTATAATATTTCAAATAAAGAATTAGCACTTGAATGAAATTAGGTGATATTTCATAAATTTATGAGAATTTTACTTATAGAAATAAGAATACCTAAAAATATATAAAATCAACCAATTGTTTATGTGAATTTATGTTATCAAAGTAAGGTGTTCCAATTTTAAATTTGATCGAATAAAGAAAAAAAAATTGTACCCAAAAATATAATTATATGGAAGTTGCATGTCTAGATTAATGTATAATTATAATATGTAGCTTTCTTAGGGATTGATGCTTAATGTGGCGTTGAGAAGACTCTTCACAGTGCAACATGTCCAATTCTAAGAACTTAGTAATAACGAAAGGATGATTATAATCATTTCCAATATTGCTAGATTGGAACACCAAATTTTCTTAATTTAAAAAGTTAATAATAAATCTATCACAAAACTACTCATGTAATAGCTTCTTTTCAAGTAGTAGATTTTTAAAACTTTTATCATAAATTTAAAAAAACATGGTTATATATTTTTTTCCAAGATACTTTCAATATTGCTTCATGGGCCAAAATGCTACTGAGAAAGCATTCAATTTTGATTATAGAGTACTTTCTATCATCTTTGAACAATACCATAGATATTACATCATAAACATAGTGGATAATTCTTTTGTCATTTTCATTAAAATATAACATAAAATTGTCTTCTTAAAGTTTATTACATAAAAGTTCCATAAAAATAAAAGATTCCTACAAAAGCATTAAAAACTAGCAACCATTAACAAGCCTGTATTTTTTGAAAATTTGCATCATCCATAGAATGATCTTGTCATTTCTTGTAGACTTGTTCCTTCTCTATCTTTTTCAGTAATGATGGAGCCAACAACAACACCTAATCCCTGTATTGAGAGTACATCTACTTGTGATTCTGTATACATGTGCACACTGGAGTAGTTGAACTTTCCAATCTGATCGTAATTTGATTAAACACAAGTTCAAACAAAAAGGTTAGAATCGATTTTCTCCATTTACCCACTCTATTACTGATTGAGAATCCCCTACATTTCTACATTTTGGATGTACCTTTTAGAAGCTAATCTTAATAAAATCAAGTTAACCTTAATAAAAACAAGAGTGAGTTTAGTTTTTCCCTGTTGTTTGAGTAGCTTTGTAAGGTCACAAAATTCCAATCTAAAATAAATAGAATTGTTTAGCACCATATATACCTAGAGTCCCTTGATATGCTCCATCAAACAAGCCCCAACACATTATTTTGCCAACTATTAGCTCAAATATATTCTTGAGTTTTTCATTTCGTAGTGAATTTGACTGTGATACATTACTTGAGAGATGGAGATTTAACATGCAAAATCTGTTAGTTTCTTGCTAACTTATCATCCAAGAAACTCGAAAGGGGAGGCCCTATGAGAAAATGGTTGAGAAAAATCCTATCAAAATTGAGAAAATGGTTGAATTTTCCCACTTTTTAATTGCCCCCATTAACTTGAGTATGATAAGATTCAAACCTCTAAAACCACATAACAAAAATGATCAAGTTACTTGAAATATCATATAGTTGAACTTATTACCTTTCATATTCAATATCATTGATCTTATCAATATCTTTATTCTTGATTAAATTTTTATTTGATTAATGAAGTGTTACCCAATTTTTTTCTAAATTATTATATTGTATGGAAAATGTTAACTCTAAATTGTTATACTATATAGAAAACGTAAAGATACCTAAATCGTCAATAAACTTGTCTCATTTCTCTTACTTGGAGTTCCAATAATCAAAATGAAAGAGAAGATAATTTAAATATTTGTTTTTTAACTCTATCTTATGAGTCATTCATCAAAGCATGTTTCATTATTGAGTTCACTTTCTTAAATAGATTTATGTTTGAAGCAAACCTCTTTGTTTGAATTTAGAATAATGTATGGAAAATGTTAACTCTAAATTATTATACTACATGGAAAATGTAAAGAATACCTAAATCATAAATAAACTTGTCTCATTTCTCTTACTTGGAGTTTCAATAGTTAAATTGAAAGAGAAGCCTTGATTTGAATATTTGTATTTTAACTATATCTTATGAGTCATGTTCATCAAAGCATGTTTCAGTATTGAGTTCACTTTCTTAAATAGATTTATGTTTGAAGCCAACCTCTTTGTTTGAATTTAGAACAATAGTTTTCAATAATACAAAGAATTTTGATTACTAAAGTAACGTATCAGTGAGATAAAAGTCGCTAAGTGTCATAGGTGGAAACATTATCAATACTTTATGCAAACTTTCTACTTGTTCTTTCTATATTTTCTTCTACATGGGGAAGAAGTTGGTTCCTTAACTTGATTTGTACTAACACAATTTTGGAAAGTAGTTAAGTTTTGAACTTGTGAAGGTCGTGAATTTCAACTTTGAATAGATTGCAAGTAGAGGGGTTTAAATTATAAGAGGATAGATTTGGAAGCTCAATTAAAAAAAAAACAAGTCTAATTGTTTCATAAAATGAGAAAAATAGAGCCTCCGACTTGGAATGACAAAAATGAAATTGTGTATGTGCATGATCAAATGAAATTGTGTATGTGCATGATCTCTAGAGTGTCCTTACAGAGGAAGAATAGCTCTATGATAGAACTAGGGGTATAAAGGCATGTAAATAGTCCCAATAGGATTTCAGATTTTGTAGAGTGGAGTATTGGTATCAATATTTAATGAACAATGATAATCAAGTTCCCTTGATCTTTTATTGCTCTTTTTTTCACTTCATCACATCTACTTTATTTTCTTTTCTTTTTTTCTTTTCCTTTCAGTGTTCCTTTGCACCTTCTGGGGCAATTGCTAGTCTTACTGTATTTAATTGGGCTGAATCAATGACTATACAAAATACACACTAAAAATAATATACATAAAAAACATTTGATCCTTGGGCTTGATCGAGCCTAGGATTTACATATAAGATGATTATGAAACCAACTCAAAATGAACTTAATTACAACTAAGCATAGATGTGCTAATTATAAACTTTTATAAACCTCTTAAAATTAATTTGCCTAACTAATGCCTCCTTATATATAATTTTTTTTTTGACAATGTTCTTAAGTATGTCATCGCCTCCTTATATATAATTTATTTGACAATGTTCTTAAGTATGTCATCAGTTGAGATACTTGTGTATGTAATTTTTGTTGAGATATTTATTTTTGGCAATGTTCTTCAGTATGTCATCATCTGATAGATGTGTGTGCAGATAATGTATATTAACTCAAACTGGGATTACTGGGATTTGAACATGAAATCTGTCAGAACTCTAAATAATATGAAAAGAATAAGTTTGCCAATCTACCTACATATATACTTAGGCCCATTTTTGTTATTAGTTAAATTCAAAGAATTTGATCTTTACCCTTATATATTAACATTGATACAGTCAACAAACCTCAAACATTTTAGCTCTTTCTAGTACTGGTGGCTCCCATGGCATCTACAGAGTGTTACAATTTATGTCTTTGAAATAACTCTAAAATGTACTAAGTAATATTTGTGAACCTACCTGCTAAGCTTCTGCTCAGGTTACGGACCCGAGTGTTACCCAGAGGCAGCGTGGGCATTGATAGGTTGCTCACAGCCAACCCGGTTTTCCGGTAGTTATTGCAGCGTAATGGCTACTGTCAGTGATTATTAATCTCAGCTTTCAGCGGCCATCCACAACTATCACATGCTGCAGCAACCTTGGAGCTACCCTCCCTGGCTATTACAGTAGACCAAATCCATTGCAGCAAAGTGGATAGCTATTACCAGTCAAAAGAAATTAGCGGAAGCATTGGTCTGACCATATTTTTCCTCTACCTAGGACGAAATATACACCTTCGTGTGTATATAATATTTGAATTGATTAGGTTGAAATTTAATAGTTGTGGGTTGTTGGATAAATGATACAATATGTATAAACATGTTTTATAGGTAGAGTAGATATAAGGAGCCAGCAAAATTGAGATAACTTTTACTTTTGTTTTATAGGTAGAGTAGATATAAGGAGCCAGCAAAATTGAGATAACTTTTACTTTTATATATATATATATATAAAATTGGATTAGTTTTTTACCATCATTACAGAATAAATATTGGAAGAAATTTAAAAAAATTAAACTGCAAACTTTTAAGAGTTTGGAGTTTATGAATTTCAATTTTGTTTTATTTATATTAATTTTTTTTACTAATTTGTAACATTTAAATTAAAATCATAATTTTTAAATAATAATAGTTTAGTTTATTAAAGTGCAAACTTTAAAAAATATCTGTAGTTTATGAATTTTAATTTTTTTTTATTCAATTTAGAAAAATAAAGGATATTTTAATAACTCCATTCCATTAAATTCATGTGATTTCAACAGAAATTAAATATTAATATAATTTAATTTAAAATAGTTTCATGTTATCATTTGAATTTTTTAAAGTCATTTCAATTTAAAAGAATGATTGGAATTATTAATATAAATTAATTTAGAAGAATCCGTAAAAGTAATATAAGTTATTGAAAATTTGAGAATGTTGTTTAATATAAATATTTAAGAGTGTTGAATCTATTTATATAATTAAAAATGAAATTTTAACAATGACAAATTACAATTTGACAAAAGATTATACTATTTAACAATAAAAAAACTCACAACTTTAAATTACTTTTTTTATTTGTATTATAAATTTAAAAAAATAACAAAAACACTTTATTCATAAATACTGCATTATATGTATTGTTTTTTTTTAAACAAAAAGAAACAACATTCTATTTCATCAAGTTCAAAAGTACAATCATAGTTCTTACAATATACTGGGCGCTTAAACAACAACCTCTGAGAGAGAAACCCCCACTTCTAATAACAGCATGACACCCCCAAAAAGTACCAGAGTACAACAAAAAAACTATCTTGAACAGTGCTTCAAACCTTAACCACTCTCTGTCTAACCTCAAAATACGAACAGAGCTACCCATATCACCCAAACAGACTATAGTCCTATAGCCGAAAAAACAAACACCAGCCAACGAGAAAACTCAACAACAAAGAACCATTAACATGCTGAAATAGTAAAAAACGGGACAAAATCATTTTCCCGCAGGACCAGCCTCATCAGTAATTTCCACGACCGGTGTCGTTTCCTTCCCCAGAACCTTGGCGCTAAGATTAATCTCTTTAGGGTTATCAACCTTTTTCGGTCGAGTCAAGAAAGAGATACCCATCTCCGTCGCCATGGCATCAAGTTTCATGTGCAACCAACTTGTTTCTTTCGCGTGAGCACTGCACCTTTCCTCCAGCTTCTGCATCCTCTGAGAACCCGACAAAATATCCACCCTCATCTCCAGGGTCTGAGCGATGAGTGTCTTGGTCACCTAGAACATAACCACTGCATGATTATACAATGTCATACTTCCCCTAGTATTTCCAGGTCCTGGATCTAGTCCGCCATAGCCATCACCTCCGACGGCATCTCCTGCTCCTCAACACTCCGCCACAGGTTCTCCTCCAAATCTTTCAATTCACGCTGCAACTCTTGTGGAAATAAATGACGAAAGAAAATTGTTGTAGAAGCGACGCTCCATTGGTCCCGGCTAGGACCATCCTGAGCCAAATTACCCCTTCTCATATTGCTCGGCTGGCCCTGAATAGGATGGCCTCATCTAGCAGATCTCCCTCTCGGAGGCATGTTCACTGCTTCAGTACTACCAAAATTCACCCAGCAAGTAGACACAGACAAACTCAACAAGGGACAAGCTTTCCCAGAACTACAACAATGATGTCTGCTTCCGACCCTGGTGAAAGAATTTAAAGGAATGACTCCACTCTCATCCATTAAGTCCACCATAATGAGCCGAGTGCTATAATAATTCTCCTCGTCCTTGTCAATCGCCACACTTGCAGAAACCTTATCAGAATCACCCAGTCTAAACGTGAGAGGTCGACCCCCCATTAACATCTCACGCTCCAGATCTCCGAACATAATTAACAATGATGATGAATAAGAGACGGAAAGACGATCAATTAAACTGTTCCTATGATTATCAGTATGCCTCCAATCACTTCTACATAGAGCAGTACATCTACTATTAAATACCACCACCTCTCTTCGTAGGATTAAGGCCACCTATCGGATCCATAGCACCTCTGTCACTATCAACAATTTGCATACACTTAACTCGGCACGTGCCCAAAGGCATGTCAAGGGCCACACCTTCCCATCCAACACTCTGATAATTGGCGCCTTGGCAAGAACATCCGCCAAACTATTGGCACTTCTCCGAACATGATGGAAGGTGACAGAATTCAACGAAGTAATGATTTCTCCAAGACATTTTAGACGCCAAGCAAGCCTCCATGAAGGTGCCAGCTTGGCCGCGCGAGTCCCATTGCAAAGATTGGTCGCTAGTTGGATAAGAAGTTTGGAGTCAGCCTCCATGATAAGACAAGTAAAGCCACATTGAATTGCCATGCAAAGACATTGCAACATTGCTTCAAATTCGGCCACATTGTTAGTCTCTCTGCCCAGATAACCATAGTAGCTATCCAATACCTTCCCCTGGTCATCGCGCAAGACGCCACCATACCCCGCAATGCTCGGGTTTCCTTTAGACGCCCCATCAAAATTTAACTTAAACCATCCCGATAATGGAGGAGACCAGACCATCAGACTGTCAGGAGAATTTTGACGAGGCTGAAGGATTTCGACATAGCTAGGGAGCGCCAAAATTCCCTAGGTATGTAAAATACTCAACTCATTCACTGGAATGCTCATATCTTGCTCTGTCCATGAAGTTAAGTGAAGAGTCTCAATGATTCCTCTTTGGATATGACCCCAAAATAACTTGCAGGTCTGTTGTTTACCTGTGAAAATACATTTATTTCGTTCTTTCCACACTTCCCATAGGAGAAAACCAGGGAAAAGTTGCCACACCTAATTCAGAATTATACCCTGGAAGGGATCTTCCCTCCACCGTTTAATAGTTTCAACAGGGCCTGTCTTAACTCTATCGGACAAATGAAAGATCATAGCTCCTTCATCCCATAAGGCTGAGGAGAAGCTGCAACCATCCAGAAGATGAGTTATTGATTCGCCATGAGTTCCACATAGGACACATAGAGAAGGTCCCTCAAAACCCCTCTTAGCGATATTATCCCATGTGAGAATTTTTCCTTTCAACACCAACCAAAGGAAGAGAGTAATTTTAGGCCATAATTTAGCTCCCCAAAGACACTTCCATTCACGTCCCACAGGTTGATCAACATCGATTGTCTGCAGTGAGTAAGCTTCCTTCATTGTAAACATACCTTTAGGGCGATACCCCCAACGAAGAAAATCCAACCCCGTTTGTGTTTTTACCTATCGTTGTTTCAATAGTTCATGGATTTGCTTCCCTATCTCATCCCCATAGTTGTCTGTCCACCAGTTAAGCGATTTTCAAACACGAAAACCCCTGTTATTTTCTTCCTCCTGCCAATAATAATTAACCGTCTCCGAATTATGGTTGAAAGAAGGTGAGTCCAAGGGGATATCATTCACCAGGGTTAGAAGAGTAGGCTCTTGTTTCCAAGCATCCGACCAAACATTAGCAGAAGATCCTTGGCGTATCTCCCCAAAACTATGCTTCTTGGTTAAATCCCTCCCAGCCCTCGCCATATTCCATATGTGAGAGCCTTTCTCCGGTCCATCAACTCGGAACTAGTCTTGTTGAGCAGTCAACGGAGCATACTTCCTCCCCAAAAGCTATCACATTGCTCATTTGTATGAGTAAGCCAGCGCCACCAAATTTTTGCTCCACACACAATACTAAGTTTTTCCGGATCTCTCAGACCTAAACCCCCTTCAGGATTTGATTTACACAGAGTCTCCCAATCAACCAGGGGCCACTTCCGGTGATCCACAATGCCTCCCCATAGAAAAGAGCATTGGATATTTCTGATTTCCTTCATAATAGATTTAGGTGCAGACAAAACTGAAAATAGATACAGAGGCATCGCTTGCAGCATAGCTTTAACAAGGACAACTCTTCCTAGAAAGTTCAAAGATCTTAGTGTCCAGTTAGAGATTTTATCCTTCATTTTACTTAAGAGTTCTTCCCAGGAAACCTTCTTTAAAACACCATCAGACAAAGGAGCACCAAGGTATTTGGTTGGAAGGGAGCTCTTTTTAAAACCTAAAATTCTTATAATATTCATTTGACAAACATGAGGAGTATTAAAGAAAAAAATCAAGGACTTATCCATATTGATAGTAAGCCCAAAATCTCTTAAGAAAATATTCAAAGCTTTCTTGATTTTTCTTGCTTCATGAACAGAGGAGTGACCCATTAGAAGTGTGTCATCAACAAACTGCTGGTGAGTTATAGCTTTCTCATAGGGTAGGAACCTAATACCTTTGAGGCTCCCCTGTTCCACTAAATGAGAGATGAGCCTTCCAAGTCCTTCAGTCATAATAAAAAAGAGGAAGGGAGAGAGAGGATCTCCCTGTCGGATACCCCGAGAGGGTTTAAAGACTGGTGACGGATGCCCACTAATCAGGATAGATAAGAATGCAGTGGAGGTAAGGTTGGTTTCCCATTTAATCGAGACATCACTAAAACCAAAGGAGCTCATAATCTCTTTCATGTAGGTCCAGTTCAGTTTGTCATACGCTTTGGATAAATCCAATTTCAACAACATCCCTATTTTTTTAGTGCTCCACAAGGAGTGAAGAACCTCTTGTGCTAGGATAACACCGTCAAGAATTTGTCTGCCTTCCACAAATCCTGATTGTTCCAAAGAGATCAAAGAAGAGAGGAGGGGTTTGAGCCGATTAGCAAGGACTTTCGTGATGAGTTTATTATAAATGATGTTACAAAGGGAGATCGGTCTAAACAAATCAGATTTCTTATCCATTGGAGTTTTGGGAATCAAGGTGAGAAAGGTAGAATTTAAAGCTGGGAGAACACCCCTCATTTTCTGTGATTCTTCCACCACCTGCCAAACTTCACTTTTAATCAAGTCCCAGAAATAATGAAAGAAGTTAGCAGTAAAACCATCAAGTCCTGGGGATTTAGCATCCTCCATTTGGTTTATATCGATCTATACTTCCTGGAATTCAATAGGTCAAATAAGCATCTCATTCTGCTCATCAGTAATAAGCCCAGGAATAACATCTTTGATTTCCCTGCAAGCCATAGTCCGGTCCATATGTGGTTCCATAACCACTTCCTTGAAATGATTAATCAGTTCCCATTCCATATCTTCATGGGACTCAACTAACACACCATCAGCGGTGCGCAGGTTGCTGATCTGGTTTTGATGTCTATGTTGAATGTAGCTATGTGGAAGAACATCGTATTCTTATCCCCATCCTTCAACCATTGATTCCTGGATTTCTGTTTCCAAAGGAGTTCTTCTTGCGTCTGCCTTTGGTAAAGTTGGTCAGAAAGAATTTTTTCCTCTATGGCCAGTTCAGAAGTCAAGCCTCTTTGCATGATGCTTTCCTGGACTTGTTCCATCTGCAATTCAATCTTAGCTTTTTCTATCAGAATGTTCCCAATGACATCTTTATTCCAAATTTTGATCTTCTGTTTAAGCAATTTCAGTTTTTGTTGAAAACAATACATCTTGGTGCCATTAGGAGGAATAATAGCATGCCACCAATCTTCCACTCGAGTTGAAAAATCTTCATGGGTTAACCAAAATTTCTCAAACCTGAAGGGCTTTGTCATTCTAGTCCCAATATTACTCCACAAAAGGGAAACTGGCCAATGGTCTAAACCCGCAGAGCCAATAGGGCGATAAGTCAGAGTCCCACATAATATCATAATACTTTCATAGATAAGGAATCTATCAAGCCTAGCAGCCACCAAATGCTCCCCTCCTCTTCTATTATTCCAGGTAAAAACATTTTTCCCCATATCAACATCAATCAGATTACTTGCCTCAATAAATTCATCAAATATGGTATTTTCAGGGGTAAGGATTCTTCTACCACCTTTTTTCTTAGAAAGAGACCTAATCAAATTACAGTCCCCTCCTAAGATCCAATGGGAACCTTCAAACGTCCTCCTCAAATTAACCAAACTTGTGATAAAGTTTCGTTTTTCAGGATAACTACTAGGCCCATACACATTGGTAATAATACCTCTCGCATTAGAGCCTAAAAAATGAAATTCGACAGAGAGACTAAAGGCTGTAGAGAAAAAGTTTGAAAGGGACACTTTCCTAGGATCCCACAGGATAGCCACTCCTCTAGAATGACCAGCAGCATCAAACGCCATACTTTTATACTGTTTCCGAAGATTACGAGCATTTAATTCCAGTTGTCCTCCAGAACACTTTGTTTCTTGTAACAAGACTACAATAGGTTTTTCCTTCATTATCTTACTTTTCAGAGTTTTGATTTTATGAGGACTATTGGTCTCACGAATATTCCAGGATAATATTTTCATCAAGCACTATATCTTTCTGAGAGGAGAGCTTCCTGGATGGTAGGGTACTGGCCAGGGTCTACCAGTCTTGCCCCAATTTCTCCGATTCGCTCCCTGTTCGACCTCCTCCCCGACTTCGATCCTCCTTCTTTGAACTTCCTTTTGTTCTCCTTCAGTTTTAAGGGTCTAATCCCTAGGCTAGGAGTAAGTTTCATTTTAAGTATTGCTTCCTTCAATAGTTGAAGTTGATTATCAGATATAGAGTGAACCTCTATGTTTTTGCAAGCCTCTTCGATGCTATCAAGGTCCAGGTCTCCCAGTTCCATCTCATCCAAGTCCTCTTCCATACGAACTACTTCAAGAGGGATTTTTCTATTAGATTTGATTTTATTACTATTCTCGGTTACCACCTCTGTAGTTTCAACTTCTTGAAGTGGTGAATCCCGAGTCACCAGAGAAATTGGGGTTCCTAACAGGTCGGGATCCAAAGCAGCAAAACTATTCAGATTTATGTCATTTTTACTGAAATCTGGGCCATTATGCCTCCTCGTTCTTCACTTATTAGGTATTTTAATAAAACCTTCAGAATCTTGATGCTCCTGAGGTTTGCTACCAGGTAATTCCACTGGGAGGTTAAGATGACAATCCCGAGCCAGATTTCCATGGGTATGACACCGGCGACATCGAAAAGGGACATGTTCATAATCTAGGGTTTGAAACCATTCAGATTCTTCCCAGGTTAAGGTGATACCCTCTTGTAGGGTTTTAGAAATATTCATATAAACACAGAGACGAGCATACGAAACATACCTTCCTTGCTTCGTTTGATATGATATTTTCACAAAATGACCCAGAGCTCCTCCAATAGCCTTTAGAATTTTAGGATCCCAGTATTCAGTAGGTAATGAATAGAGTCTAATCCAAACCAGAGCTCTTGATAGGTCCTCCTTGTTAGGATTAAAATGATCCTTCCACATTCTTAAGAATAACCCAACTGAGTAATAGAAATATGGTCCTCCCTAAAAAATACAATCATTTTCCTCCACATTAAATAAAACCACTGTAAAGAAACCCTTAAAACCCAATAAGAGATCAAAGTGAGCTTTAGATTTCCATGTAGAGTTAATCCACCATGTTAGAGCTTTCTCAGAAGGCCAGATACCCATAAATTTATCGATCAAGGCATGGTCCGTCATATGTTGTATTCTCTCCTTAACCCATGTAGGGTTCATCGAAATAGCTGGGGTACTGATCGATTTGGAGATACAAGACCCCTGTCCCGATTTTCCTTGAACTGAATCATGATTATCCACCCGAGGAATGCAACCCTCTCCTCCGATTCTCTTCTCCTAAATTTGCAATGGCTAAATCTCTTTTTTCTTAGTGTTATCTTGTAGTGGAGGAGGGTAAAGGCCCCTCCCCTGTGATCGCGCCATCCCGTCGACGCTCACCCAGAAAGACAACACAATCCACGTCCTTCAATTTGCAAACGAGTAGCCGTTAAGGTTTATCACTTCTTGGAGCACTTTCTTCTCCATCTACCATCCTCCGTCTCCACTTTAAATGCCTTTGTTTGTATTATATTAATTGTTATAAAAAATTAATAATTTATTTATTTTTGTAAACTTAACAAGAATATCATTAAAAATATAAAATTATTAACTTTTCTTTCAACAAATTATATTAAAACTATTTCCAAAACACCAATGTAAAATAACTGCATTTTGATATGATCACTATCAAAAATCTAAATGTATTATTGTTATTATAATAGTTTTGTTTATATTCATACTACCTTTTACATTTTTTTAGATAAGCACTATCAAACATGTAAATGTATTATTATTATTATAATATTTTTGTTTATAATAAATATTAGTACTACATTTTGAGATAAACACTATAAACATGTAAATTTATTATTATTATTATTATCATTAAACATATAAATGTTTTATTATTATTATTATTATTATTCACTTTATCTTGGATTTTATTTATGAACTTAGATGTTTAGATATTATTATTATTATTATTATTCACTTTGTCTTGAATTTTATTCATTGACTTGAATGTTCAGTGTATTTGAACTCTATGGATGCAATGCCATGCAATGCCAGAGTTTGAGATGTGGATGGATGAATATATAGATGTTACACACAAATGTTTATGTGGAATATTGCATTTGAACTTCTACAATTATATTGTACTATTGCAGCACTATTTAATGGGGAACACCTTCCCAAAATTGACTACTATCACTTTTATAATTGAAATGTCAAATTGGGAGAGTCGTTGGATTTAGCAAATCAAATTGAAATCCTCCTCCGGTATGTAATTATCAAGCAAATTCGAAGTGAACTTTAATGTTGATTACCTAGCGCCTCCTTATTTGCTCGGCTCGGCTCGACACTTTTGTAGGAAATTTTTGGGGTTGTTTTTCCGTGGGTCATCTGAGACACGTGCACAAATCATTGATTTGATGTTATTTATTCAAAGAATTTGATCCTTGCTATATATTATGGATAAGAGTTGTAGAATAAACTTTCTCTCAATTTTGGATTATTTTTTTGCAATTTTCTCAGATGGAATTGTTGAAATATTTTATTGGAATCCTATAAATCGGGTGCACTCAGATTTTCTATCAAAATTTTGTTCTCTGCAAAAATAACTAAAATGATTAGGAAAATTCAAAACATATTACCTTTAAAAAGACTCATTTTGAATATATTCAAAAGACTTGCATGTACGGAGTGTTAAAGAGAGATTATGTGCTATGAATAATAGATATTAAAAAACGATGAAAAGCATTGTTACCTAGATAGAGATATCATGCCTTCGAAATAAGGCCCGAATATATGGATATTAAAAAAAAAATAAGAGAGGTACTATATACTGATATAGTATACTTTGTAATAATGTGAAATGGTTTCAATGAGAGAAAGATAACCTAAACAAATAATTCTAAGATGGTAATTATTTTTCCCTCATGCATGTGTTATGCATGTGTCATTGCCATAGAAATCTACAAGAGAGAGAGCCATAACCTGATTAATAAGTGGATATTGACTCTGGTGATGGCTTCGCATTTAGGGTTTGACGACTGTATGTGGAGGGTTTTGCGGCCATGGGAGCCCGTGTGACTCTCTGGCTTGCTCCCTGTTTGGTCGTCTCATTTTTGGAGGTTGGTGATGTGCTCATCCTTTTGTTTCTTCATGCTATGGTCTGGGTGGTGTTATGTTCTCCTCTCACGTCCCTTCGACACCTTTTGTGTAACCCCGTCCATTAGCTATACTGTCTAGGGGTTTCTTTGTTTTTCAACAGTTGGCAGGCCCTGGTCCCGAAGTCCCGCTTGGCTCAATGGAGTCAAGCCTAGTACCAACCAGGATAAACAAGTGGGAAGTATATTTGAACTTGAAAAGCCAGGGTTTTTGCTGCCATTTGTTGCTTATTTTATGTTCTCTCCAGCTTTCACGGGTTCGTCTGTCATCTACTATTTTTTAGGTTTTCTTTGCTAGAGGTTGTCAGTTTCGATGGTTCCCTTCGATATGAATGTCTCCGGTCCGGTGCCGGTCTTATCGGGCTCAGGTAGGGTTCCTTCGAAAGGTGGGTCTCCATTGCCCACATTTCGAGCAAACCCTGCTATTTTTGTGAAATATGATGCGTGCCGGTTATTTAGGGGTCCAATAGTCCTCGGGACAAGACTAGGGTTTCTCCAGTGTTGGAACGTCCGTTGGACTCTTCTACTCCCTCTGTCTCTGTCGTCATCAATCGCTTTGCTACGGCGAAGGGACGGTCACATGTCCGCTTCGAGAAGGTGAAAAAGGGTAGGCCGTTGTGTGTCTTGGGTAAGGACGTCACATTGGAAATGGTTGCAGGGTGAAAACATGAAGTTGGGAAACAATTTTGGCTTGTTTTTGACAAAAAAAACTGCTAATTTTTATGTTTTTCAACTTCGACCTCTTCAAACCCATATCTCCCTTAGGAATTTGAACTTGAAGTAAACACAAAGGTTTTACAGAATTGAATTAGCTTTCTACTCGTATTTGTTTTAATTTTTTTTATGGACATATCGTGGGACAAATTTGTTGTCAACCAACGACATATACTTGAAAATTTTAGGTATGGATAATGAGTGACCTGTGTTGACAACTGTGTTTTGATAGATGGTTATTCATTTTAGGGAAAAACAATTTATGCTCATAATCTACACACACTAAACTTGATCCTGGACTATATTTCGAGTTTTTTAAGACTTGGGAACTATTTTTTATTATTTGTCGAAACAGTGTATGTTCAGAAAATGGTGCATTATCGACACATGTTTTTGTCTTCACATTTTCTTTCAAATGTTACTCTTCTCAAACAAACTAAAACCAACCCATTGAAGATGACACTTCAAGGAACATCCTTGTATTTTTTTAAATTTTTTTGGCTTCGTTATTGTGATGATATTGAATTTTCACTGTGACTGATTTTTCAGTCACTTAATTTTTTAAGGATAAAGTTTAGTAAAAAAATAGAAAAAAAATAGTAATCCTAAATGAAATTGAAAAAAACTTATATTACTAGAAAGTAGATTGAATGGTGAATCTACTGATATAAACTCCGACATGTAATTCTCATGTTTTGCAGTGGTTCGACCTTGTTAAAGTGATACATTTCTGAATTCTGTAGAAATGGTGATGGAATTGTTGACCAGAAACTCTCGGGTGAGAAAATGTCTTCCAAACTCTCGGCCCAGAGTTTAGTTCAAACTCTCATTCGAGAGTTTTTTTTAAAATACAGCGCGGCGATTGGTTCAAAATCTTGGCCTAGAGTTTTTTTAAACTCTCGGCCCAGAGTTTGAACTCTCAAAAATCTCGTCCTAGAGTTTGAGTTTGAATTTTTTTCACGTGATCATCTGCCCGTGCTCCATTTTTTTCACTCTGTTTGTCACCAAAGTGTTTCCCAGGTTCGCGATTTCACCCTGTGGCTTTAAGTCATAGGGCCCTTATTGGGAAATTTGAGTACCTAAAACTTTCCAGAGCCGAGGTGCTGGCTTGGGTTCGAGATAAGTGGAAAGGGGTTGTGGCAAACATTCCTTGCATATTATCTTTCGCTAATGGCTGGTTCCTAATCTCATTTCTTTTTGAGGAGGATAGGCTTGCAATTGAGGGTAGGTACTGGGTTATGGGGATTGGATCTTTGGTCTTAGCATGATGGCATTCTTCTTTCGACCCACAGAAGGAAGTTTTATCCCACAGACATCTTTGGGTGGTGCTACCCGACTTTCCACTGCAGTGCTAGAGTTTTAAGTGTTTCTTAGAGGTGGCTAACTCCCTCGGCAGGCTCATCCTCATTGAAGAAGAAACCCTTATTGGGTCGGAAAGGAACTCACCTCATTTATTGGTGGATTTGGACTGTAGGGAAGGTTTTCCGGTGGATATGGAGACTGTTTGGGAAGGAGGTTCCTTCGTCCAATGTCTTGATTATTGGAGGATTCCATTCCGTTGCTTCCATTGCAAGGCAGTGGGTCACTCTAGAGACTCATGTTCTTGGGGTCTTCGTCGTCAGTCGCCAGTTAGGCCTAACTCATCTATTGTGACGCTGGAGGATCGTGATGACTATCTCCACTGTCAAATTCCTCTTGATATTTCTTCGGCTCATGAATGTATAGGTATGTTCAACAAACTCATCCCTACTTTATCCAAGTTTATTTCCGCTCATGATACTTTAGCTTCCCTTCACTTTCCGACTGACCACTTGACTGCACAACCTTTGTCCTTTGGCTCGGTTCTGCCATCTTTGTCTATTGGGTTTATTGTTTCTTCCCCATCGTTTGAGGTTAGCCCCCGGGAGGTGGTTTCCCCTGTGAATTCTCCTGTTGTGCTTGAGATGGTTTCTCCTGTGGAGCCTGTCTGTGTTTCTTCCCTGACTTCCCACGCCTGACTTCCCGGAGTTTGTTCAGGGTCTAAAGGATCCTTTACCTGTCTTTTCGGGGCAGGAATCGGGAGATGTTGATGTCCTTCCTATTGCTTCCATTATGCGGGGGAATTTGACTATCCGGAAGGCCCGTAGTCGTAGGAAAGTTAAGAATGGACTGGGGGTGACCCCTCATACTTGCTAGAATCCTGTTGTTCCTTCATTATTTGACAAGGATTTGGGAAGGCCTTTTTCAGATGGTTTTCCTACCTCCTCCCATGTTTCGGCCCTTAGATCTTGTGTGGCCTTTGACTCCCCTACTTAATGCTCTTAACATCCTACAATGTGAGAGGGATTTGTAGTGGCCCCAAGCGAGCTGCACTTAAGTTTTTTATTGACCATTTCAAACCTTCCATCCTACTTATTTAGGAGACAATGCTTTCTGCCTCGGATTCCATCCATTACTTTTTACAGATTAAGCCGAGTTGGAGGGCTTGTGTTGTTGATGCTTCGGGCCTTTCCGGGGGTATGCTTATGACTTGGAATCCTGAATCATGTGGTTGATCTAAGGGATTTTCATACTTGTGCAGGAATCTTGACCAAAGGCAAGGTTAAGGGTTTTGATAGACCTCTGTGTGTAATCAATATTTATGCTCCTTATCATAAAAAAGACTCTTATGGGATCGTGTCAAGTATGACGGTTTGTTACTTCCTCCTGACCTCATTACTGTGGGGGACCTTAACTTCACTCTCTCAGAGCTGGAAGTGTGGGGGGCTGGAAGGGCTTTGGACCCTCTTGTGGATTATTTTATGGATTTGTTCGAAACTGCTCATTTGTGGGATGTGGTTCCTCCTAAGCTGGTCCTTACATGGTCTAATGGAAGGAGTGGCAAGGAGGGTATATCCATGTAGCTTGACAGGTTTTTTATGGCCGAATATCTCTGCAGATCCGTGGGTAGGTACCGCACGTGGTCTTATGTGATGGGCTTCTCCGACCATAAGGCCGTATCTCTACAACTGGAGTTTGATAATAGTTACAGGTGTTATCCTTTCAAGTTCAATCTCATCTGGCTCTAGGATTTATCCTTTTGTGATCTTATCCATGTTAAGTGGATTGACAGTGCCACATTGTTTCATGGTTCCCTTCTGTCAGTATTAACTAAGAGACTCTGGAAGCTTAAGAATGAGGTCATTATTTGTGAAAAGTTGAAGAAATTTGAGAACGAAAACCATCTCTTAGAGTTGGAACGTGAAATACAATACCTCTCCCAGATGGATGATGCTGAGTTATTCAACCCTGATCACATTAAATATTTACATCACCTTCAAGGGGAGAAGAATTTGATATTGAAAGTTCATGAAGAAACTTGGTGCCAGAAAAGCCGTGTGATCTGGATTCAGGCTACGGATAATAATATGAAATTCTTCCATAGGTTTTCCAATCAACGTAGAATCTTTAACTCTATTTGGGATTTGGAGAATGATCAAGGTCATACTATTTGTGAGTTGCCTCATTTGAAGGAGGCTATTGTAAGGAATTTCAAGTATATTTATCAACATGATTCTGTCAATAACCTGGAGGATCAATTCAATACCATCAAATTGTTTCCCTGGATGTTTAATGAGGAGTCGTGCATGGAAATTGGTAAGCCTGTCACTGAAGTTGAAGTCTTTAAAACTTTGAGTTTGTTTGTGAAGGATAAGTCACCGGGGCCCGATGGGTGGACGTTTGAGTTCTACCTTCACTTTTTTCCTTTGATGGGGGCTGAAATCACTATGGCTATAGAACACTCCAGAATTAAGGCCTGCATCCCTGGAGAATTGAATGCTACTTATATCACACTCATACCGAAAGTGGACAAGCCGATGCGTTTTGGGGATTTCAGGCCCATTTCACTGTGTAATCTACTATTTAAAGTTGTTTCTAAGATTATTTCTGACTGGATTAATCCTATGTTGGAAAAGTTCATTTTTGCTTAGCAATTCGGTTTTCTCCATGGATCAACTAATGGATGCGGTTGGTATAGCTCAGGAGGGCCTGCACTCTAGCAAAATTAAGAAATTTGAAGCTTTCATACTGAAGGGGACCTGGTCAAAGCCTATGATAGGCTAGACTGGACTTTTATTATATTTATCCTCCTTCAGGTCGTCCTGCCGTTGGAATATGTTGATTGGATTATGTCTTGCGTTACCACTGCTAATTATTCGGTCTTGGTTAATGATTCGTCTTCTACTAATTTTTCTGGTGGCCAGGGTCTCCGTCAAGGCTGCCCATTATACCCATATCTGTTTATATTAGCCATTGAAGGGTTGAGCCTTTTAATTAAGGATGCTAAACAAAAAGGACTTATCTACGGCATCAAGGTGGCTTCGGCTCTGCATATATCTCACTTATTATTTGTTGACGATGTGTTATTATTTGGAAAGGGCTCATATGGTGAATGTTTACAGTTTAAACTTATTACCAATTGTTTTTGTAATGCTTTGGGGCTGAATATCAGTACTACTAAATCTTCTTTTCTCTGTCAATGTAAGGACCAGGTACTGATGGATCAGATTGCTAATTTATCCCCCTTTCCGATGAAGGAGTTAACTTCTGGGTTCAGATATCTCAGCTACTTTCTGAAGCCGTATGGTTATACCTCGGTGGATTGGGGATGGTTGATAAAAAAGGTCCAGAGTAAAATCAATGGTTGGTCATTCAATTACCTCTCGCTGGGAGGTTGTCTCACTCTCTTATGCTCGGTGACTCAAGGTATGGCCTGTATTTTGGTTCTCACTCTTCATTGTTCCTTTGAAAATTATTGTTGGTCTACGCAGCCTCTTCTCATGTTTTCTTTGGTCGGGGGCTGGTGGCTATGGAAATTTTCATTTAACCTCGTGGGATTCTATAACAAGGCCTAAATTTCTTGATGGTTGGGGAATCAAGGATCTTAGATCCTTCAATCTCTCACTATGCGCGAAGTCTTTTTGGAGGATTTTACATAATGATGGCCTTTGGGGGACTGTGATTCGACTAAAGTATCTTGGTAGGATGCCACTCCCACTATGGTTTCAAAATGGTAATACATCTCCTCGTGGATCCGGTATATGGAGAAGTTTTTTGAAGACCTTTCCAATAATGAACCAGGGCCTCTATTGGAATATTGGAAGGGGCTCGCAGGTGTTTGTGGGGATGGATCCAATTGCTGGATTGGGGACAAAATTTCGACTGCCAAATGAGCTTATCCTTACTTTGCATGCCTGTAATGTTTATGTTTTAAAGGAGGCAGTTGTTCCTCTCGATTGGGGTAGTACTCAGTGTCGAACTTCAGTGGAGTTGAACCTGGAGACACACTTACATAGTGTATGGAATGAGTATACCAGTAGATTGTTACATGCGGGAATTACACTATCTCTGGGGGAATATGTTATATGTTCGGGTATTAATAACTCTACTGGTTCGGTTTCTGCGCAGCTGGCCTATTCTGTATTGTTGGAGGTTGTGGATGATGAAGCCCGGAGGGGTATGCACTCTAAGTTTTGGTAGGTTAAATGCCCTATAGAAATACGTTGCTTCATGTGGTTGGTTCTCCATGATAAAATCTTGACGTGGAATAATCTTGCTAAACGTGGCTTTAGTGGTCCGGGATGTTGTATGTTGTGTTTCAATGCAGGTGAGAATGTAAACCATCTTTTCGGTCAATGTTCTTTGTTCATGAATCTTTGGGATTTTTTTGAATCCATTTACAACTTCCTCTTCTCCTGGAAGGGTGCTTCCTTCGAGGATAACTACAGGAAATGGATTGAGAACAAGGTTTATGGTCCAACTCTCCTTTTCTTTACAGTTTGGGAATTTTGGAGAATTAGGAACCGTTGCATATTTCAGGGGGAGAAGCCATCTATGTCTCAGACCTGTGGAAGGATCACTGGTTTCTTACAACCTTACTGCATTCATCAACTGGTGAAAAAGAGATTGGTCCTTCCTCATTCTGAGGAGGATTTGAGCTTTCCTATAGGCTACTTCGATGGCGTTGCTTAGAAGGATTGGTGTTACACCTAAAATCTTCCCATCATGTGATGTAGTGTATACACCTCTGGAGTAACCCTGATTAAGTGATTAAATTGGAAGGATTTGTACCCAATTGTACTAGGTTTTGAGAGGTCATTGCAGGTTGCTTTACTGCAACATGCGACGTTGCACCTTGCTCCATTACAGGGTGCAACGAAGTCAGTTAGAAGACAAAAATAGCTTCTTCGAGGTCCTTCTCGAAGCTTGCTGACTTGGGACCTCATCCCTGACCTCATGGAGGACCTGGCCTTCGGTTCCTAACCTATTGGGAGGATCTCCTATCTCTATCCTACCATATCTCAATCTATCCTATCCATACCCTATCCACTTAGTCCTATTTAAGTGAAGCTCTACCCCTCTCCAAAAGGAGGAAGTCTATGGTGTCTACATGCTAGTGAAATAACTCTTGAGAGATCCCTATTCATCCTTGATAGACTCAAGCTTCCTTGGGAGGAAATGGAAAATGGCTTGGATGGAGAAGGGCTGCAACGTTAAGTCTTGGTTGTAGTTCTATGTCTCTACCATGTATTTCCCTATTTACAGCAATACAAATGCTTTCCACCAATATTGTTCATGTGTGTAATGATATTGAGTAGTTTACCTGCTTAACTATTTACTTATATCTCTTATTGTATAGATGCTCTTTACTCGTGTGTGTTTGTTCTTGTGTCTTGACAGGTCTTGCAGCTAAGATCTGACAATCGCGAGACATGGAGCAACATTCAGGAGAAAGGATTGCGAAGTAAAAGGTAAGACATCTAGCACTTGATCCTTAAGTAGATCTAGGAAATCCATTTGTAGTCTGTTCTATTTGTTCTAGACTCACATTGAGCTAGGGAGATATGGCTCGCATCCGCTCGAGTGGATTGTCTGACAACAAATCTGGCGACCATACTGGGGAAAATACTTATCTTGTTTGGTAGTTGTCAATCTGAGAGTCATTTTCAGTTGATTGCTTGACACAGGCCTTTTGTTTGTCATTTGCTTCTCAAGTTGATTTCACTGTCAGGTCTTCATCTTGAAGACTCTGACCTACTTCCTCTAAGTTCATACTACTCATTCCCAAACTATTTCATGGTCCATTGCTTGGAGATTTGAACCATTTTTGAACTTAGATCTCACTTGTCGCACCTGGTTAGTGAATACAGAGCGACACTGTGTCATTTTTGGTCTCTGTTCTTTGTCTGTTAGCCACTTGTCGCATTCCTTCCATTGGTATTCTGAGATAGCGTCATACCCCCCGCATTGGTAAAGTGTGACATCGCACTGTGTGCAAGCACAGAGTGCAAGCACAGAGTGCACTGATTTGTCAAATTTTGCATAAAGGCATCTCCTCTCCATCTGTCCATCTGAGTTTGTGATGAACCTGCAATAATTAATTAATGCAAATACACGAGATATCAGAAATAATAGAACATAATCACTTTTATATTGATCACGGGCCACTCCGAGGGGGCAACCTCCTTTGAGCAAGCTCAATACAATTAACTTCACGGTGGCTTCAATGACCTCAACACACACTTATATACTAAGTCTATGCCCAATACTATGACTCAAAACCATGGGACATATAATACTACGGGACGAATTACAAAGCATATGCGTCCACTACTATGGGTCAATACTATGGGCTAATATAAACTACGGATCAACAAATACTACAGGATGACTTACAAAGCATATGCATCCAACAACAATATACTAACATAGTAAAGAGAAGGGTTGACATAGGTTCTTAACATCCCTTCTCCCTTAGAAAAAGCTTTGTCCTCAAAGCTTTGGTTGGAGAAATTGCTGCAAAATCTGAAGGAGTGGTTCCCCGGTAGCATCCTCGGGTTGCATTTCAGGCCACTGACGCCTTTGGAGTGTCAAGGAGGATTGCTTGAAAGGATGTAAATGAAGAAGAACCCTGTCAGCTGCGTGGAAAATGCGCTCAGAACGGTGCTGATCGGTTTGTTGTTTCAGGCGAATTATGGCCATGTGAAGATTGTCCTGCAGAATGAGAAGAATCTGATCGCGGTTTCGAAGAGCCGAGTCAATTTCCTGAACTGGGGAGTTGCTAAGGGTGTATGGAAGAAGAACTGGTGGTGTTTTTCCATAGACTGCTTCATATGGTGTCTTTTGAGATGTGGTATTGTACCACCAGAGCGCTGCTAGGAAATCCATAGAAATAGTTGGCCAAAGCTGTGTAGGGATGGGCAAGGGTTTGAGCAATCCCGAAAGGAGTGTCGTTTCACCCTTGTTGACTTGGAAAGTATCATCGTCAACCACCATCTGTTGAATTGTCATTTTTAGTCCCTGCCAAAAGAAGTTACATTGTTCCCAGTCATACATTTTGCAGAACCCAGAGTGCCCTATTGATGAAGAAGCATGGAGTTCATAGAAGAGTGAGCCCTGGTGAACATATTGCAACCAATTTGGAACAAGCAGAGAAAGAGATGTAAGAGAAACTGGGTCATCAATTGTGCAAGAAGGAGCATCTTCCATCATATTGTCCTTACCCTTCTTGTAAGTGATCACATAGGGATAACCCATGAGTTGGATAACCCATTTCAGGTGTGTTGGGGAGGAGACCCATTGTTCCAGAAAATTTTCCAGACTCGGGAGATCAGTCTTGATGCATAAATAATTCCCTAATAGGTATGGTTGCCACTTCTGTACTGCATGAAAAATAGCCATCATTTCCTGCTGAGAGGTAGATGTGGATAAATTCTTACCGGAAAGGTCTCTTGAAGGTACAAAGCGCATTGGTTCAGCAAAGATACCTGCATATCTACCCAAGGAAGTAGTGGAGACTATTGATGGGTGCATCTGAATGGAATTGAGCTGAGCGATGACACCATGTGAATTCTTCTTAAGGATTTTTTCCAGGTGATATGAACTGATGATGCAGAGAGACCCTGGTTGTAAGCCCATAAATTTGTGTTGTGCCCCGTTGACTTTAAACTGCATCCAAAGTTCAGCAAAATCCCATAAGATGGGGCCAAGTGTGCGTAACCATTGAACGCCCAAAACCACATCACATCCGTCTAAGGACAAGGCAAACATGTCAGAGCGTAGGTTATAATCTTCCATAGAGATACGCACATTGTGACACTTCCCCTTGCATGGTAAGGTGCCCCCATTGGCAACCATGACTTCAAAGTTGGAGCAAGGATGGACAAAACAATCAGCCTGTTTGGCAATCCGAGGGTCAATGAAGTTATAAGTGCTACCAGAATCAATGAGTATGGTAAGAGGGAGCTTCTTGAAGTATCCCCTGACCCGCATTGTTTGTGGGGTGGTGACATTAGTTACAGCATGGAGAGAGATCTCGGGTGGGTTTTCCTGAGATGGGGTGTCAACAGGCGGGTGTTGAATGTCGACCTGATCATCTACTGTATCTGTAGCTTCTTCACCAAGTTCTAAGGTGGGCAGAGAATCCACATCCAAGAGATAGAGATTTTGTTGAACACATCTATGTCCCCGAGTGAATTTCTCATCACAATTATAGCAAAGCCCTCTTTCTCGGCGTGCCTGCATTTCTATTTCAGACAAATGCTTGATAGGAGTTGGTTGAGGATAAGGCGTGATGGGAGGTCGTTGGGAACCCATATTTCTGAAGGGAACAAAGGTGGGTTTGGAGCGTTGTTGAGCTGCGATCTTGTCCTCATCCAGCTTAGCCAACCCTAGGAATTCCATCATTGTGTTGGGACAAAACATTTTGACCTCTGAGCGGATTTCATCCTTGAGGCCACTGATAAAACAACTCCTGTAGAATTCATCAGACAATCCTTCTGTGTGATTGGCCAATTTCTCAAATTCTGTCTGATACTCTCTCACTATGCCAATTTGGTGAAGTTTAGTGAGTGCTCCTGTGAAATCATCAAAAGAACTAGGACAAAATCGTGGCAAAATGAGTTGACAAAAATATGTCCAGTTTGGCTCGGGATGAGCTTTGATGTACCAATGGTACCATTGAAGGGCTTCCTGTTCCAAATGAAAGGATGCAAGTGGAACTTTCTGGACATCAAAAGTATTATGCAGACTGAAATATTGTTCTACTCGGTATATCCATCCAGTCGGATCAGTACCATTGAAGCGAGGAAAATCAAGCTTCGGCCCACGAAAATTGTTGGAAGAAGAGAACCTGGTGGCTGCAAAAGATTCTGGCTGTTGGTTATTGTTCATGGCTGAATGTTGACGATGGAGGCTGAGAAATTTTTCATCCAGATCTTGGAGTTTGGTTTGGATGGCTGCAAGTGCTTCCTCCATGGTGTTTGCTCCTGCACGGGTGACAACCATAACCAGGTTTTTTTTTTTTTTTTTTGGGTGGAATGGGTAGAAAAACACAAACATAAGCTGATTTAGTAAAGGGAAATTTGGATTGGGGAAACAATCTGATGGGTAATTGGGGTTTGACTAGATTTTGGACACTGTCGAAAGGACAAGAAAGAAAAAAGGGGGATTTCAGAAGCGGGGTGATAGAATGAGAAAATTTGGCAGAGACGGATAAAGAAGCAGAATTCAGAAAGGAATTCTGTGGTAAAATTTGAAGGTGATTGGGTGAAATCTTAGGAAGTTATGGAAAACCCTAAAAATAGACAAATGTGGGATTTCGGGCTTTGGGAAGGGGAATTGGGGATAGGGTCCTTAGGAATGAAAGATGCAGAATGGAATGATAGGGGTTCCCCAAAAATTTCAAGGGGAACAGAGTGAAAACAAGGGAGATATGGGTTTTTTTTTTTTTTTTTTTTTTTTTTTCAGAAATGGATCGGCAACAGCGGCGCAGAAGGGATCCGCAACAGATGGATCTGCAACGGCGCGGAAGGGATCGAAAACGGCTGGATCTGAAACGGCGACTGGATCTGGAATGAATTTCAGAATAGATCTGAAATGGATGGATCTGGAGCGGAAGTGATCGACAACAGTTCAACTGAAAATAGATATGGACCCCAGGTGTGTGCGACTTCCTAACAGTTCAGGGGTTTCACTCGGCCACCAATGCTGTCTGACGGCTTGCGTATAGGGGTAGTACCCCTCACTCTACGTCTCAAGTAAAACTGATAACCGCTTTGCCACAAACGACAGCTCTTGGTTTACCTCACGGGTGGAAACTAGTCAATCAGGTAGGGGTCGTTGCCCTTTTCGCTGGCAGGTCCTCTCAATGGGACAGCTACTTCGGGGTTCCTGTGGTACTCCTCACAATGAGTTTTAGGGCTTATGCCCAAGTACTTCCCACAGTTAAGCGGATAGGGATTATTCCCAAATCCGAACCTGCAACAGATGCGAAAAAAAAAAATTGGCAGAAATTTCACCTAGCGAGCCCAAGAAAGTGCTCTGATACCAGATGTGATGAACCTGCAATAATTAATTAATGCAAATACACGAGATATCAGAAATAATAGAACAGAATCACTTTTATATTGATCACGGGCCACTTCAAGGGGACAACCTCCTTTGAGCAAGCTCAATACAATTAACTTCACGGTGCCTTCAATGACCTCAACACACACTTATATACTAAGTCTATGCCCAATACTATGACTCAAAACCATGGGACATATAATACTACGGGACGACTTACAAAGCATATGGGTCCAATAATATGGGTCAATACTATGGGCTAATATAAACTACGGATCAACAAATACTACAGGACGACTTACAAAGCATATGCGTCCAACAACAATATACTAACATAGTAAAGAGAAGGGTTGACATAGGCTCCTAACAGAGTTTTGGTGGCGGGAATGGTCGACCAACCCCCCGGGCGGAGAAGGTGGAGGACCACCCTATTATGGTGGGGGAGGACATTTCCCTTCGGGCGGTGGAGGTGGTCCCCCACCCCCTCCAGGAGGAGGGGGTGGCAGATCTAATTATTATGGTGGTGGCAGTGGAGGAGACCCCCATCCTTCCGGTGGCGGAGGTGGTGGAGGCCCCCATCCTTCTGGCAGCGGAAGTGGTCCACCACCCCCTCCAGGCGGAGGTGGTGGCGGACCACCTTATTATAGTTATCGACCCCCACCTCCCCCCAGCGGTGGAGGCGGACCTCCGTCTCCTCCCAGTAGCGGAGGTGGAACACCATCTTACTGGAACGGACCACCCTTTGGTGGCGGACCCCTTTACGGTCTGGGCGGCACACCCCCCTACGGTCAGTTTCCTCCGTGGTCACCCTTTAATCAATCAATACGACGTCCTACCGGTGCTTACATGCCTTCTTAGTACTACCAGTACCCGCAGCCTAATCAACAACTTCCCTTTTTGGCTACTTTGGACCTACCCGACCTATCTCGACTGACGAACGACCCCATTTACCACGTAACTAACTGGCCCCCGATTCTGGTGAAACTCCCATCGGATATCCCCTAGTTCGACGGAAAGCTGGACAAGGATCCAAAACAGCATGTGATGACATACCGTTTGTCGTGTTCATCCAACTCTCTGATGGACGACTCGATTCGTCTGAGATTATTCCAATGGACACTCATTGGTTCGGCTACAAAGTGGTACATTGAATTACCACCTCATTCTTTTCACGATTTCGGGTCTCTTGCTATGAAATTTTTGATCCACTTCCAACTTCCTATACGATATGAGACTGGTACGGACCTTCTCACCTCTCTCTGCCAGAATACCGCTACTCATATCTCTACTCATATACATGAGTGGCGACGGAGAAGACGTTTGATTAAGGCTCCCATTCCAGACCATCTCTTAGAAGATTGGTTTACAAAGTCTCTCATTCCCCACATAGCTCGAGACGTCGCCATGGGCGGTGCTGTCACTAAAGAACAAGCTATCGCTCTTGCCCATTACCTAGACTTGGTCTACGCTCAATCAGGCACACTGTTTGAAATTCTTCCCGACGCACCCCGCGACACTTATGACCCCACGAAACCTCCTAAGGGACCCCAAACTGATGGCATCATTGGATCCCTTAGCACCCAGCTTGCTTCTAATAGTGTTGGATCGTCGAACCTTCATGGTTCCTCCCCATTACCAACCCAGGCTGGCCACAACACCACCAAATCAGGTGCTCCTGCTGTAACTGAAGAGGTGAATTCTGTCCAATCAGCTTCATCTCAGAATTCCGGCGGCAAGAAGAAGAAAAAGGGGAAACCCAAGAAGTCTTCCGCCCAGCAGGAACAAAGGAGCACTCCTGATGATACCAAGCAGAAATGGAAACTAAAGTATCCTTGTTTACTATGCAGAGATGATCACTTCTCCAAAGAATGTCCCCATAGAGGAGACGTTTAAAAGTTTCTTTGGGATAAACCAACTCCCGCAGTCCTCAATGATCTGTTTCCCACTTAGAATCAACAAATGATTGCTCAACCCCCCCTAGCCCAGGGGGAACCATCCAATACCGCGCATGTTCTCATGGTGCGTACCGAAACGATCAATTTGAATACTCGCTCGCAATCATACGACTCGGTCCCTTCGAAGGAACCTTCTAGAAGTAATACTGAAAAAGCTTCCAACTCCCTACCTGATGTCACTGTACCAACAACTTCTCTCACCATTGAGAAGCCATCCTTAGACTCGATATTGCGACCACCCAAGAGCACGATTCGAAAAGCTGTTTTCAATCCTAATGCTCGGGCGGCATAGAATTACAATATCGTCAAGGACTTGGCCCAAGCTCCTTGCGCCATGTCCACCTTGGAAGTTTTACAAAATTGTCCTAATCAATGCAAAACGCTCCTTGCAGCAATCGGTGTAGTCGACCCTGATTCTTCGAATACCATCATGTTTCGACTTGACTACTTCAAGCCGACGCTTTCCCACCAGCTCGCATTCCAAGTAGCTGCAAACATTGCTGGGAAAATTGTCCATCATACCCTTTTGGACGAAGGTGCCTCTACTTCTGTCATGTCGATTGCCTGTTGGAGAGCCATCGGCTCTCCCGAATTGAATCGTTCTCCTACCACGTTGAAGGAATTCGACGGGCATGGATTTCAACCACATGGGCTCCTACAAGATCTAGCAGTTGAGTTGGGCGGAAAGACCGTAACCATAAATGTGGAAGTGATCTCGGCTGCGATAGATTATAATCTCTTGCTTAGTCGCAATTGGTTTTACACCATGCAGGCGGTAGCCTCTTCAGTCTTCCGCGTAGTACAATTCCCCCATCAAGGATGAATTGTTACTATTGACCAATTAGATTTTTGCACACCGGACACTACTACTCATCCTGGTGACCATGTTCCTTCCATTGGACAAACGTCAAAACAGTATGAGAGTATAGGGGTTGGCCTTTTGAAAGATTCATCTCTCATGGGCGTTTTTCCAATTTTGGACCCCCCTAATCATGTTGCCTCGGTGAACATGATCTCCACAGAGATTTCATCTCACTCCACTGATACTTGGATTGTACCGGACGAAGCCACAACACACCTGATTGGAAACACAATGCCTCTTTCACACGTTGAACGTATTCAGAAGGTTATCCAGTCAGCACCGGAGGACCACTTAGCTATGGCTCCCCCATCATGTTCTCTACCGCGGGCATCCTCTCTACCTGATCTCTTACTTCGGACTTTCCATTCAGACGAGTCCATCATGGAAGTTATGAATGTAGATGATGGCCCGTGGGATGACCTCCATCATAGGTCATCTTTTCTTCCTCCTTTGGAATACGTAGAGGACAACATTGATACCATCTTTTCACCGGATATCTACCCATTCCCTCACTCCCCCATACTCACATGTCTGTCGAACACTGAGGACAACCTAGCCAATATTGAGCCTACCATCCTAGTAGACATTTCGGTAAAAATTGGTATAGTGGAACATATTCGCATAGGCCAGAAGTGTTCCCCTGAAGAGATCACTATTGCTACGGCCTTATTCAAGCAATTTCGAGACATATTTGCTTGGTCCTATGAGGAGATGCCTGGGATAGACCCCGCGATTGTTTTTCATGAAATAAAAACCTATCCTGACATCAAACCTGTGCGTCAAAAGTTGTGACCGGTACACCCCCGGGAGACTGCAGCGATCAAGGCAGATATTGAAAAGCTCTTAAAGGATGGCTTCATCTATCTCATCCCGTTGATGGATTAGGTCTCAAATGTCATCCCTGTGAACAAAAAATAGGGTACTTTCGCGTCTGTGTTGATTATCGGGACCTTAATAAGTCTTGTCCGAAGGACAATTACCCGACCCCATTCATCGACCAGATTATCGATAATTGTGTCGAAAGCGTCATCTTTTCATTCATGGATGGCTTTTCTGGTTACAACCAGATTGAGATCAAAACAGCCGACCAACATAAGTAGGCTTTCATCTGTCCTTGGGGGACATTTGCATATCGCAAACTCTCGTTTGGCCTTAAAAACGTTGGCGCCACATTCCAGCGGGCCATGTCGTATGCTTTCCATGACATTAAGGACTTTGTGGAACCTTACCTGGATGATCTCCCTGCTCATTCAAAGAAGCCTGAGTTCCACATCGATCATCTGACGGCCATTTTCCTTAGATGCAGACGGTACAATATCCGTCTGAATCCTCATAAGTGTATCTTTTGCGTTGAGTCTAGATACCTCTTAGGTTTCATTGTCTCGAAGGATGGGATCCGTATTGATCCCTTAAAGGTGGAGGCCATCATCAACCTGCCACCCTCGACTGATGTGACAGAACTTCAAAGTATCCAAGGGAAGGCGACTTATTTAAGACGTTTTATTTGTAATTTTGCGGAGAAGACTTAGGGATATATGAAATTGCTTAAGAAGGACATCTCGTTTAGTTGGGATGATCAAGCTCAAAAATCCTTCGACAGCATTAAACATGCCATCATGCATGCCCCGTGCTCCAACCGCCCGATTATTACCGAGATTACATTCTATATCTCGCTGCTTCCACTACCACTATCGCCATGGTTATGGTACAGGAAGGACAAAATGCCCAGGAACATGTAATATACTATGCGAGTAAGGGTCTGATTGACGCTGAAACTAGATATTCACATGTCTAGAAGCTTGCTCTCGCGGTAGTCATTGTCGTCCAAAAGTTCCGACACTATATCTTGCTCCTCACCACCACCATCATCGCAGACTCGAACCCCATGTACCACGTGTTGACACGTCAGGTGCTCGGGGGAAAGTATTCACGCTGGATTGTGATACTACAAGAATTTGATCTTCTTTTTGAGAAAGCCAAGTCTAAAAAGTTGTTGGTGTTTGCCGAGCTTATCTGTGATTTTCCCTGTCCTGATGTAGAAGTTGAGCACAATGACTCTTTTCCAGATGAATCATTGTTTCTCAGCAGCACGACTGATCCGTGGTATGGAGATATTACATTATATCTTCAAACCCAACTCTTCAACCCTAAACTGTCTCGCGACGACCGTCGTAGAATTCGTCACCATGCGAAGTATTATCTGATCATCAGTGATACCTTGTACCGCCATGGCATTGATTCCATTCTTCGACGTTTTCTAACTCACGATGAGCCTGCACGCGTTCTGAACGACTGCCACGCAAGGGCGTGTGGCGGTCATCTCTCTGGGATGGCTACAACCCAGAATATTTTGCGCGCATGATATTTTTGGCCTACTATCTTCAAAGATTGTATTGAGGCCGTCAAAAGATGTCCTCCATGCCAACACTTCCATACGAAGAAGTGCACCCATTATGCTCCGTTACACCCGGTTATTTCCGTGGGCCCCTTCACAAAATGGGGCATCGATTTTGAGCATTGTAAGCCTACCTCGGCCGGGGGGCATAGTTACATCATAGTAGCTGTGGATTACTTTACAAAGTGGGCCGAGGCAATGCCTACATACCAAAATGACGGCAAAAATGCCGCACTCTTTATGTTCAATCATGTAATAGCGCAGTTTGGAGTTCCTCAGGCGATCGTTATCGATCACGGTTCTCCCTTTAAGAACCACATGGTCAATGAACTGAGCGATAGGTTGGGTTTTCGCCATGAAAACTCAACACCCTACTACCCGCAATCCAATGGACAGGTCGAGGCCATTAACAAGGTCTTGAAAACTATGGTCCAAAGGATGGTAGGAACCCAGAAATTCAACTGGCATAATATTATCTTTTCAACACTATGGGCCTACAGAAATTCTGTTAAAACTGCCACAAGTTTCACTCCTTTCCAATTGGTATATGGATTGGAGGCTGTCCTGCTGATAGAGTGCAAAATTCCGTCTCTACAACTCGTTGTCGAACTTCTTCCTAACACTATTGTTGAGGAAGAACGTTTCCTGTACTTAGCAAAACTTGACGAGTCTCGCCGAGATGCCACTCTTGCTAATGAAGCACACAAGAAATGCATCAAAGCTCAATACGACAAGTCTGTTGAACCTCGTATCTTCAACGAGGGTGGCCTGGTCCTCACATACGACCAGAATCATGATAAACTAGGAGCAGGAAAGTTCGAGTCCATGTGGCACGGACCTTATATTGTCAAACGTGTTTTGGAAAAGGGAGCTTATGAGCTTGAGGAATATGATGGAATCTCTTTAGGTGAACCCTGCAATGGGCTTTACCTGAAAAGGTATTATGCCTGAACCTGTCATGCATAGATTTTCTTGTATATACTGTACATGGTGTGTTTTTGTGTGGTGTGACGGGTTTATTTTTTAGTGTCTTTAGATCTTGCTTTTGCTTCTTATACCATGTTCTGTCTGCGTGTGCAGATGGCAACATGCTACGGATTCGCGGACGGTGCCAGCCGGCATACCCGTAACCTTGCTTCGGCAGCCTGGGTACTATATTCCCCAACAGGTGAGCTCATTAGCTCAGGGGGGAGTTGCCTTGGATTTATGACCAACAATGCCGCAGAATATCAGGTAGTAATTGGAACCCTAACCAGTGCTATTTACCTAGGTATGAACCACATTATCATCCACATGGATTCTCGATTAGTGGTTTCCCATCTTAACCGGGTCTATGCTATCCGTGATCCTACTCTACTCCGTATCTTTAGATGAGTACGTCTCCTGGAAAGGTCATTTGAATCCATTCAATACCTGCACATTCCACGAGAGTTAAACACAGTTGCTGACTCGATGGCCAACTTCATTTTGGATTGGTACATCGCGCACACATAACACTCATAATATGTAAAAGCATTCACAACATGTAAATAATGTATAAAAGCAAACATATGAACAAGATCACATCACTCGTCATTTTAAAAACACATAATGTATAAATCGCTGATAATGTCTGTATATATATATATATATATATATATATATATATATATATATAGATATCATCAAAAGTAGTGCTGGTACAAAAATATGAAGCATGAAGGCTTTCAGTGAGTCTCTACAAAAATATGAAGCCTCGTAGCTTTCAGTAGTACAAAATCTGAGGCCTCTAAGCTCTCAATACAAGTATGATAACGTCATTAGGCCTGACACCTAGCCCGTACACCCCTAGGGCGGTCAACCCTCTGTCGCTGAGTGAGGAAACAATCCACATTCCTCGCCACCTTGCGGAGTAAGGCATTGAAGCGTACCGATGCTCCAACTCCAAACCTCTGCATAGGTCTCGGTAGGTCATCCACTGTAGGCTCAGGAACCTCTACTGTTAGCTGGGACAAGTTCCTGTACACCTCCTCCATCTCCACGATGGTAACATGAACACCTGGAGGCACAACTGACGCCCCACCTCTATCTCTCCTCGCCAGAAGAGAGACTCCTACCGACCGTATGGGAACCACATCTGCACACACATGTCATATACTTGTCAGCACTACATAAAAAAAATCATAAATATGCAAAACTAAAAAATACCGAGGTTTTGTTCTTACCCATGTACCCCCATGTTGCACCCTCAGGAAGCACCAAGTTAGGATCCTCTCTAAACTCCGTACCACCGTATGGGTAGTCCTCAACCATGAGTAATTGGCCTTCCAGCCAGCTGAAGAACTCGGCACTAAAACTGAAGATGGGACCCCCGCCATGGCAGGCTGTCACCTCTGCCAATCTAAGCATGTGGGGATCCCTAGGCTCCCTGTCATCTATCCGTACCTGTGGATGCAAGAGAGGGATCCTCTCCAAGAGGAACGATACCACGATCGATCCATAACCAAACTGCTTGAGCTCTCCCAGCCGACACTTGGTTAGCTGAGCTCGGACGTTTGCGAGGAGACTCTCGCACTGGTTGAAGATATTGAGGGACATACAGTCCTCCGCATAAAGCATTTGAGTCCGAGTGGCCATGTGTGGGGCTTGGCTCCCCGCCACCCTAGTATTCGTGAACAAAATGGTACGCAATCGGCGGTTCACAACATCCCTAATAGGAATCTTCCCACTGGAAGATCGAGCAAGAGCAGTACAATGCTGTGACACCATGTCATCAACAGTGCGGTCACTACCCCGTGTTCCGGTGAGAGCTACAACGTCCCCTCTCCGGGACAAACCAGTATGAAAATAGAAGCCCTCAACATCTATGGTGAGAATGTGCTCACCAATCATAAAGTATTGTTGGGACGCATCCCAACACTGGAGCATGTGTGACAGTATCGGGATTTGGGACCTCATCCCCTGAATCTCAAAGACTTAAGCAAACCGCAGTTCGTCAAGGCATTCACGCACTCTAGATCATTGGCAGCTTGTACGTATTCTACCTCAGGTTCTCTTTCCTGCCACTCTAAAACCATGATTTCTTGCTAGCAACCTGCCAAAATGGGCATTTAAACACTGTTAGATCCTACTTCAACCACAGCAAGTTCATTTTTTGGATTTAAATTGATGTTTGGAAAATGCATCTCTGCCGTCGCACTGTGCTAATGCACGCAGTGCGATGATGTCGCACTCCACTCATTCGGGACTTGCGACGAGTTGATCTCATCGCAGTTCCCGAAAGGGAAAACTGCGACGAACTGTGAGCGCAATATCCCTTCAAGAACTCACCAAAAAATCCAAAAATTGAACCTAAAATCAAAATCTAATCCACTAGAAAGTTGTTGGATGAAGTTTAGGCTTACCTACTCCATATGGTAGGTGAAATGGCGGATCGTAGCTCCCGAAATCTGCAAAGGAAGTTTTGGCTCCAAATTGGTACTTCTCCTCCCAAATTGGCAAATGAAACAATGGTAACTATTTTTGGGCCATTTTTCTATTTATAAATAAAATGGAATATTCCTTTTTAAATATTTTTGATGCTTTAGGGTCATTTGCCATAGTTTCAACCATTTTTTATCATATTTGGGATATCGTCGGACTATTTGACCTAGTTTCTGAGTATGCAGGAGTTCCAAGTGGTCTTTTGTGCTCTTTCTCGTGTCATAACGGTCATTTCAGGTATGAACACTCCTTTGAATGTTTTGTCATTATTTATTGCAACGGTTAGATTGTAGTTGTTGCGTGATGACGAGCTTACTCTTCGTTTGTTCTTGTGCTCTTGAAACTATGAGAATAAGTACCGAGTTGCAATTTATCATTTTTCCGGGCTTGTTAAACTTCCACAGAAAAGGACACCCCCCGAGTCTATCTTTAAGCTCTTTTCAGGCTCTCGAAAAATGAAAAGATTGCCAAGCGAACTTGTCGCGTTCATGCTTGTTAAAGTATTTGAATGGTCGTCTTCCTGGTGATAGTTTACCCCTTTTTCGGACTAGGAGGTACCAATTACGAAAAAATGTATACTCCAGTCAATCATGACTGGAAGAGTCCTCTCCCGCGTTGTTTTACCCTTTTCCGGGTGATGAGGCTAACTTTACGAAAAAGGACCGTTGGAGTCTCCTTTAGTTCTTTTCAGACTCTCTAAACATGAAATGACGACTGATTTTTCCTTCTATGGACTTGTTAAATTTCCACATTGAAGGGCCCATCATGGGACGAACCTCTCCTGTCCCAGGTTCGAAAAATATTTGGGATTGGACTCATCTATGAGATGAGCTATATCGAGCATCTGGTTACCCTCATCAAGCTCGTAAAAAACACATGAGGCACTCATCACTCATGATGGGGAAAAATGAAATCTTTTGTGTTATGCACCTTTGTTAGTGGCAGTACATAGTCGTTCTTGGACATGGCACTCATTTGCATTTGCATACAGTACTTGGATCATCTGTTTGTCCTCAAGTCCCACTTACTTTCTTAGTCTCGTTACTCCTTTAAGTCATTCAAAGAAAGATTCCCGCATCAGTTGCATTAGGAGTTGGTGTCGCACTCGTCATGCCAATACTGCCAAGTCATGCCATGCCCATGTTCAAGAACATCTTCACTATTTGCGGTCAGTACACCTACAATCATGTTGGTCTACTCTGAGTCAGTCTCACATGTTACTGTACCATCCGATCCACTCTATGCATTTTTTGTCGTGTTTCGTGTCGATGATGGGGGATTCATCATGGCCCTCCTTTGACGGAATCATCTTTGTCGACTTCAACACATCATCCAAAGATTGAATCTAGAAACCAACAAAGTACCTTGGCCCTGCATGCCTCAATGGCAGGTTACCTCGCTTTCAACATGAGTTCACATCATTGAATCTTGATTGAAATATTTCATCTTGCGTTCGACCTCAACTCATTTATTCACGCTTGGTGATATGTACTGTGATACCTTGGGAATCATTGACATTAATGGTGATCTCCCTCGCGCTTGTTAACAGTTTACACCAATGACCGGTAATCAAGAGGTTTCTACCATGTTCGACGTCAAGACATTTGTAATCACATGGATAGATTCGTATCATTGCGGGTTCAGCTTGAAGACCCTGGGGAGTCATGTTTTACCCAGGTTGCGATGGAGTTTGTATCGAGTCATATTACACGGATCCACATTTGTATTGGTCGTGGCTGTGTTATCATCTCATCATGGATCTACGCTTGTGTCTAGTACCCATGATTGTGTTCGGTCAGTCATTACTACCGTGGATATGCATTGTATTGGTCGGCAGCCATGTTGTACATCATATGAAATTGTCAGTTCAGAGTTAGTTGTACTGCAGCAACGTCCTTCGTCTAACAAGTCCATTGTCATTCCTTCTGTCAAAGCATTTCACTTGTCCAATCTTTCAACAGCTTCATGCTTTGGGGGGTATTCTGTTACACCTAAAATCTTCCCATCATGTGATTTAGTGTATACACCTCTGGAGTAACCTTGATTAAGTGATTAAATTGGAAGGATTTGTACCCAGTTGTACTAAGTTTTGAGAGGTCGTCGCAGGTTGCTCTACTGCAACATGCAACGTTGCACCTTGCTCCATTACAGGGTGCGACGAAGTCAGTTAGAAGACAAAAATAGCTTCTCCGAGCTCCTTCTTGAAGCTTGCTGACTTGGGACCTCATCCCTGACCTCATGGAGGACCTGGCCTTTGGTTCCTAACCTATTGGGTGGATCCCCTATCTCTCTCCTACCATATCCCAACCTATCCTATCCATACCCTATCCACTTAGTCCTATTTAAGTGAATCTCTACCCCTCTCCAAAAGGAGGAAGTATATGGTGTCTACATGCTGGTGAAGTAACTCTTGAGAGATCCCTATTCATCCTTGAAAGACTCAAGATTCCTTGGGAGGAAATGGAAAATGGCTTGGATGGAGAAGGGATGCAGCATTAAGTCTTGGTTGTAGTTCTGTGTCGCTACCATGTATTTCCCTATTTACAGTAATACAAATGCTTTCCACCAATATTTTTCATGTGTTTAATGATATTGAGTAGTTTACCTGCTTAACTATTTACTTAGATCTCTTATTGTATAGATGCTCTTTACACTTTTGTGTTTGTTCTTGTGTCTTTACAGGTCTTGCAGCTGAGATCTGATGACTGCGAGACATGGAGCAGCATTCAGGAGAAAGGATTGCGAAGTAAAAGGTAAGACATCTAGCACTTGATCCTTAAGTAGATCTAGGAAATCCATTTGTAGTATGTTCTATTTGTTCTAGACTCACATTGAGCTAGGGAGATCTCGCTCACGTCCGCTCGAGTGGATTGTCCGACAACACTGGTGTGGTGCTAGCATGGTTTTAAAATTTTCTCAAAACCACTTATTTCAGATTCAGTTGGGGGATGGAAAAGGAACCAATACTAGATCTGAACTTGTCTCACTTTGGGGGCTTCTCTATTTTGCTAGGTTAAAGGGTATCACTTCGCTCCGAGTCTTTGGGGACTCTCGTGTGATTATTTTATGGGAAAAGGGTGAGCAGTGCCTTCGCTCGATGGAGCTGGATGGTTGGATCAAGTGTGTTCGTACTCTTATCACTGGTTTCATTCTTGTTTCATTTGGTCACATCTATTGGGAGCACAAATCGGTCGCAGATTCCCTTTCTAAGATAGCTTTGGGCGCCATGGATGGCTGCATGTGTATTAATGAGTTTTAGGGGCTATTTGGTATTAACGTTTTCGCTGGCCTTTTTATTTGTTTTTCATGTCCATCCACATTTTCTCCATTTTGTTAATTTCCTCAATTGAAAGCTACAGTTTCTATTTTACTTTGGTTTTGTATCTGCAATCTAAGACTATTAAGAATTAACAAGCTGGACATCTGAGCTTTGCAGGTAAGGTGAGCATTTCGAGCCCTTAGAGGCCATTTTGAGCCCTTAGAGTCCTTATTAGAGTTCATGCCCTTGCGTCCGTGGCCACATGGTTAAGACACAGGCTGCGGGAGGTTTACAATGTTTACAAGCAATTTTTAGGTTGCAAGATTTAGTCCGTGGTCACCAAGTTAAAATAAGCCGTCGCCTCCTCTTGTTGAAATACTTCCACGATGTCGTGCAGCAGCGACCAACTCGCTACTGCCGGAGCCCTACCAAACTCGTGCTGTCAGCTGTTGCCCCCAAGCCACACAACTCTTGCCTGCATAATATCTTCCCTCTTCCCTTTGATGCCCTCAACCCTGCGTCATTCCATAGAAGAGGAGCAGCAAAAGGAGGAGGGTCGGTGCTCAAGAACGAGCCGTACTTTTCTCCCCTACCGTCACTGATACCAGGGTACTCTGTCTGGACCAATGGCGCCATAGAAACCCATGTTTTTTTTGCATGAGATATCTTCAACAAGCCATGCCCAACCTCATGTCCTCTCGCTCTCCCCCTGTTGCTGGATCTCCCGGAGGTTCACAACGCCCATTGCTGCACTACCCGTCTCTGTGCCAGGCGCCCGTTCTCCCTTCCCTGACCATCGATTTCCTTCTTCCATCGCTATTACCCTTTCCCAGTTCCTTCATGCCTCTCCCTTTGCTCGGTTCCTTTACCCCACTTCTGTCACCTGGTTCTTTCATGCTTCCCTTGCCAGGGTCCTACATGCTGATACCATTGCTCAGTTCGATGAATTTATTTACTCAGTCTCTGCTGGTACAGTTTGTATTCCTTGGCAATTATCTCGATTTCAACTCGCAGATTATATGCACGCTTAAATTCTTCTTAGCAAGTGTTGTGGGGTTTTACTTACTAGGCCTGTCATTCAAAGAACTCCATTGCATAAGGGAAATCATCGACCGTAAATAGTTTGCGCAAGGAACATAAAGCTAGGAAGAGCAACTACGAACCCATTTTAACTGTTTCTTCAGCCGGTCATTCATTCTTGAAGATCAACAAATGAGTATTTGTCTGCAAAGGTGCAAGGATTTGCTTGACTTTAAATAATGAGAAATTTTGAGTTTTAGGTTATAGTTTTGAGCAGAGATTGCAATATGGTAGCTTTTGTTAAGAGCTGCTGTTGGAACTGGATTTTTAGCACGACGCTTTTACAAGGGGCCTGCTATCTCCAAAGAAGAAGAATCCATCAGAAATGGAGTTTTGAATGCTTTCACGATTTGGGTTTGGAGTCACACACTTAGATATCTAATGGTGAGGGCATAGTGGTTGAACCCTTTATTTTTTACTATGAATGAACTAGCTTCTGGGGAATATTCTACAACAATTGTTTATTCTCATGGCGCGTCCCTTGAGATACCATCCTCCAGGAAAGGAAAGGCAAAGTATTTTCATGGATATAGAGAAAGAGGGTTTTGCTTGGATGCCCAGTGTTCCGAGATCCAATATTTCTGACATCTAGAAGATCCTGAAAGTAATTGTTCAAGATCATGGAATGCGAGACATACCCAAAAGAAGAGTATGAGAAATAAAATTGTGGCCATTTTGTAGAATAGAAGGAACGCATCTCGGCATGTAGAAGGGAAGAATATTAATGCTGACACCGTTGGGAAATATGAGCGATCTCAAGGTAGTGTATTTGCTTATTTTATTATTGAATGATAGACTATCAACATATGATAAGAATACACTTTATTAAATCATATTCCACAATCTCTTTTGAATCTATGCAAGATATACGTATTATTTTGCAGTTAGAATCGGGGCCCAAATACAAGCTCTACGCCTTTTTGGGTGCTCATGTTCTATTGTATCAAGGGAATACACACTGGCGGACAAGGAAATATAAGTGAAAAGTTTGATTCTGATTCAGAGCCGGTGAACAAAGTTCAGTGTTTACTAGATACCCATGTTCTCACTGTGGCTTGAGAGGTTCGCATCAACCCTTTGTTGTTATTTGGTCATAATGGTTAAGCAAATTACTATTTCTCTCATAACATTCCCATAATTTTGGGCACTCTCCAAATCATCTTTGTCAAAAGAATCCCAAAGCTGCTTGAAAAGAGGGGTTGACCATGAAAGCTAAACAATCCACCTCTTTGTGCTCCAAAGAAAGGGCTGGCCCTACCCACATGGGCATTTACTCATTGAGATCTCTCGGCTCAATGATATGGGGATATTTTCAAATCACCTCCAAATTCTTTAGGGTGTTTGGTAGATGCAACCGCTAGTGTCCTATAACTGATAAAATTTCATTATGAAATCCTTTCCATGTCTTTGGAGAAAGGCCTAAATGCAATGTACAAGAAATGGTACATTTTCACGGTTTTAGAAAATTAATTGTCTAATGATAGATGCCAGATCCAACCGTCCTTTGTGATTTTAACCAAAAAAATGATAGTTGCATTTTCACTCACATCATAGTTTTATGTAACTTAGGCTAGGCTTGATTGCCATAGTTCCGTTTTGAAAAATGTTTATGTCTATAATCCAAGGCTACCATAGTTTCCTGCTTTCGTAATATATTAATACAACCCCATGGTGCATAGCATTTTTTTCCACTAAAATGCATATGGAAGCTTATGACCAAGTAATCTAAATCCGTTATAATTGACCTATGTAAGCTATATCATCGTGTTGGTGTATAGGCATTATGACATAATTTAGGAGCAACTCCATTTAAGTGTTTTACTATGTTTTGATAATTTTTATATCCAACACTCCTTAGGAATGTTAAGGAACCTTGTTACATTGGAATAACATTCACTATATGGATGAATTTACAACAGATTTTTGAAATGCATTTTTCATGCAAAATTATCAATATGTAGATTAAGCTGCAGGAAAATCAGTGGATGCATTTTTAGAATTTAAAAAGATTGTATCAAGTTATATAATCACAATTACAAATATCAATATCCATATAACAGTCTTTGTCTTGGAAAACTCACTAAACTGGTACTGATATACACAACTATTATTTTCACTCATAATTTGAAAGATATTATGGGTTGCCCCTATTTATTGAATAATTTTTATTTATAGTTGTTTAAATGGAAGATATCTTTGGATCTTCTTGTGGGTTTGAAGTTTTTATGTGTGTGCCAAACTATATTTAAAGCTTTCGATGTTTTCTACACTGAAATTGGCAGGTGCTTTCTGGTTCAGTGATGGGGTTGGGGTTGGTGTTATATTCATGATTGCATATGGAAAGTGTGAAATTGACAAGTTAACTTTGTTATTACATCATACGATAGGCTTGGTTCATGAATTGAAAAGGAAGCTTGATGAAAGAGAGGACTCTCTGCAAAACAATGAAATGCCCAAGGGTTTTCATTGTGAAATTTACACATCAACAAGAGCAACGAGGTGCAGCTTTAGATTGGAAGTTAGAAAAAGAATATCTCAATTATATTGGCACTCCCTTTCAGGATAGTGAATATGTTGGAAGTGTTATCACTAATGAACTTGCACAACAGGTCACTTGAATGGTTGACCCTGGAGCAGAATTGCAAGTTGAGCTAGAATACATACAAATGGATTTTCTCCATGCAAATTCAAATACTTAAAGGAAAATATTAGGTTTTAGTGAGGTGATTTTTATGATGGTTCTATAGATTACACTTATTATTACTCTTTTGGGTATGAAAAATTCAGTTAATGTTTAGTGCTTTCCAGTTTTCACACATTAAGTAGAATTTTTAATGTTGATCTTCCAGTGACAGATGTATTTTCCATTCAGGATATGTCTATTGCAGGGATTATTATGATGTTATGCTAACTTGCAGGCTATTTTTAAAATCCATTTAGCAAGTGAATTCCTCTATTGCTTCCTTTTTCAGTAGAAGTTGTAATTTTTTTTTATATATGCTAGCACATTGAAACAATCCCATGTTCTTTTCTAGGAAAATGGGCCACTTTCCTTGAGAATTTTGTTTTTGTTTCCATCTCTGAACACCCCCCAACTAAGGGAAACCTTATTTGCCAGCTTGTCTCATAGCAATTTTCAAAAAAAGTTTGGGCCTGTCTAAAATTCAAAGTATTTGCCTGTGTTTTATCCTTGTCCCCTCACAGTTTTAGATGGAGTTTGAACCACCTAAAACATTTTCCTCTCTTCTATTTACATACCTTCTGTTTCGGACTAGTTATTAGACATCAGCTTGATTCATTGTTAGTTTTAATCTTATGTGTCACAATATCAAACTTTTGGTAATGCATTCTATAACATGGATTTTTTTTCTATTATATTTCCTTTGTTGAGATACATCTCTTCCTCTAATGAGGGTAAAATGAAGCATGCTAGACTAAGCTAGATGTCTTTTGATGAGTAAACAAATTAATCATAAATACTTGTTTCCATTCTACAGTTTCATGACAAGACATAATTTGTTAAGAAGATACAAGATAATAGAGACGTGCAAAGAGCATATTTGTGATGTTTTGAAGCTCAACGTTGGAGCCTGTAATACATTCTATAAATAATTGTGTCTGGATTTTTTACTTCTATTTGTTTGGTGCTTGTCTGCCTTACGTTTTGACATGTCAAGAAGTCTTTGAGCTTGAATAAGCCTTAAAATTAAATGTATTTTTTGTCCCCCCAATATCCATTAAATCAATCATATTGTTTACATATTGAAAGTGCTTTCATAGATTATTTGAATTTTTTTTATGAATTGCCATTTCTGACTTGTGTCATGCACATATTTGAAACAATTTTGACATACATGGTGTCATTTCTAGTCTACTTCTTTTAAAATTAGACTTTCTATAGTAAAATGTTAGTGAGTAAACCTTAAAAAATGTATTTTGGTATATTGGTACAACGGATTAGTCTAATGCATTAGGAATGATTGGTTTCCCCTGCCATTGTTTTGAACATTCCATGCTCTACCACCATTTAATCAGTTGTTTCCATGTTATAAAGGTTGAATAATGGCCAAAAGGACAAGGTCTCGTTTTACCTATGCTGAACTGTTAAATACTTGCTTAGATGCATTTCATAACATTGTAGCAGAATCATAAACACAAAGTATCTAGCGTAATGAATATTTTAATCCTCCCTTGCTTGGTTTGATATTTTACAGTTGACAAATTCCTCAGTTGATATGGTAGAGGGAGAGCTTTGTGCAGATGGGCTTCCAGGTCAATGGAGTTTTGCAAACACTACTCCATCGGAACCCTTGGAGATTTCTTATGTTGATGAGTATGGGGTGTCACCATATGAGTTAGACAGGCGTCTACGTGATCTATTGGACAAGAAGCAAGAAGATAGGATTTCAAATCTTGAGGCGGAGTTGAAGTCAATTGAGACTAAGCTACATGCCAAAGAAAGAGAACTTCAACATTAGAAGGAACAAGTTCGATGTCTTATTAAGCTTTCATATGAGGCTAAATCATGCATTAAATCTCTTACTCACACTCTTTTATGTGGTTTGAACTTTGTTAACTGCACATCACGTGATAACTCACACACACACATGAAGTTAAAAGATCAACTCAACTATTTTTCACCAATGTTGCTGGCCATTTGGCTAGGTTTCTGCTAGTGGTTTCTTGGTTCAAATCCCCCTGGGTGATGTGCACTAGTATAAATTGGCAGGTTTACTAGGGATGCCATCCAGGATGTGGACAAGCATCTCCTGGGTTTCCCCATCAGTTTTTCCTTGTAAACAAAAATATATGTATATATTAAGACACACAAATATCCACGAAGTTGCATCTTTCAGGAGACTTGAAAGCTCACTTGTAACAGATTTGCACTTGATCTAAGCCATATTTAAGTACTTATCTGGCTTACTGTATGTTTAAATTGAGTGGTGATTTTCAGGTGAAAATTCTGCATCCTTTGAAATGACAAATAATGATGATGGAAAAAAACACTACACAACGAAGGTTTCTGTAAGGAGTTAAGTTAAGTCAATTAACAACTAAGAACTAGAGGGGAATTCCATGTTCCCATTATGATAATTTAGTCATTGCATAGAGGGCCCTCTAGAGTCCATTTCAGACTCTCTAGAACAACTTAATTACAGAGGAACAATGGCTGAATTTTGCACGGGTTCCACCAACTTAAAATATTTTGAAGATATAGTGCAAAAAGGATGGGTACCTGATTTTCAAGATTCCATTGATGGGACCTGCATGGATTTTGTAAAGCATGTTGCGAGCGTTGGGTCTAATGGATGTTGTGAAAGTAGAGATTGACACCTTAAGGAATTTGGTTACCTCTCTATGTGTAACAACTCCACACGAGTGTCAGGTCTGTCTTAAATTTTATGAATATTATTTAAAAACTTCATGTATCTATTAATTGAACTAGGGATATTAACAAATAAATAAAAAATTGTTGATAGAGGCCTAGGGCACAAAAATATTGAGCATAAACCAACTTCACATTTCATGGAAGACATACCCGCATTCAAGAATTTGAAGTATTGCCTATTTTTGGTAATCATAATTCTCCACGAGAGGAACATATTTTGATAAAATAACTTGTAAATGGGTCATATCATTGGTATGGTATATTTTAAGCTTGCCATTTATTTATTTTTATATTTATTCACTGTTTAGTTTTGTTATCTGGTATCGACTCGTGCAAGCATTTAGTATTTGCATGATGGCAAAAGCAAAGTTGTTGTGCATCAAAACATCTAAGCTAAGAAGATTCTTCTCGATCAACACTTGAGTCCTTTTTTTTTTTCAGATTGCGGTATGCACAAACTTTTAGTAGATGACATTTTGTATTCAATTCTAAAATCTTTTGTAGGCATGTGATATTTGGATCTAGAATATACCACAGTTAGTTGTATTACAAAGAAAAGTGATGTGTATGCTTTTGGAACCATATTGCTGTAGCTTCTCACTAGAGAAACAAGGATAAACTCTTTTTAGTTCCATAGATTCAAAGAAAACCTTAAAAAAGGTGTTCAAAAACTTGTATTTCAAAAGGGTAAAACATGGAGATCACATCACCATTGAAGATTACCAATCAAATTCACATATATTATGAGAAAAGCTAACAAAGAGATGCATGTACCATGCATTTGTCTGGGAACATGGGTTTAGATTCCACCCTCTTCAATAACTGATTTGAAACAATCTTTTTCTTTCCACTTTTTCTAGGCTCAATCCTTTCTTTTACAACAGTGCATTTTTTCCATGGAGGCATCTTAACCTGTAAAAAGGGATCCAACCCTTCAAACTAGGGTCATCTCAACTATCTCCTATTAAGCCTCCAAATTGACCATTAACAAGAAGCACATGACTTTGGACACACCTTATGTGTTTACATATTCGTTCATATTCATAACTGCTCAATTTTCATATTCACAATCGCTATATATTTATTCATTAGTGGGTTGATCTCTGTTGGTGTGCAGTTGTGATTCTTTCTTGCAAATCCCTTCTTTCTTTTGTTTTTTTGATCAATGGTAGGGGCTTTAGTTAGTTTTTAGCAGACAAGAAATTTGTTTCACTGAGGGTGTGTTTTGAGATAAGGTATAATGTGATAACAGTTGAAATGAAGCCACAGCAAAAATCAGACCAATGCAAATAGCACTTGAGGTTGGGAGACATGGTTGATGCTCCCATCAACTTAGGAATTGGTTGCAACTATCTAACAGATTTCATGTTCATTTATTTGAGCTTCATAACACCCTTTCCATGAACCATGGAGAATTTTTTATTCTCTCTCCAAAGGATATTTCCTTATTTTTTAGATATTCATCACATATCGAAAGGGGTTCAATCTAGGGATATCCCTTCTACAAGTGACAAACCTTGCACACAATGCTTTCCTAATTGAAAATATATGCAACAATATAGTCTGAGTGGTATGAAGAATTGTTGAGGGGCAAATTTGGGTGATTTTAATGACTCAAACCTATGGAATCAACATAACACAACATAATACTTAAAAATGGTTATTACATGGCAAATATGAGGTATAGGGAATCTTCATAACCAATGATACGCTCAGCAGGCCTGTAGGCATATTCGTGAAGTGTTTAGATGGTAGAAGGGGCACTCAATGTAAGAACCCTAAAACTCATAAAACCCACTAACTAACAGAGAAATATTGCATATGCATGTAGATCTCTAAACCAACACAAGAATCTTATAACATGTAAAATCATATAAAATCCAGAAACAAACAAGAACAACATGCATAGAAGATCTGACAAAAGAAAGTGGATTTAATCAATAATAACATAAAATATGCTATGAAAATTAAGGAGCCATACCTGGATAGATGACCTAGCAGCTACCATTACCTTGACAGCTCCAATAGTGCAACTGAAGGTGGAGGGATGACTCTCCACCCAACCAACCCCCAGCCAATGGCTGACGCCCCCGAGCCCCCAACAATTAACCATATGACAATGCTATCTTGCTTTCCTCTCCTCCAGAGCTCCTCTTCCAAATGCCAAAGACAAAAAAGACCCTTCTCTTCACTTCTTCTCCTCCTTTTATCTCCTCCTTCTCCCAATTTCTTTAATTTATTATTTAATTTATTTCTTTATGCAAAAATTGTTTTATGTTACTTCTTTTTCATGTTTCTTTTTATTATCTTACATTATATTATATTACATTCTAATTATTATATTAAATATTCCCTATATTCGTATATCAGGGTTGTTACACTCAACTACAAGCTTTGAGAACGTATTTGATGGAAACTTTCCTTAGTTCATATCCCAATTCCTTTGGCAGCATTTTGCACCTTTAAACAAATTGTAAGGAGAGTGACACATGTTAAAATTATGACAACTAATTAACAATTAACAATAACTAAAATGGTTTGTCTAACCGTTGGTTGGTTGGTAGTTCCTCTAACCGGTGGTAGTTCTTCATATACGTAACTCCTTCACATGTATATTTATATGTAATCTTGGAGACGAGAGAATGTAACCTAGGAATAGGTTGATGAGAAATGCCTTGTATGTAATCTCCGTTGTTGAAAGGAATAAGATATCAATACTTTGCCAGGTGGATGTTTCCCCAAGTGTTGGGGTTTTACCACGTTAAGATCTCTGTGTTAGATGTGTTATTTATTGTCCATTATTATTGTTATTTGTTATTCTTTTTACATACTTAATACCAACAAGTGGTATCAGAGCCTTGTGCCAAAGAGAACCCAGTTTGAGATCTGTCTAGAGGGAGAGGCCGTTGGATATTCTCATGCTTCGTGAGGACCGTGTCCAGTAGGAAAGAGCTGCTATTACCTCGCGTGTGAGATATCCGTGGAGGACCAAGAATCCGCAGAGAGAGCTGCCTGTGCTAGAGTTTTGGGTTGTGCAGACGTAGAAGATGCCAGTGGAAGAGTGTTGTAGCCGTCGTGCTGAAGGTTCCAACCAGCTCTCATTGCCGTGGAAGAAGATCCCACGTGATGTGGTGGAGGCCGCAGCCAGGAGTCGTCTACATATAACCCGTGGAGGTTGTGAGGCCGCCAGGAGAAGCCAACAGCTGTTCGTGGAGGAGCTAGACACCTATGTGGGAGCCAACGAGCTCAAGAGGGAGTGTGGTGGACGTTGTGTGGGAGCCGTTGAGCTCAAGAGGAAGCTGCAGCCCGATCTGCGTGTAAAGCCCGTGGAGGATGTGGTGTGGTGGAAGCAGTAACGAGCCTGCAGTAGTGGAGGCGTTGTGTTTGTGCAGTGCAGAGAAGGGTCGAGCCTGCAGTGGTGGAGGCCGTTTTTTATTTTCTGGAGAAGTGCTGTGGAGGAGGCAGCCTTGAAAAAAAAAAATTTGGAACGTTGGAAGATGTGCGTGAAGTTTTCTGAGCCTGTCCATCACTTGTGCAGTGTTGTATCTGCGTTTTCTGCAGAGGTATTCTTTCTTTCTTTTCTCAGAAAAAATTCTGGACATATATATTATATTGGGAAGTCTGGTCATAAATAATATTTGGAAAGTATGTGAAGTTAGTAAAAAATTCAAAAAAAAAAAACGATGACAAAAATATCTAGTTCTAAATTTGAGATTGAAAATTTTAATGGTAAGAATAACTTCTTAAGATGAGACATCTGTTAGTTCAGCAAGGATTGCAGAAGGCCTTAGATGTCAAGAAAAAACAACCCTTGTCTATGACAGATGGTGACGGGAGGAATTAGATGCCCGAGCACTTAGCACAATTCGTTTGTGTCTTGCGGATGATGTCTTATTTAATATCGCTAGAGAAAAGACAGCAGCGAGTTTATGGAGCAAATTGGAAAGCTTGTATATGACGAAGTTTTTGACAAACATAATTTACTTGAAGAGATACCTATACGGTATGAATATGAAAGAAGTGATGAATAGTTTTTCGGCAAAGTATTAGATAATTTGTTGTCAAGGTGGAGATTGTTAAAATTATGACAACTAATTAACAATTAATAATAACTAAAATGGTTTGTCTAGCCGTTGGTTGGTTGGAAGTTCCCCTAACCAGTGGTAGTTCTTCATATACGTAACTCCTTCACCTGTATATTTATATGTAATCTTGAAGAGGAGAGAATGTAACTGAGGAGAATAGAGAAAAGACAGCAGCGAGTTTATGGAGCAAATTGGAAAGCTGGTATATGACGAAGTCTTTGACAAACATAATTTACTTGAAGAGATAGCTATACGGTATGAATATGAAAGAAGTGATGAATAGTTTTTCGGCAAAGTATTAGATAATTTGTTGTCAAGGTGGAGATTGTTAAAATTATGACAACTAATTAACAATTAATAATAACTAAAATGGTTTGTCTAGCCGTTGGTTGGTTGGCAGTTCCTCTAACCAGTGGTAGTTCTTCATATACGTAACTCCTTCACCTGTATATTTATATGTAATCTTGAAGAGGAGAGAATGTAACTGAGGAGAATAGGTTGATGAGAAATGCCTTGTATGTAATCTCCGTTGTTGAAAGGAATAAGATATCAATACTTTGCCGGGTGGATGTTTCCCCAAGTGTTGGGGTTTTACCACGTTAAGATCTGTGTTAGATGTGTTATCTATTGTCCATTATTATTGTTGTTTGTTATTCTCTTTACAGACTTAATACCAACAACACCTGTACATAGTGCAAAAGGCTGTTGGCATTACATTCTTACAACAACTTGTAAACAATTGGCAGTGCCCTATGAGGCTAAAACAACATAAATTTGGACTATATTTTTCCCTTACCGAAAACCCAAGTATTCCCTTAATTCAATAGTGGACAAAAAAAATGATAATTAATAACAAAGAATTTGAAAAGGGAAATAGGCAGGGGAATGATGTGAATTTGAAAAAGGGACATAAACAGGGGAATGATGTGAATTTGAAAGAGGGACATAGACATGAGAATGATGTTTATTTTGCTATGGCATCTTAAAAAAATCTAGTAAGGAATGTTTTTTCAGGGAGTACATATCAATTCCAAAACACTCTTAAACATATTGGAAAACTTACATAAAGTTAGCATTAACAATGTAGGATATTTTTTCTAATCACATTCAATATTTTTTTCTTTACAAAGAAATTTACATTTAAGTTTGATTAGTGTTGTATGTACATAGAAAGATATGCTATGGTATATTTAAAAAGTGAAGTTATTCAATATATTATACATAAAGAACTTGAAATTGATTCTATGAAGGTTTAGAGAGGAATCATAGAACAAAGTTGTGTCAGAATTCATAAACTTAAGTTATGTGCTACTAATAAATAATAAACAATAGGAAATCATTGAATTTTTATATAAATATAAAGATATTTCAGAAGATAACATTGTATTATATATTTGTTATTGTTAAGTTAAAATATGAGGGATATGATTTTAATTGCGTGATTCACATGGACACGGGAGGACCACATATTTGGATATTTGTGCTTAGTGCGGTATAGGTCTACACTGCTCATTATTTATATATTATATGGCTTAATCCGGTTAATCCGGTTATGTTTGATTGTTTTTTCTACTAATAAACTATCAATTACTCAATTTTTGATACTTCGGTGTACTATTGCATCATTATGGGCAATTGCTAATTATATTAATAATGATGATGGTGATAATTAAATTTTAAATTTCAAATTTATAATATTATATAGATATTTTACTAAAATATTTTGAAAAAAATACATTTACATTTAATGTTTGAAGAGAAAAACCCAAAAGGAATGACAATTTTCCTTTTTAAGGACGCGTCTTATTGTATTGTGGAGGATTGAATCGAATGAAACGTTTTATAGAAAATGAATAACGAGGATTTGATTGACTTTTATGCAGACCCTTTGAAAGGGGCACAGATCTCCAATAGGCTTGAGGACGTTTCATCGCTCACAAGAGTTCCTAGCCTAGAGTGAAGGGAAGACCACCTAAAAGTCTCTTCATGCCCCCTCTAACTATGGATGTCAAGTTATTGATTGAATCCAAAACAGATGAGTTGAAGGAAGGGATCTATGGGTTTTCAAACAACGACTCTAAATCATCGATTGGAAGGGAGTCACATGTAGGAATTAATGGTGGAGTTCACGACATTGGGCTCAAAGCCATATTAGCTCTTTCTAACGTGACAGTACTGGTGGCTCCAGTGACATCTACATCTACATAGCGTCACTTCTAAAATCACCGATAACTGCATTGATATTCTGACTCTCTTTTCCTTATAGTGGTATCATGTATTGTGGTCTTCTTGCCATCTTGTTTACCTTACAATGGTATCATGTATTCTGGTCTTCGTGCCATCTTGCTCATATGATATTTACATGTTTGGTGGTGTTTTGGTCATTTTGTTTATATGTATTCTACAAGTGCTATGGTTACATTATTTAAAATGGCGTTTGATAGGTTAATAGTTATGGTTAGTATATTATTTAATATGTTTTTTGATTGGGTAAGAGTTTTTTTATTGTAAATAACCAAGTGGTTTTTTTAGAAAGCATTTTTTTTCGAGATTGAATCAAAAGTATATTCTATCTCTAGTTTTGACTTGGAATGTATTTAGTCAAAATTATGTAAACGATGTAAATATGCTAATTTGGATGCTGATTTAGCATATATGTAAATGTTTGTGCATAAATAATAAAATGGTCTAATAATGACCGTGTAAAGAGCACCAAAAAATCTATGATTCCAATATTCTATAAGTATCATTTACATTTCAACAATTATTATTAATTCCTTTGCAATTCCATGCATTAACACAAGTTCGCACGTGGAAATCCCATGGCATTTAATGATCTTCATAACTTATAATGAAATGCTTTTGAATTAAGTCCAGAAGTCAACCAACCTTGCATTAATCAAATGACAATTAGTTATCCGTAAAAGAGATATTCAAGCATGCATAAAATTTCAAACCTTACCTACTTATGCAAAGATTCTTAATCAACATAAATTCTCCTACTATAGCATCTAGTCCACCTCTTCGATCTTACTTAAGACATTTATATGAAAAGGGAAACATTACTTCTATACCCAGGTTTAATAATGGTAAACTACTTCAAGCAATACAATAACGACATGTATGTCAATCAATTCATTTTTCGTATTAAGCTCATATTCAAATGAAAATACTTACTAATAGTAATAAATTAAATCTTGCATGAACCAAAACAATAAACTACTTCTAAATGGCCATAGATAATTAGCATTCTTTAATAAAATCACTTATAGTTATAAAACCAGTTTAATCCACAATATCTATAGAACAAAACACATTAAGTGCAAATACGAGAGACCAATATACTTGGTTCGCCCAAATCTATAGATACAAGGAACTGTCACAACATGTATTATTGATTCCAAATAAAGGGATTACATCCTGCAACACAGTTGTTGCCATATTTTCTTTCCACTTTCTCATAATCCTGCAACACAGTTGTTGCCATATTTTCTTTCCACTTTCTCATAACCTCTCTCATCGAGAGTAATTCAACCAAAACATGAAAAGCAAATATAATATACAGAAACCAATTCAACAGTATTCAAGCTTGTTAGCTATCATCTCTTTTCAGTGCAGAAATGATGCTATCATCTCTTTTCAGTGCAGAAATGATATATATATATGAACTACACCGAACTCAAGCGTTGGATCAACGCTGGTATTTAATCGTAAATACAGAGATTAGTCGATTACCGAAATTTATCTCTGGTTACTATATATATATATATATTCGCATACATACTAATGTGTAGAATGCTGGCATTTATAATACAGAGAGGGCAGCATTCAAACTTGACAGGGTGCAAACCGATTCCAAAGCAGTATAACAAAAAACTCGTCGAGGATCGTTTTGATGCCAGGGTAATTAACTTATCAGATGTAACTTCAATAGGAAATTACGATTCCAGGCGATTAGTGTATCATATGGGGTGTCAACACGAAAATACGATTTCAGGCTTTTAACAGGAAATACGATTTCAGATATGCAACCATATCGTGAGACGCGTACATGAACTTAAGCAACATAATGGCCCTGCGTTATCTCTTCTCAAGGAGATGGAAGAGTTTATAAATTTACACACTTCAAACCAGATATCAATATATTTAAATGAATCTACTAGCAAGTAACTGCCAATACTTATTATCAATCCGTATTCAAAATATCACCAGGAATTTAAACGGAGATCATTCTCAATACGTAAGGTAGAGATGTGCCTAATGAATTCATCTATAAAAATATAGAACATGAATTTAAATAATGATCACACTATGAGCTATCCCTAACTAGGGTGTGATGCGCGATCAATTCGACAGAGGCGTAGTTTTAGAAAACATGAACATAACAGAACTTTAAAACGGATTCAAGCTATCATGTAAGCTATCCTTTCCAGGGTTTACTGCGTCTTTCAAATGAGAGCATACATTATAAACATACAGGGATCAGGCTTTGCACAAGCCGTCCCTTCCCATTATCATACAAGGTTAACGATTTCGTGAAATGGGTAATAACACACACACAGGGATCTTCCAGCATACACCTATCAAGCGTTACAAGGATCTACCCTCTACCACAAAGTATTTACCATATATATATCTTCCAGCACATACCTAACAAGCGTTTGCAGGAATCTGCGAAGAATATCTCTACCACAGAGTATTTACGGTATATATATCTTCCAGCACATACCTAACAAGCGTTTGCAGGAATCTGCGAAGAATACCTCTACCACCGAGTACCATACGCAACATCTGAATAACAACTGGAAAAGAATGTGTCCAACTCAAATAGAATCCCCTCTCCCTCGTTCGATTTCCTACCTAGGTACATATAGTTTTATTCCCTCACGATTGGCATAGAACTAGATCTTATTCATGCGATCGGTATATCAGCTCTGAAATGATGAGTTCCCTTTATCCGTTTGTCCCTTCCCTTTTGCCTAACGAAATAGCGCGATGTTCTATTTTCCCCAAAGAAAATATGATACGCCATTAATAAAACTTAGAGAGAGTGGGGACAAGATCCCTTCAAATGTGTTGCTCTCCTCGGGGACCATTATCTCATCCACCGTATCCTTTACTTTTCCATGAGTTCATTGGACAAGACCGTTAAAGAATGGGAGAGGTTGCCCCTACCAATCACTCACTCTACTTCTTCTAAATTGATTAGGCTAATTCAAAAATGGCGTTTCCATACTGGAAAAAGGAATGAATTGATTTCCCCATTTGGAATTCAAGGCAGCTGGGAAAAATCTCCAATCCTTAATGGTTTTCATAAAAAAGTTGTTATGGTAAATAACACTCCAAATCATAATATTGATTTTGTATTCCTTTTAAGGGAGTGCGTCATTGTTTAATTTGTTCCATCTTCATATATTATCTATATATATATTAATATTATATATAAATTTTGAATTGTAGACATGTCAACACATATTCGTCCAAGAAGCTTATCATGAAGGAGTACGTTAATCTTGGTTAATCTTAATCTTAGGGGGGTTTTCGAGGTTTGTCATTATGACCTTGGGAGATGAGAATCCCTGTTTCCCAGATAATGGTTCATATGAAGGAGATCACCCCGATCTTTCGTCTATCCCTGTTACGGAGGAAGAGGGTTTTGTGAGGAGCCCAGCTAGGGTTTTACATCACTTTGAGAAGGAGAAAAAAGTGGCCAAAGGAGGAATGGTTCAGAAACTTTAGAAGGTTATTAAAAAGAGGCAAAGGATCAAATTAACCGTAGGGGAGGATGTTAGGGTGGAGGGTATCATGGATTTGGTGGGAAAAACGCTGGTGGGCAGGTTCTGTGGTATTCGGATAATGGAGGAATCGTTAAGATTGTGGATACTGGAGCATTGGGGGCCGGTTCTACACTATGTTCCGAAGTTCTTCATCATGACTAAGGGATGGTTGGTTTTTAAGTTTAAGAAGAAGTCCAATGTGGCTTTGATTCTTCGGAGAGGCTGGCTGTGGGGAAGAATAGTTCTGAATCTTAAACCATGGCAACCCTGTTTTGACCCCAGATGAGAACACAACTCTATTGCTCCAGTTTGGGTAAACGTTCCAGGGCTTCCGTTGGAATTCTGGAACGATGCTTTCCTTTCGGACCTGGGTAACAATTTTGGAAAAACGTTGATGGTAGACCAGTCTTACAAATTTATGGCACAGAGGACGGTGGCCAAGGTTTTGGTGACGGTGGATTTGTCTTTGGGGTTACCGGAAATGATTGAGATTGAGGCAGGTAACTACAAATTTTTTCAAGTCCTGGATTTTTTTAACCTGCCTTTTCGCTGTGGTAGGTGTCATGTTTATGGACATGTCATTTCTGACTATCATTTTCCCTTCACTAAGCGGGTTTGGGTTAAGAAAGATAGTTTGGGGAAGGTTATGGATGGAGGGAGCCTTGGTATTCATAAGAACGTTGCTGAAGTCTCGTCTCAAGAAGTTCAAGAAGAGGTTTCAGCTCACACGGAGACTCAACTGATGTTAAAGAAAGCGGTAGGGCTCGCCGACAACCATAAGGTTATTTGTACTGAGACTGGAGATGGAGGGGGGCCTGGTATTGCTCTTTCTCATCAGGCTTCTGTGATTGTTCTTTCGGAGTCAGGAGAGGATGTTGAACCTCTGGCAGAGGTGGAGCGGCTAGGCCTGGTTCAAGCGCGGCAATTGGACGACAATTCTGTGGACTTGGAGCGCTTAAATGGTTTAGCTAGTCCTAGCTTGACTCTGCAGAGGTGCAAAATGATAATGAGAAGCAGGAGTACTCCTTTTGGGGCCTCTGGGGATCGGGTGGGAACTAGGGTGTCTTGTGATTCTTGTCATCCGTATGGTTTAAGATCCTTGTGTAAGATAGGGAATGGGTTGATAAGCCCTCATCCCGATTCACACTCCTCAAGGGTGGGAGTCGGGCCTAGGAAGAGCCTTCGGGCGGTTTTTTGGATCTAACTCCTATCTGTCCCCTGGTATTAAGGCACTTAGAGATATGCCTTCGACGAAGGTGTCCTCATGAAGTTTTTCTCTTTTAATTGTCGTGGGATAACCAGCAACCCGAAATTGCTGGCACTGGGGAGGGTGTTGGAGGTTTATGAACCGGATGTAATGTTTCTTCAGGAGATGATGTGTGGTGGCTCTAGGGTGGTGGAGAGGCTGACGTTGATGCTATCGGGTTGGGATTTTGTGTGGGTGGACAGTGATGGTTTGTCAGGAGGTTTGATCACGGGCTGGAAGGGGATAATCACTCTGTTAAATTTTTTTGCTTTCTGTTATGGACTGGGCACTGCTTTTCGCTACTAGGCTTTAGGGATGGATTTTAACCTTTTCAATATTTACGGACCGTATAATAGGAAACATTCATTCTGGAATGATTTCTTTAAGAAGTCTTTCTTGATGGATCTCCCCTTTTTGATCGCACGTGATCTAAATTTTACTTTGCACCTTTGGGAAGTTTGGGGTCGGGGGGCACGGATGGATCCAGCTCAATGCTTTTTCAGGAATCTTTTGGAGGAGGGGGATGTTTTCGATCTGGAACCAGTGGAAAGAAGACCCACATGGTTTAACAGACGGGCTAGGAATGAGGCTATCTCTAAGCGTTTAAAATCATTAGAGATAACCTCATTCCCAGATGACCAGTCATAGGAAACGTTTAAACTCTATCTGGGAGTTACAGGAAAGCAGAGGGGAGAAGATGGTGGGTTTCGAACAGTTGGTCGAGGGAGGAGTTGATTTATTCTCGCATTTTTATAAAGAACCTGATGGGAACAACCTGCAGGAGATGGTGGATTTAGCATCTAAGTTTGATCACTGGGTGACTGAGGAAGACTCTCTTGTTTTAAACGCTCCGGTTACCATGGATGAGGTCAAGTCCTCTCTTACTAAATTGAAAAAAGACCGGAGACCTGGGCCCGATGGATGGACTTCAGAATTTTATATTACTTTCTTTGATCTTTTGAAGAATGATCTATTGAGGGTGATGGAGAAGAACAGGGTGTCAGGATTTTTAAAACCTTGCATAAATTCATCCTTTTTAGTCCTCATTCCTAAAGTTGACGAGCCTCTGTCTTTTGGAGAATTCCGTCCGATTTCTCTGTGTAATGCTTTATATAAAGTGACCTCGAAGTTGATAGCAGAGAGGATAAAGCCAATTCTGGCCCGACATATTTCTATGGAATAGTATGGTTTTATACCGGACCAAAGCATTCATGAGGCTACCGGTTGTGCACAGGAATGTATTCATTCGATAAAGATTAGAAAGATCTCAGCGAAGGTGCTGAAAGTGGATCTCTCCAAGGCATATGATTGTACATACTGGTAGTATATCAGATTGGTTCTTATTCAAACTGGTTTTGGCCTTTCTATGGTAAATTGGATATGGTCTTGTCTGTATACTATTAGTTTTGTTGTTCTTATCAACGGATCTGCTTCTCGTTTCTTCAAGCTGGCTAGAGCGCTGTGCCAGGGTTTCCCGTTATCACCGTACTTGTTTCTTCTAGTGATGGATGGACTGAGCAGGTTAATCTCTGAGGTCGTGGCTGATAATAGTTTTGAAGGCCTTTGGTTTGGTGGAACCCGGATTACCCATATATTCTTCGTGGACGACGCTCTACTGTTTCTTGGAAACTCTGTTGATGAGGTATGAGCTGTAAAAGATCTTTTTTGGTTGTTTAGCAAGGCAACATGAATGCTAGAAAATTTTGAAAAATCATCATGTTACGTAAATAATCTGGAACCTGAGGATCTTCTTGATTTTTTGGGGCTCATGCCGATGGAGATTTGTCAGTTGTCTTTGGGATTCAAGTATCTGGGTTTTCGCCTCAAACCTAACAGTTATGGCTTAGTAGATTAGCACTGGCTTGTTGCGAAAGTGGAGAGGCGCATCCATTTTTGGTGTAATAGGTTTCTCTCAAGGGGAGGGAAAGCTGTCCTTATCAAAAGTATTCTTAGTGCATTACCAATGTACTGGATGTTCAATGCTAAGCTGCCTCAGGGTATTCTTCACTCACTTCGGAAGCTTTTCTTTAGATTTCTTTGGAAGGGTAAGGAGGATAAAGGCTTACATTGGACTTCCTGGGAGTCGATCTCTAAACCTAAAGAGGCAGCTGGCTGGGGTTTTAAGGACCTGTTTATGTTTGGGCAGGCATTGGCTTCTAAAATGACATGGCGGTTCATCTCTACAGAGGGAATATGGCAATCGATTCTCCGCTTTAAATACTTAGGAAATGGTACTATTAATGATTGGCTGAGAAATCCAGTTAAGAGCAGTTGTGGAGGTTCCATGTTCTGGAAATCGATAGTTGCTGCTTTACTAGTTTTAGAGGAGAGGTTGGTTTGGGAGGTGGGAGACGGCAAAGTGGCTAGAATTGGCAGTGAGTTCTATAAAGGCATGACAAAAACACTTTTTTTCCCTCAGGATTTCAGGTTCTTTCTGAAGGAGAAAGGATTTATAGTGCTTGCTGATATAACTGTATATGGGATGGGTTTCACTCAGCAGTGGCTTACAGCAGAGGAAATGATGATTCCCACTAGATGGACGGAGTTTTGGAATGTTTGGATCGCAGAGATGAAGAGAGGTTTTATTCAATTGGGGGAGAATCAGGATGTGCTTCGATGGCAGGGCATCGACGATGGGGGTACATTCACTGTACGTGATGCTTATACTGCTATATGGAAGCATAGGATTGTGGATAAACCATGGTGGGGCAACTCGATCTGGAAAACCTTGGCGCCTTATAAAAGTAAAATATTGATATGGTTGATTTTGCAGGATAAGGTACTTACCTGGGACAAACTAAAAAGACGGAATATGGAAGGACCGAGTAGATGTTGTCTATGTCAGAATGCGGATGAAGATGCCGGTCATCTTTTTCTTTTTTTCCCATTTATTAAACAGGTTTGGACTGAGGTGCGAAATAAGCTTCAGCTGGGGACGATGGAGGAAGGTGACAGTTTTAATTGTTTATTGCAACATTGGTATGATGATCATAATCTTAAAAACCTGAGATGTCTACCTTTTCTGGTGGTGTGGCAAGTATGGGTTGCTCGCAATAAGGCGATTTTTGAAGATCTGAACATTCCTAGTTTTGTAATTTCTGCTCAAGTCCTTTCTATCTTTAAATTCTTTTTGGGTCACGAGCAGGTCAAAAAGACTAGGGTGATGAAACCTCTGACCCACGGAGAAGAAGACTCAGTGGGATTTTTTGACGGTGCCTGTGAGAACCATGGCAACAGTATGGGTGGCCTTTTTAAACATCAAGGAAAGGAATTGTTCTTTCAAGCGAATGGAGGCATTGGGACAAATAACCGTGTTGAAGGGCTAACACTTTTAATTCTCATCCAGCAAGCTAAAACTCTCTTTGTGGACTCATTCAGGATTACATTGCGACAGTTCCCCTTGCAAGGTAAGGTGCCCCCATTGGAAATCATGACTTTAAAGTTGGAGCAAGGATGGACAAAAAAATCATCCTGTTTGGCGATACAAGGGTCAATGAGGTTATGAGTGCTACCAGAATCAATGAGTATTGTAAGAGGGAGCTTCTTGAAGTAACCTATGACCCGCATTGTTTGTGGGGTGGTGACTCCGGCTAAAGCATGGAGAGATATCTTCGGGTGGTCATCCGGATATGGATGGTCAACAGGCGGCTGCTGAATGTCGACCTAATCATCTATTGTATTTGGAGCTTCTTCACCAAGTTCAAAGGCAAGCGGAGAATCCACATCCAAGAGATAGAGTTGTTTCTCAACACATCTATGTCCCCGAGTGATTTTTTTTTTTTTAACAAGAACGAGTAGAAGATTTATATTATAAAGGGGGAAAAGTACAGATACAAAAAACCCTGTTGAGAGGGGATACACACAGAATTAACTATTAGTTCTGAGGCAAACAAAATTAAACTTTCATTTCTGAGAATGGAATTCTCATTGTATCCATGACTAAGACTATTTTTTGAGTAAACTCGGACATGCTGATTACATAGCAAGAGGTAAAAAAACATAGAACATCACAGAAATGGGGAAAACTGAACAACATTCCTGAAATTAGGCCGGTGGGAGTCCTTCAAGAGTCAACGAGTCGTCCTCCATGAGAGAGCTATCGTCACGCTGGATCCCAAAGGTAGATTGCTGGGTGAGCTTCCCAAGTTCATCCCTAACCTCTTGCAGAGAGAGATCCATCTGATCCAGCTGAGCATTGGTCTTTTCATCACTATCCTTAAAAAATTCAAACAATTTTCATTTCAGGGAAAAGAGAAATTGTCGTAGGACCTCGAAATTTGAGGCTTGAGCCTCTTTGATACCCTTGAAGTCCTTCTGAAGCTCCTCAAGCTCTCCTACCTACACTCTAGCCTTCGAGTCCACATCTTCCATACGTGCGTCGAACCGGATAATATCCTACCCGATAAGCTTGCTTTCCTCCAGAGCCGCTTTGGCAGCTTCAAAGGCATAACGGGCATGATTTTTAATTTCCTTTTGCGCCCCTCTAATTTCCTTTAGTTCGGAAGAAATTTGTTAGAAATTCATCGTGAAACTGGCCGAGATAACCCCAAGAGCATAGAAAAAGATAGTACAGGCGTGAGGGGCAGTGTATGAGAGCTCTTTAAAGCCCTGAATGACCTGCTGCAGGACAAGACCATCCACTGAGGAGGAAGCATGAGAGCTTCTACCTCGAGGATTCTCCATAACTTCATGCGATGCCAATCTCCAACAACACTTTCTCCAGGGGCAGTATCAGAGGGATTGCCTGAATCCAGCACCACAGTGCACTTATTGCAGTGTTGTGGATCATGGTGTTGAAGATTGTCTGTAGCTCATCACAAAATGGAAGACCAAGAATCTACCACCACCTCCAAAGAACCAGAATCAGAATCTATCACCGGCTGTACAAATGATATCAATGGAGGATCGAAGACACCATGCAAATGTTGGAGTAGTGACACGAGGAGGAGCTGTGACAGCAACTGATAGGTCATAGTCTACTATCCGACCAAAAGCATGGAAACATGTCACCTTTTACGCGGAGGTCGAAAGGGATGTTTTCTTGAAAGCGCAGGAGGCAATGAGACAGAGGAGGCAGTTACCTCTTCAGGAAGAAATTATCTATGATATGCCACCAACGTTCGACACAACGAAGTTGTGGAGGAAGGTTGACACCTTAAAATCCTTCTTGGAGAGTTGCCTGGAGTTGGCAAAGGATCAGGATGCGCTAGAAGAGATATCCAATCTATTGCATCGACGAGAGGGTGTACGCCAGGAGAAAAAGGTCAATCACATACACAAGAGGAAGACGGGGAGAGAGATGCACATGTCGACACAAATTGGAGCATTTGATGTCGATTCAATCATTTTGGACCTAGGATCGGACGTCAACATTTTGACCAAGAAGACACGGGAAATAATTGGAAAAACACAATTGGCCTGGTCACCGGTACAGCTGCGGTTAGAAAATCAGAGTAAGGTTACTCCACTTGGTCGGGTATGCCATCTTCCAGTTTAAATTGAGGGACTCAAGACATACGCCAACTTCGATGTAATATAAATTATTGATAACACAAGTCCCTACCCAGCGCTGCTAGGGATAGATTGGGCAATGGATAATCTAGATATTATCAACTTCAAGAAGCAGACTATGTCGTTTGAAAATCACGAAATGAGGGTCATCGCACCTCTTGATCCTGCAGAAGGGCAGCGATACGTTGAACCAGCAAGAGATGAATTTACAGAGGGATGGGATAGCATACACAACATATCCAAGGATTACATTAATCCCACTGCAAATGGAGAATTGGGATGGCGTACTGTCAGTTCGGCATCGTCGGATTCAGATGAGGCACTCGAGAATTGGCAGAACCGGCTACATGAAGTGTCATTTAGGAGGTGCGCAAGGATCACTCAATCGCTGCGAAGGGTACGTCCTAAGATGAGTGAGAGCTACCAACATAAGAAGGATTTCCCAATTTGACTACATTTCTCACGGAGTTCAAGGAAAAAGTGGCGGAACCACAACATCTATTGGCCTTGGAGGAAGCCTTGAAGGCTACTCCTGCGCGATGGTGGGTGGCACACAAGTCTAATATCACAAACTGGCCAGTATGTCAACACCTCCTGATGGTGAGGTTTGGCGATACAAAAGGATGCGATGGAAAGGAAGTTTGATGGCAGAAGTGACCCGAAGGCGCATTTGGCTGAATGCGCAAGCAAAGGGGATTACGAGCGAAAGAGGAATGGGTCCAAGCATTTATTCACACACTAGATGAAGTACCGTAGAGTTGGTATGTCGCAGTAGAACTGCGACGCGGGAAGAATTCTTGGGAACAAATAACAATTGGCTTCAGCCAAACGTTTTGTTTCTCAGATGAGAACCGCTTCATCCATAGTGCACTACAGGTGATCCGCGAGAAGATATTTGAAGCAGTACCGACAAAGCAACCATTAGAACTTCAGTGGACCGCGACACCAGAAATGATGATGGAGTGCTATAATATCACAGGAGATCCAGACGATGAGGATGATCTGAGGGCTATATATGTGCCAGAATCAAAAGGTAGTCACAGTATTGAGGCACTAGGAATTGGGTCGGAGGAGAATCCGAAGTTTGCAAGTATTGGAGACTACTGGGATGATTCAACTATTGCAAAGATGAATGATCTGTTACATGAGTTTCAGGATTTGTTCCCAACAAAATTCTCGGAGATGAAAGGAATTTCTGGGGACTTAGGCGAAATGAAGATCCCCCTGAAACCTGATGCGAAGCCAGTCAAGTAGCGGCCCTACCGATTGAATCCAAGGTACAAGGAACAGGTGCAAGCTGAGATCAAAAGAATGCTGGAAGCAGGCATTATAGAACCAGTGGAAGAATCAGAGTGGATCAGCCCGATGGTGGTTCAGGATAAGAAAACCGGTGAAGTTAGGATCTGCATCGGTTTACAGAAGCTGAATGATGCCTTCCTACATGATCCATTCCCGACACCCTTCATGGATGAGGTGCTTGAAGGAGTAGGAGGCCAGGAAATATACTCATTTACGGATGGGTTTTCGGGCTATCACTAGATATAAATTGTGAAGCAAGATCGGCATAAGACTACATTCGTCACAGAATGGGGCTGCTTTCAGTATACAGTCATGCCATTTGGACTGAAGAATGCTCCATCAATGTTTTCAAGATTGGTAGTTTCGTCGTTCAAAGACTACATTCATAAATTTCTTGCCGTTTATATGGATGATTGGATAGTGTATGGGTTGGTCAAATATCACGTCGCAAACCTGAGGCTAATGATGGAACGATGTTGACAGCACCAAATTTCATTGAACCTGAAAAACTGCATCTTCTGTGCTCCATTCAGGATTTTGCTGGGGTACATTGTTTGCAGGGAAGGAATGCTGGTAGACCCGATGAAGATTGCAATTATTGTCGATCTACCACCGCCGAAAATAGTCAAGCAATTGAGAGCGACGTTGGGACACACAGGATACTATAGGAATTTTATCATAGGATATGAAGCAATCACGGCACCAATGGAGAAGTTGTTGAAGAAATACACCAGGTTTGAGTGGAATGAAGAGTGCTAGAAGAGTCTGGACATATTAAAAGCAAAGATGGTCATTGCACCCATACTAGCATTCCCAGATTGGATGAATGAGTTCCATGTTCATGTCGATGCGTCATCAGTGGCATTAGGAGTCATCTTGGCCCAACCAGGAGAATGCGACATCGACCACCCGATAGGATTCCCAAGTAGGAAGTTGTCTACCACGGAGAAGAATTATACGACCACAGAACGGGAAGGGTTGGCGATGGCCTACGCCTTACAGAAATTCCGACACTACTTATTAGGGGGGAATTTTAAAATGTTCACCGATCATTCAGCATTAAAATGCCTAGTGAACAAGCCTGTGTTGTTGGGGAAGATCTGTCGATGGCTCTTACTATTCCAGGAATTTGATTTTGAGATAATCGTAAAGTCAAGATGACTGAATGCAAGACCAGACCATTTGTCATGGATTGAGTCAGGGGAAGAGCCAAGGAGCATTGACGAAGGATTTCCAGATGCTCAGTTGTTTAGGGTTGGCATGGTCGACGACCATTACGAACAAGTCATTCAGTTTTTAGCGACAGGGGTAGCGCCAGAAGGTTTTACTACCAACCAGAAGAAGTATCTAGTCGTCAGAGCTGCATATTTTCAATTAATTGCAGGACAATTATACAAGATGGGACCAGATGAGATACTTCGACGATACGTCCTTCCGCATGAACAGGAAATGATTTTAGAGGACGCTCATGATGGAATCGCTGGAGGACACTACGGAGGATGCGCAACTACTAGGAAGATCCTTCGAGCGGGATTATGGTGGCCGACGATGCATGGAGATGCTACGGACTATGCTAAGGGCTGTGATGTATGTCAAAGGAAAGGGAAGCCATCACGAAGGGACAAGATTGTAAAATTAGTCATAGTAGATCTATTGAACAAGTAAATCAATCACAATGATGTAAAACAAATTGGAGTAAAAACTGTGCAAGAGAGATGCATCAGTGCTCTATAATCCAGAATAGTAGAATTACAATACAATACTGTCAAATGAGTGAGCAATTTGAATTATCCAAGGAGGTCATTCAAATATACTACATGGCATAGATTGGCTCCAACTAGGAGTCCTCATAATCAATCATTGGTGGTCATCAATGCCCAAGTCTCTGTCAGACAGGTGTCAAACTGAGTCTAATTGGGTCTAACTGAGTGTAATAAGTGTAACTGATGGTAAGTGGCACTAATGTAGGGATGGAGGCTCAGTGGAGGGCACATGAGGAGTTAACTGCACTGAAAATAGGTAGTCATGTCTCATCGGAGGTCAATCGGAGTGATAACAGCAGTGAGGAGTCAGTCTAGCCTCAAATCAAGGAAAGACTGGTGGCTAACTGAAGTGAACTGGACTGGTAGGTGAGAAAAGGCGCCCTTCTGCAGTGGAAGGTGAGAAGTGGGAGCATGACTGGATAGGAGGGCTAAATCTGATTGGAAAGTAGCTCTCGAGTGCTGGGACACTAGGGACTAGGTGCTGGAGGTACCAAATTGATAACTGGGCAGCATGCGGATGCATGCAATACATGCAAAAGTACATACTGAATGATGAGATATCCTAACACCCCCCCTCAAGCTATACTATGATGTAAAAAATAAAATGTAGGGCCCTGGTTACTGAGACCAAAGGTCGCCCCAATACAATAATCCAAAAAATGTTGAAATAAGCTAAGTGAGGAAAGAGGGAAAACCCAGTGGGAAGAAAGCCCCCCCTCAAGCTAAACATAAAAATCGATATAATCTGTCTCCACCATGATGGAACTCACCCCCAACAGTGAACGGAGGTAAGAGAACTTCTTCTCAGTGAATCTCTTGGTGAAGATGTCTGCAATTTGCTCATCGGTAGGGCAATATTGCAGAATGATGGTGCGATCATGCACCAACTCTCGAATGTAGTGCATATGAATCTCAATGTGCTTGGTCCTCTGCCGCTGAACTAGATTGGTGGAGATCTTAATAGCACTTTGATTTTCACAAAATAGGACATTTGAAGTAGTGCTACCAAAATCAAACTCGGAAAGAATACCCTGCAACCAAACTGCCTGAATGCAGGCATTGACTGCCCCTCGATACTCTGCCTCTGCTGAAGAAAGTGCAATGGCTACCTGCTTTTTGCTTGACCAGCAAATAGGCCCATGTCCAATCATGAAAACATATCTAGAAGTGGACTTCCGATCTATGCTATCACCTGCCCAATTTGAATCAGTAAAACCAATGAAATCTAGCTCAGAATCTGCAGCATAATGTATGCCAAAATGTCTCGTACCTTGCACATACTGCAAGATCCGCTTGGCTACCCACCAATGAAGCTCATGGGGCTGCTACATATTCCTTGATATAGCACTCACGGCATAAGATATATCGGGCCTTAAGTGTGTCAAGTAGAGTAGTGAACCAATCAACTGTTGATACATAGTGCAATCTACAACTGGTGTGGAATATCCCTCTTCAAGACTGAACCCTGAGAGGAATGGAAACGGAGCATCCTTACATTCTGCCATATTAAAATTTAATAGCAGGTCTTTAGCATACTTTTGCTGAGATAATTTTATCCCATCAAAATTTTGAGCTATCTCCAAGCCCAAAAATTGCTTAAGTAAGCCCAAATTTCTCATATCAAAAGCTAGATTTAAGGCGGTTTTTAGCTTGTTTATCGTAAGGAGAGTGCTACCAGTAATGAGAATATCATCAACATATAAAAAAAAAATCAGAAAATTACCTTTAACTTGTTGTAAGTATGCATTCGAACCAGATTTGCATCTTTTGAAATTCTGAGAAAGAAGGAAGGAGTCCATCTTTGCGTACCAAGCTCTTGGGGCCTGTTTCAATCCATACAAAGATTTCTTCAACCTCTAAACTAATGATGGATCTGACATGTATCCTTCTGGCTGCTTCATATATATTTCTTCATCAAGGTATCCATGTAGAAAAGCACTCTTCACATCCATATGGTGCACTTCCCAGTGCTTGGATGCGGAAATGGCCAAAATTAGGCGGATGGAATCCATCTTTGCAACCGGTGCAAAGGTCTCAGTGTAGTCCACTCCTTGGACTTGGGAGAAACCTTTTTCCACCAGCCTAGATTTGTATTTGTTGATAGAACCATCAGCATCAACCTTCGTGCGGTAGATCCACTTGCATTGAACTAATTTTCTTCCAGGTGGAAGAGAAACTAGCTCCCATGTATTGTTCTTTTGAAGAGAACCGTACTCTTCATCCATGGCAGTTTGCCATCATTGATCTCGGTGGGAATGATAGTATGATTTGGGATCTGAACCAATCATCAAATAACATTTCTCAGATAATAATGGATCAGAATATGAAAGAGCCATACCTTCTGTTTGAAAGTCTGCTCTTGTTCTCCTTGGATCAGCAGGATTTCCAATGTTTGGAGCAGCAGATTGTAGAGTGTTTTGGGCCCACTTTGGTAACTGAGAAGGTTCATTATGGTCTGATTCCAAACCTGATATGTCATGGCCATCAAAGTCTGATATAATATCAGAGATATCAGATCCAATGCTTTCTTCATATTCTCTTGAATCTTCATCTTGTGGAGGTTGCGGATCGGTAGTGTTTTCCTCGACTACTTTCAAATATGGCAGCGGTTCTTCAAACTTCACACTTCACTCTATGAATACCTTTTTGGATCTGATATTCATGAGTTTATATGCTTTTGATTCTTCCCCATATCCTATTAGGATACATTCAATACTTTGTGGATCCAAATCTTTCCTCTTATCAGAAGGAATTCTAGCCCATGCAGTGGAGCCAAAAACCCTCAAATTGGACACATCCGGTTTGCGACCAGTGAATGCTTCGAAAGGAATTTTACCTTTCACGGTTGAATGTGGAACTCGGTTCTGAATATATGCAGCAAAATTCATGGCTTCAACCCAAATATTTGCAACCAAACCTTTTGAATCAAGCATACAGGTAGCCATCTCTTTCAGTGACTGATTCTTCCTTTCCGCTACACTGTTCTGTTGGGGTGTGTAGGGAACTATATGTTGGATCTGAATTCCGCTTTCGGCACAAATTTGCAGCAACTCATTCTTCATATATTCTCTGCCATTATCAGATCTAAGATCTTTGATCTTTCTCTCAGTGGCGGTCTCAACAGAAGCCGTAAAATCCTTGAATTTTCCAAGCACTTTTGACTTGTTTTTGAGAAAAAATACCCAAGTAAAGAGGGAGAAGTCGTCGATGAATGTAAAAACATACCTTGAACCATTCATGGAAATATTTGGTAGCAGACCACTGATATCAGAATGTATGAGGCCCAAAATAGTAGAAGCTCTGCTAGCTTTTCCGCGGTCGAACTTGTGCTCAAGGTGCTTCCCAACAATGCAATCGGGGCAAATTCCCTTCGAGGAACGAAGTTGCGGAAGACCATCAACCATGGATTTCTGTTGTAACAGTAGAAAATACTTGTAATTAAGGTGTCCAAACCTTTCATGCCAAATCCTACTAACCTCGTTTCCATGAGTGAGGAGAGCAGTGGGCTTTTCAAGCGACACAAAGTGAGAAAACTCATAGTATTTTGCAGTGTGGTTTGCCTTTCCGACTAGAATAAGTCTTCCACTTTCAATATCAGAAATTTCAACTTTGTTAGGGTTGAATGTCACTTGCTTCGGTTCACCAGTGTGTGTCATTTGATACATAGAAAGTAGATTTGAAGCCAAGGAAGGCACATAAAGAACATTCTGAAAACTTCCATGCTCTAAATGGATGGTACCTTTACCCTTTGAAGAAATTTTTGAGTCATCTCCCAAATGGATGGGGATGGAGCTGCTTGGATTGAATGAAGAGAAGGAGTCAATATTTGCAGCCATATGATTCCAAGCACCAGAATATATTAGTAGAGTGGTGGGTTTCGAAACAGTTGCCATGAGTGCTTGACATCTTTCATGATCATCATTTCTATCCATCTTCCGTGCACTGTCGGGAAGACATATGTTGTTCTTTTCCAAAAGGAGGGCCATTTGATCTATTGTTTTCTTCATGCATGAACTTTCAGGATGGAATCCACGGTTGCAATAAGAACACTTAGATTTTTCTTTACCCTCTTTACCCTTCTGCTTGTTTATTGAACCGTATGGTGCATCTGATTGCTTGCCTTTCTCTCTTTGCTTGTTAGGTTCGAATTTGGCATTCTCTTTCTTTTGCTTTCCTTTGCCATTCAAATTCTTGGATCCTTGAACAAATAGGACTGAATATTTGGAGCTTATGGACCCCATTTGAATCAACTTGTCATGCTCTTTGGTAATGGATTCAATGAAGGCATTCAAGGTAGGCATCTTCTAATTCGGGGTAGTTAGCCGACCGGAATTGAAAGTAGAGACATATACCGAGTAATCTTTCCCAAGCTTTGTAAGAATGGAGAGGATCAATTGCTTATCCTCTTTCACAACTCCATTGTTCTTCAACTGCAATGCCAAGTGCTTGAATCTTGTGAAAAACTCATTGATGGTCTCAAAATTCTCAGGACTAAGAGCAATCAATTCATTTTCCAATTGAAAGGTTCTAAGCTCGTCCCGATTGCCAAAAAGTTTGTCAAGTTGCTCCCATATTGATTTTGGAGATTTCAATCCGCTGATATGGAAATGAAGATCCTTGGAGATGGAGAGGCAAAGAAGACCATAAGCTTCATCAAGCTTATTGAAGTATTTTGATTTTTCAATGAGAGTGTTTGGCTCCAATTCGAGGCCCGTGGTGACTCTATAGAACCCTCTTGAGCGCAATATTATCTCCATGTCATCTTTCCAATCAAAATAATTGAAAGGAGTTAGCATAGGCTTTGAAGAAGTGGAATCCATCACTGAAAACAAGTGCAATTGATGAAGGAGAACTTGCAAATCACAGGGTAGCGAATGCACTTGATGGAGAAGATTATCCTGCAAATCACAATCAAAACAAGAATAGTAAGGTCGAACAATCCACCCTTTTAGAGTTGCATCACACCTAGGATTGGAGATCAAGCAAGCTTGAATGGATCTAATGTATAAAATCCAGGAATTATGTGGAAAACTCAAGCTTCTGGAGTGGATTGGAGTGTATTTTTCTGCTTTGCATGCACATGAGATATTTCATGCCAAAACTTCAGTAATTTTGAGCAAATTCACTCAAATATTCATGTAGAACACTTGTAGGAGAGAGATCTTGTCCCTGCAATGGCTCTGATACCAGGTAAAATTAGTCACAACAGATCTATTGAACAAGTAAATCAATCAGAATGATGTAAACAAAATTGGAGTAAACTGGACTGGTAGGTGAGAAAAGGCACCCTTCTGCAGTGGAAGGTGAGAAGTGGGCACATGACTGGCTAGGAGGGATAAATCTGAGTGGAAAGTAGCTCCCGAGTGCTGGGAGACTAGGGACTAGGTGCTGGAGGTACCAAACTAATGACTGGGCAGCATGCAGATGCATGCATGCATGCAAAAGTACATACTGAATGATGAGATATCCTAACAGAGATGCCACAGGTACCCCAATTGACACTGCAGGATTTCAACAAATCGGAAGTTGACTTCGTGGGACCCATCAATCCCCTAGGAAAAAGAACAGGGTCGCACTACATAATCACTGCAAAAGACTACTTGACGCGATGGGCGGAAGCTGCACCAGTGAGAGATTGCTCAGCTGTGTCCGCAACAAGATTCCTGTTTGAAAATGTGGTCACCAGAGGCTCGAAGACACCATGCGAATGTTGGAGTAGTGACACGAGGAGGAGCTGTGACAATAGCTGATAGGTCACAGGCTACTGTCTGACCAAAAGCACGGAAACATGTCACCTTTGACGCAGAGGTCAAAAGGGATGTTTTCTTGAAATCGTAGGAGGCGATGAGACAGAGGAGGCAGTTACCTCTTCAAGAAGAAATTATCTATGATATGCCGCCAACTGTCGACATGACGAAGTCACGAAGGAAGGCTAACACCTTAAAATCCTTCTTGGAGAGTTTCCTGGAGTTGGAAAAGGATCAGGATGCGCTGGAAGAGATATCCAATCTGTTGCATCGACGAGAGGGTGCACGCCAGGAGAAAAAGGTCAATCACATACACAAGAGGAAGACGAGGAGAGAGATGTGAATGTCGACACAAATTGGAGCATTTGATTTCGATTCAATCATTTTGGACCTAGGATCGAACGTCAACATTCTGACCAAGCAGACATGGGAAACAATCGAAAAAGCACAATTGGCCTAGTCACCGGTATAGCTGCGGTTAGAAAATCAGAGTAAGGTTACTCCACTTGGTCGGGTATGCCATCTTCCAGTTGAAATTGAGGGACTCAAGACATACGCCGACTTCGATGTAATAGAGATTGTTGATAACACAAGTCCCTACCCAGTGTTGCTAGGGATAGACTGGGCAATGGATAATCTAGATATTATCAACTTCAAGAAGTGGACTATGTCATTTGAAAATCACGAAATGAGGGTCATCGCACCTTTTGATCCTGCAGAAGGGCAGTGATACATTGAACCAACGAGAGATGAATTTACAGAGGGATGGGATAGCGTATACAACATATCCGAGGATTACATTAATCCCACTGCAAATGGAGAATTGGGATGGCACAATGTCAGTTCGGCATTGTCGGATTCGGATGAGGTGCTCGAGAATTGGCAGAACTGGCTACATGAAGTGTCATTTAGGAGGTGTGCAAGGATCACTCAATCGGTGTGAAGGGTACGTCCAAAGACAAGTGCGAGCTACCAACATACGAAGGATTTCCCAATTTGGCTACATTTCTCCCAGAGTTCGAGGAAAAAGTGGTGGAACCGCAACGTCTATTGGCCTTGAAGGAATCCTTGAAGGCTACTCTTGCGTGATGGTGGGTGGCGCACAAGTCTAATATCACAAACTGGCCACTATGTCGACACCTCCTGATGGTGAGCTTCGGCGATATGGAAGGATGCGACGGAAGGAAGTTTGATGGCAGAAGTGACCCAAAGGCGCATTTGGATGAATGCGCAAGAAAAGGGGATTATGAGCGAAAGAGGAATGGGTCCAAGCATTTATTCACGCACTGGATGAAGTACCGCGGAGTTGGTATGTCGCAGCAGAACTGCAATGCGGGATGAATTCTTGGGAACAAATAACAATTGGCTTCAACCAAACGTTTTGTTTCTCAGATGAGAACCCCCTCATCCATAGTGCACTATAGGTGATCCGCGAGAATATATTTGAAGTAGTACTGACAGAGAAACCATTAGAACTTTGGTGGACTGCGACACCAGAAATGCTGATGGAGTGCTATAATATCACAGGAGATCCGGGCGATGAGGATGATTTGAGGGCTATATATGTGCCGGAATCAAAAGTTAGTCGCAGTATTGAGGCACTAGGAATACCTTCCGACAGGTTTCAACAACCGCTAAAAATTAAGAAAGTAAACATTGGGACAGAGGAGAATTCGAAGTTTGAAAGTATTGGAGACTATTGGGATGATTCAACTATTGCGAAGGTTAATGATTTGTTGCATGAGTTTCAGTATTTGTTCCCAACAAAATTCTTGGAGATGAAAGGAATTTTCGGGGACTTAGGCGAAATGAAGATCCCTTTGAAACCCGATGCGAAGCCAGTCAAGTAGCGGCCTTACCGATTGAATCCAAGGTACAAGGAACAGGTGCAAGCTGAGATCAAAAGAATGCTGGAAGCAGGCATCATAGAACCAGTGGAAGAATCATAGTGGATCAGCCCGATGGTGGTCCAGGATAAGAAAACTGGTGAAGTTAGGATCTGCCACGATTTACAAAAGCTGAATGATGCCTTCCTACACGATCCATTCCCGACACCCTTCACGGACGAGGTGCTTGAAGGAGTAGGAGGCCAAGAAATATACTTGTTTAATGGATGGGTTTTCGGGCTATCAATAGATCAAAATTGCGAAGGAAGATCGGCATAAGACTACATTCGTCACAGAATGGGGCTGCTTTTAGTATACAGTGATGCCATTTGGACTAAAGAATGCTCCATCAATTTTTTCAAGATTGGTAGTTTCGGTGTTCAAAGATTACATTCATAAATTTCTTTCCATCTATATGGATGATTGGACAGTGTATGGGTTGGTCAAATATCATGTCGCAAACCTGAGGCTAATGCTGGAATGATGTAGACAGCACCAGATTTCATTGAACCTGAAAAAATGCATCTTCTATTCTCCGTTCGGGATTTTGTTGGGGTACATTGTTTGCAGGGAAGGAATGCTAGTAGACCCAGTGAAGATTGCAATTATTGTCGATCTCCCACCGCCAACAACAGTCAAGCAATTGAGAGCGACATTTGGACACACAGGATACTACAGGAAGTTTATCATAGGATATGAAGCAATCACCGCACCAATAGAGAAGTTGTTGAAGAAAGATGCCAGGTTTGAGTGGAATGAAGAGTGCCAGAAGAGTCTGGACATATTAAAATCAAAGATGGTCGTTGCACCCATACTGGAATTCCCAGATTGGACGAATGAGTTCTATGCTCACGTAGATGCATCATCAATGGCATTAGGATTCATCTTGGCCCAACCAGGAGAATGCGAGATCGACCACCTGATAGGCTTCGCAAGTAGTCTACTGCGGAGAAGAATTATATGACCGCAAAATGGGAAGGGTTGGCGATGGCCTATGCCTTACAGAAATTCCGACACTACCTATTAGGGGGGCATTTTAAAATGTTCACTGATCATTCAACATTAAAATGCCTAGTGAACAAGCCTGTGTTGGTGGGGAAGATCTGTCGATGGCTCTTACTATTCCAAGAATTTGATTTTGAGATAATCGTGAAGCCAGGACGACTGAATGCAGGACCAGACCATTTGTCACGGATTGAGTCAGGGGAAGAGCCAAGGAGCATTGATGAAGGATTTCCAGATGCTCAGTTGTTCAGGGTGGCATGGTCGATGACCATTACGAACAAGTCATTCAGTTTTTAGCGACAGGGGCAGCGCCAGAAGGTTTTATTACCAACCAGAAGAAGTATCTAGTTGTCAGAGCTGCATATTTTCAATTAATTGCAGGACAATTGTACAATATGGGACCAGATTAGATACTTCGACGATACGTCCTTCCGCATGAACAGGAAAGGATTTTAGAGGAAGCTCATGATGGAATCTCTAGAGTATACTACAGAGGACGTGTGACTGCTAGGAAGATCCTTGAAGCAGGATTATGGTGGCCGATGATGCATGGAGATGCTGTGAATTGCGCCAAGAGATGTGATGTATGTCAAAGGATAGGGAAGCTGTCATGAAGGGACGAGATGCCACTGGTACCTCAATTGACACTGCAGGATTTTGACAAATGGGTAGTTGACTTCGTGGGACCCATCAACCCCCCAGGAGAAAGAACAGGGTCGCACTACATAATCAATGCGACAGACTACTTGACGCAATGGGCAGAAGCTGCACCAGTGAGAGATTGCTCAACTGTGACCGCAGCAATATTTCTGTTTGAAATTGTGGTCACCAAGTTTGGTTCCCCAAAAATACTGATGAGTGACCAAGGGACTAATTTTGTTAATTAGACAATTGTAGCAATGACGGCGGAATTTCAGATTCAGCACAAGAAGAGTACCCCCTATCACTCTCAAGCGAATGGGACAGTTGAGGCGTTCAATAAGATATTGGAGCACGCACTCACCAAGGTGTGTAACCCAGACCGAGATGATTGGGACATGAAGATTCCCGCGATACTTGGGGCATATCGCACAACTTGTAAACAACTGATTATCCAAACCCCATTCAAGCTCGTTTACGGACAGGAAGCAATCATGCCAATGGAGTATATTGTACCAAGTATGTGCATCACAGTAGTTATAGGAATGAGCGATGATGGAGCATTAGAGGAACAGTTAGAATAGTTGGTATAACTCGACGTGGATTGATTCATCGTAGGGCTTCATCAGAAAGTAGAAAAGGACCGATAGAAGGCTTGGCACTATCGCCATGTTAAACAAAATCACTTTTGGCGCGACGATACAGTTATTCTCTATGACAGTAAGTTTGCTAATCACCCAGGTAAGTTACAAATGCATTGGTTAGGTCCCTACATCATAAATTTTGTCACTGATGGAGGTGCGGTGCAACTACAAAGTTTAGATGGGGTATTGTTTCCAAAGCTAGTAAGTGGGAATCGGTTAAAACCCTATCGCCATGATTAGGCGCATAGCGGCTGAGAAATACGATTCAAAAAAAAAAAACAATGATGAAAAAATGTGGAAAGCATGCGGAAAGCATGGCCAACCAGGTCGCGCATCGATGCTTCGCACGTTTAGAATGCGGGAGTCAAGTCCAAGTATAATCACTATGGATTAGCATCAACGGAAGACGGCAGAGAAGCATGATGACAGATTCAAATGGTTGTGGATAAGATTTTGCAAATGATGATCAAGTGCCAAGAAGCAAGCATAAATATCGGCGTAGGGATTGCCGAACACAAGTTGAAGTAGAGAGAGTCCGAAGAGGAGAATCAGTGGGTTGTATGATGCGAGTCAGTAAGTTAGATGCAGAAAGTTAGGAAGACAGGTGAACAAGCCCAAGGAAGCTGCGGAAAAGGGAAGTGAGATAGTTGCAATGGTGCACTTCATTTCGAGTGGGAGCACTCCAGGTGTGCTAAGGGCACGAACGACGACCGTGCATGAAATACCAGCGAAGGAAGCAGCGCAGACACTTGGGAGGAATAGAGATGAGGTATCACCCCAGATGTCTAAGAGTGCGGTAGTAGTTAGAAGAGTCGGGGTCTCCCCGACCACCAGAGCACTAGGGGTAGAGGCCCGCTGTGTTGATGTATTTGTAACTTCAAAAGATATTCACTTGTATATTGTATGTATTACATTTGTACTTTATTGTATCCCCAATGGAGATGTATTATTCCTCCGATTGGAAGTGTCGTCATTTGTATTTGCAAGTGTCGCAAGTTATATTGTAATGTCGTAACTTATATTTGATGAGTTATTAGACCACCTTAGAGGGGTCGGCCTAGTGTGGGTCAATGGGTTATTAGAACACCCTAGTGGGGTCGGCTCAGTGACATGTAGATGGGTTATTAGGCTTCCTTAGGAAGTCGGCCCAGTTAGAGTTAAAGGCAAGTCAAGTCATTGTATAAATAGAGAGTGTGACTCTCTCATTCTATTCATTCACTCACTCACTTCGCATTAATGAGAGAGAGGAGGAGTGCACACAAGTGTAGGAGGAGAAGCTGTTGCATACATATATATTTCAAGGATTCATCTTTGTGATCTTTGTATTGGTGCTTATTCTATCTCTGAGGAAGTTGCGGGGTTTTTCACCTTCTTGGTTTTCCCCGGTGAAATGCTTTATGTCTCTTGTCTCTTGTGTTTTATATGTTGTACATGTTGTTCTCTCAGTTAAGATCCTAGATCATATTGAATTAGATGATGAAAAAATAACATGGTATCAGAACTAGCCTGAAGGAAGGCAATGTATGGCATTTACGACACTTGTTGCACTTGTGACAAATTGGAAGCTAGGGCTTGGTATAGCAAAAACCATTCATCGTGGAACTTTCGCTATAAATCAGTTTTGGCGAAGGTTCAGGATCTGAAACTTTGACAGGCCTAAGATGAAATGTTCATGTACCTTTTGTCCAAAGCTCGGCCTCAGATTCATTGTACTTTGTGAGATATTATTCGTACAAGTTAGGGTTTCTACCTCTTCCAGAATGCAGCCCTAAACAGGTGGCCTAGGAACAAAGGTCATATCTCGAGATAGGAAGCTCCAAATGGAATTCTGTAAAAAGTGGCAGTTAGGGAACAAAATTTAGTTTCATAGATCCTGGTTTCATAGGTTGAAGTTGAAACAGTGACACGTGGCACTCCGTACAAGTTCGCTATGTTGTTTCATCCCATAAACAGGCCACGTTGCAACACTTGGCATATCTCTCTCTCAGAGAATCCATTAAAGCTCATATCTTTGGGGTTGGAAAGATGACAATTATACCACAAGATGAAGTTTCAGACCTTGAGGATTCAAAATTTAAGAGATACATCTGAAACAAATATTTCTATCCAAACAAAATTGGATTCTGAGCACTTTCATTTTTGGTTTGTCACTACTGCGGGAAAATAGGGTTTCTGCACAAGTTGGAATTTTTGGAATATGAGACCACGACTGGATGCTCCTCATCATCAAAATTGAAATTTAGAGACCAGGATCGAATTTTTTGGTTGGGTAGAACCCCGGGCTCTATCAAACCCTAGTTCAGGATTTTTACTAGAAAACCAGTATTTGACAGAAGTTGCAGATCCAAAATTTGCAAGTCACTTTTGAGGGGGTCAATTTTTGGAGTTTTAAACATATGAGCACACCAGCTTGCTCACCTCAGTCATCTGCATCTCTCTATCCAGACAGGAGTTTGAAATTCCAAGTTTGGATTTTTAGGTTTTCTCTGTCAAACCCTAGCTAGCTCCATATCCAGTTTCAGCAAATAAAAGTGGATTGGGTTAATACTAGAAGAGAATGATTTGGACACCTACATAAGTGAAGAAGTTTCAGTTCCAAAGGGAGATGAGGCTAAGGCCTTACAAAAGAAGACTACAAGCAATCCCAACAGGTATGACTTGAGGAGATACAAGTATGTTTTGAAATATGTTAATGATTAATTTTGTCTTCATATTATTGAGGTTAGTACAATCTTGATTAATTTTAGACTTGTCTTATCAGCTTAGTAAAAGTATGAATGCATGTGAATGATAGAAGACATTCATTGATTAGGGTTATGAAACTTATGATTGTACTAATGCATCGTGGTATTGTATGAGGATGATGTTGTCTGCTAACATGAAGGGTACATCAAGAAAGACAAATCAAGTTCTAGATCAAGAACATATGACCATGATGACATGAAGACAAAGACTCATCCATAGCCATTGATCACATAGAATCTCTATTTACGAGGTATGTATAACTTGGTTCTACAATGCTTAACTTATGAGATACACAGGTTACTAGCACAAGGTCTCTAAATCATTGAAGAGAACAAAGAAGACATTGTTTGGGTATGTTAGACATAACTCACAAACATGATAATCCAAGTATGTTTTTCCTATATCAAGTTAGAATCCTACCTTGTGTTAGGATCTCATATAAGTATACTTTCGTATGATTGATAATGATTATTCATGAAGTTATAGGTTTGAATAATCATGGGTTTATGCATATTATGCTTCTTAGTTTGATTAATGATATAACAAACCAGAAGAGTCCAATGGTCGAATAAGAATATGCATGAGTAAAAGAAGTACTCCCTAAAACCTTGAATACTAATGCTTGTGGTAAATTACGTGTGTATGAAATGATCATGACCATACATATTTAGAATCATAATGTTTTGATAGTATTGAGATTATACTAATGCATGTATGAGATCTTGAGGATGACACAATGATGACACTAGTGCACACTTAAGCATGCATAGTGGTCCAGGATGGACATAAGTTCAAAAACAGATAATCCAGGAAGCAAAGATCAAGAGGGAGCGCACTCCAGTAGTTCCTGCAAGGAAGCAAAGATTGAGAGGGAGTCCACCCAACAACCAAACAAAGATAAGTATTTGAATTGTTATATGATTACTTAAATGATGTTGTTCAGTCATGTACATACTTATGAGTTAGGATGTATATTATGCATTTTAGAAAAGTTGCATTAATGAACACGATACTACTAATATGAAAGTAATGGGTAAGTGGCCTATGGTATTGTACAACAGTCCAATGCTACTTATCTAGAATGAAACCTCTTTGCTGACATGTTGGAGTAGTGCACACTCTTAACAATGTTCTGGTAGAGATGGAAGACATCTAGAAAGTTACCGTATGAATATGGGATATCGATGAATGTTGTATTGAAGCATTGGCTAAGATAATTGCATGATTGTATGACATATGTCCTTATGTGTAAGATTCTTTTTCTGGAAACTATGAGATGTTTCTAATCATGCAATTGAATTTGAATTGTAGGAAAGATCATGTACAATCACCTACAAAAGAAGGACAACGACATTTGTTCCAACAATGAAGTTCAAGAAAACTACCTATTGAAGATATTGAAGAATCTGAAGTTCCCAGGATCCGGATGCAGTAATGGAAGGATGCCATGATCGAGGAGTACCAGTCGATCATGAAGAATGATGTCTGGGATATGGTCCCAAGACCAGAAGGGGAGTATGTTGTGACTTCCAAGTGGATCTACAAGATCAAGCATGTTGCAGATAGTAGCATAGAAAAATACAAGGAAAGGTTTGTGGCTCATGGATTCTCCCATAAAGAAGAGATAGATTATGAAGAAGCTTTTGCACCTGTAGCCAGATACACTTCCATCAGAACAGTACTTGCTCTGGTTGCAGTGATGAAGTAGAAGATACACCAAATGGATGTCAAGACAACTTTCTTGAATGGTGTAGTCAAAGAGGAAGTGTATGTGGAGCAGCCACTCGGATTTGAGACACATGTCAGGGATTCACATGTGTGCAAATTGAAGAAGGCCTTGTACAGGCACCTAGAACATGGTATGGCAGGATAGAGAGCTTCATGTCCAGCTTGGGATTTACTAAGAGTAAAGCAGATTCCAACCTTTACTACAAGGTTGAGGAAGGAAATCTAGTGATACTCCTAGTATATGTGGATGACCTGTTTGTGACAGGTGAGGATATGTTGATTGCCGACACGAAGAGGAATCTTGTTGTCAAGTTCGAGATGAAGGAATTGGGTATGATGCATTACTTTATAGGTATGGAGGTGTGGCAGAGTGCAGATGGAATCTTCCTTGGACAAGTGAAGCATGCAGTAGAGATCCTGAAGTGGTTCAGGATTATGGACTGCAAGGCCATGGCCACACCTATGGCATCGAACCTGATTTATTGAGTGATGCTTCATCAGAATCGGTTGATGCCATGATGTATCATCAGATGATTGGGTCTTTGATGTATCTAACGAATACGAGACCAGATATTTGCTTTGCGGTGAACACTTTGATCCAGTTCCTAACGGATCCTAGACATGTTCACCTGATTGCGGTAAATCATATTCTAACGTAACTGAAGGGTACGATTGATTATGGGATCAAGTATGATGCGAATCAAAAGCTTAACTTGGAGGGTTATGTTGATTCAGATTGGACAGGCAGTGTTGCAGATAGGAAGAGCACTTCAGGATGTTGCTTCAGTATAGGATCAGGTGTGATCCCTTGGTTCAGCAGGAAGCAGTCCTGCGTGGCACTAAGTACAGCCGAAGCTGAATATGTAGCAACTTGTTCAACTTGTGGTGAAGCAGTCTGGCTTCGCAAGATGTTAACAGGATTTTTCGATGTAGAGATTGATGCTACGGAGATACTCTGTGATAACCAGAGTTGCATCAAGTTGACAGAAAATCCTGTGTTTCATGATAGATCGAAGAACATCGAGATTAAGTTCCACTATATCCGGGATATGGTGCAGAAGGGAGCTGTGAAGCTCGAGTATGTTCCTACAAAGGAACAAGTTGCTGATTTGCTCACTAAACCTATGGCTCGTGTGAAGTTTGAAGCTTGGTGTGGTCCAGAGGGATCTCTCTAGAAGGAGAGATTGATAGAGATCCTATCCAAAAGGATAGATGCCTGTTCAGGAGGGACAGAAGATCAGTACTGGCTGACTAATGGTTCTAGCTCTCACGAGTTGATGCCTATCCATAGGGATGGATGCCTCTCCAAGGGTGAGGGAAGATCAGTACTGGCTGACTGATGGTTCCAACTCTCACGAGCTGATTCCTGTCCATAGGGATGGATACCTCTCCAAGGGTGAGGGAGGATCAGTACTGGTTGACCAATGTTTCCAGTTCTCATGAGATGATTCCTGTCCATAGGGATGGATGCCTCTCCAAGGGTGAGGGAATATCAGTATTGGCTAACTGATGGTTCCATCTCTCACGAGCTGATTCCTGTCCATAGGGATGGATGCCTCTCCAAGGGTGAGGGAAGATAAATACTGGATGACTGATGGTTCCAACTCTCACGAGATGATGCCTGTACATAGGAATGGATGCCTCTCCAAGGGTGAGGGAAGATCAATACTAGCTTACTGATAGTATCAGTATTTAATTACTGATGTTTGTTGCAGGTGTTCCCGCTGATGGTGCTGCTGATGAGGATGTTCCAGTAGATGGTGTTCCAGTTGATGATGATGTTATTCCAACTGATGATGTTGTTGATGAGGATATTCCAATAGATGATATTCCACCAAGAGGATGATTATTGATGATGGGGTGATAGTATGGTACACAGGTTTTGCAGAAGCATATAATAAGTCCTGAGATGTACATACTAGATGGCTCGCTCGCAGAGATGATGAATACCCACAGGAGGCTAGGCCTACATCCAACATGAAAAAGGGTTGGCTCTATAGAACTTCCTATGACGAGAAGAATTGAGAGATATCACTAGTGATCGAGATGACGAGTACAACAGCAGTGATGATGATGCTCCGTGATCCAGTGACGATGATCCAATTCCAGTATTGAAGACTTGTGCCTATATGTATTGATGACCTGTGTCAAGAGAATACCTTCCTAGTTAAGAGGGAGTGTTGATGTATTTGTAACTTTGGAAGATATTCACTTGTACATTGTATGTATTACATTTGTACTTTATTGTATCCCCAACGGAGATGTATTATTCCTTTGATTGGAAGTGTCGTCATTTGTATTTGCAAGTGTCGCAAGTTATATTGTAAGTGTCGTAACTTATATTTGATGGGTTATTAGACCACCTTAGAGGGGTCGGCCCAGTGTGGGTCAAAGGGTTATTAGACCACCCTAGTGGGTCACCCCAGTGACATGTATATGGGTTATTAGGCTTCCTTAGGAATTCGGGCCAGTTAGAGTTAAAGGCAAGCAAGTCATTGTGTTAACACCCAAAAAGTGCTCACTAGCTCATTTCCTTATTCACATGACCCATTTGTCCACTTTTCCACCATTTGAGCCTCTAAAGCCATCAAAAGGTCACCAAAAGACCATAATACACCCTTTTTCCCCTCAATATATATATTTTTCCTCAAAAAACATAAAAAAACCCTCAAAAAGGGTCCAGAATTCTCAAAAATATTAAAAGGGAATAAAAATATTCAAAATATTTAAAAAAGGAAAAAAGAGGGAAAAAGGTACCTAAACCATGTTGGTCAATACCATTGGTTTCCTCAAACCATAATGGTATTCCCCACCACCAAAAACTATAAAAAGGTGGTAGGGGCTCCTCACTTTCCATCCATCCATCATCCTATCCTCACGCTGTCAAAATCTCTCATGAGACTTTTGGCCATTTTCAGCATCTTGGAGAAGAGACCTTTGGAGCTTGGAGCTACTCACCTTGGGAGTTTCTCAACACAAATCCTCACCATTTGAGGTATCTTAATACAAAACATCTATTCTTTTATTTCTTGTTCTTGAATCGTTTTTAAAAAATTTATTTGTTATATGCACATGCTAGTTTAGATTCAGATTTAATTTATAATTGATTTTGCTTTCAATATTGAAACTGCTATCACATTGTTGATAGGTGCCCATTGCACAAAGCTTGGTTGCAAAACCAAGCCAACAGTTTTTGTCGACTCCGCTGGCTTCGAATTCTTAGATCTCACTTTTTTTCTTTAGATCTTAGTTTTTGTTAGTTTTAATCATTTTAATTCATAGATCTGCCATCCTAGACAGCATATCCATTACTGTTCTAGATCTTGGCCCTTTCTATTGCCATTAACAGTCTGAAATTTCCATTTTTGGGTTCGTTTTTCGGTGTCTATTTTTCGGCTTTCGCCGCTCGGCTCATCGCGACCTCACGGATTTTTTCCACGTGGCGCGCCATGGCTTTGCGGCCATTTTACGCGCTACACATCGCGGCTTCACGACCATTTTCCGCGCTGCACATCGCGACTGTGTGACCGAAACCCGCGCTGCACATCACGGCTTCGCAGCCGAAACCTGCGCTGCACATCGCGGCTTCGCAGCTGAAACCCGCGCTGCACATCGCGACTGCACGGCCGAAACCCGCGCTGCACATCGCGGCTGTCTTCCCAAAACCCGCAATGCAATTTTTTTCAATTCGGCCAATTTTTTGAAAATATTTTTTGCTGTATTTTCTGCCCATTTAGCATATTTTACAGCATTAATTTTTCTGCATTTTTACAGCCATATTAAATATTTTACTATTTATAGATGCTCCATTAAAAGTCTTTTTAAATATTTTCAATAATTGAAAGAAAGATTTTCTGCATTTTATTTAGATCAAGGTTTTACTGTTTATTTGCTCAATACTTTGCCCAAGCAGTTTTTAAGAGATCCATTTATTTCTTGAAATATTTATGTTATTTGCTTCCCTTTAAATTATTTCAAATATCCATTATTTTTGAATAGTTTTTTTCAAGCATTTACATTTCAAAAACGCCTTTATTTTTTGCAAAACTGGAAGCGTCTTTTCTTTCATTTGTAATCAATCACCCAAGCGAGGCAAAACAATTTCAGTTTAAATACCACACTTGCACCCACTCTACCACATAATTTAAACTGAGCCTTAAAATTTACCTTAACTCAACAAACTTTTAATCCCACTTGGGGAGCACTTAAAAGAATCTTGTAGTTAGGTAGAATTGAGAGGATAGGTGTACCAATAACACCTCTCAATTATTTACATTTGAGACATAGTGGTTGTCTTTAGGGTCCAAAAATCCCTTATAATTTTGACACAGTTATCAACCAATTTATCGGGAAGGCCTCTCCCTTAGGAGGGTTGAAGTAGTCAGACTGGTTCCGGAAGTCTGAGTGGAATATTGCAATCCATTCAGTAACCGAACGATACCTTTCAAAGTTCTCGGTGTACACCCAAGAGGGTGTACAGCGGCGATAGAACCAAACTGAAGATTCACCCAACCGAACGTGTCATGAATGGGGTATCCTAGTTGCCACTCTTTAGGATTGTCTACCCGGTGTCCCTCCCGGTAGGGGGATATCTAGTCTTTGATTCAACACTCTATATTGTCTGACTTGGATTTCATCACCTTGTAGAGAATATCGTTTGTTGACTCACAATACTTCTAGTTAGGTGTTTGCATGATACATTACCCACCTTTGGTCTAGTAACACCACTTTTTTCTAGGAACTGTTTGACTTTTGGTATTCTGACCAATTTTGTTGCATCCTTCCACTTATTATAGCACAGCTGCTATAATAAGTGCTTTTTGAGGTTGGTTGTTGGCCTGAGAGCCTTTATTTTTTCACTCCCCTCTTGCACACATTGTTGCATTAGGGTTTCGAGTTTTTTACATCACCACCTTACACTGAAATTTTTAAATATTTCTTACCATTGAGAATTTAAGACGATCTCGTCGTCTTCAGGGTGAACCCCCTCAGTTTGATATACTTGGCTCTACACGTCATCGACGTAGAGCCTTATCCCTTGACTCGACACGTCATCGGCCAAACACACAGTCATCCGATTCTGACACGCCTCACTTCACATCTGATTTTGAGGCTGAATCCGAAAACCCTACTGAAATATCACCAACCAACCTCATGGTTGGATCACAATACGACCCACTTTTCACTAGTACTATTGGAGATACATCCACAAACCCTTATACTACTGTGCCACCCATGGTAACAACAAACCCTTTAGGCATGCCTAATATAGGGGCCACTCCACCTTTAGGAATGCCCAACACAGGACTACCTCCTATTATGGGTATGCCCAACATAGGAATCACACCACCTCTCATTACCACAACCCAGATCCCGGGAATTCCTGGCACTATTTGTAACCCCTCTGCAACCCATGTTGCACTTGGGAGCGCTGGCCCATCCCACACCGCAATGGTTGGAGGACACATACCTTCAATACCTAGCATACCCTTAGGGGCTACTGGACCACTACATAATGCCACCATTAATAGTTATGTCCCAGTCACTATGCCACACTCATCTGCTAGTTTACCTTACATGGCTAGTATGAACTTACCAGACCTATCCAGGTTAACTAACGATCCTATCAGGCACAACCCTACATGGCCACCCATGGCTACAAAGCTCCCCTCAGACATCCCCAAGTTTGAAGGAAAACGAGGGGAGGATCCCCAAAACCACATAATGTCATTTCACCTATGGTGTTCATCTAACTCCATAGTGGATGACTCCATTAGACTAAGACTGTTGCAACGAACATTCACTGGCTCTGCAGCCAAGTGGTACATTGAACAACCACATGGGACCCACCATACATTTACGTCTCTCACCTCCACTTTCCTTCAGTTTTTTCAGCTACCTGTACGCTATGATGCAGGAGTTGAAATAATGTTGTCTTGTAGACAAAACACAGCTACCCACATCACCAACCATATCCATGAGTGGTGCAAGCGTCGTAGACTCTGTAAGATAAAACTGGATGACCGTATATTTTTGGACTGGTTTCTTAAATCACTCCTACCCCTCATAGCCAAAGACGTAGCTTCCGAACGACCCCAGTCAGAGGAAGAAGTTATCTTAAAAGCTCTACAATTCGACCTGATTTATGCCTAGTCAGGCTATCTCTACACCATCATACCAGACGCCCCAAGAGGCGATTCTTCACGCGGTGACGCTCTGGGGGCATCACATGTCGCTGATGGTATTATCGGCCAAGTCACAGCACAAAATAAACCTTTTAGCATGGTGAGCACCATAAATGCCCCAGACCTCTCTAGGGCGACATCTAATTCTGGAGCGACAAATTCGTACGCTCCAATGAATCAGACTCATCACACTCATGGACCCTCTTGTCCACAACATTGCTATGGGCAAGCGCCATCGACATATGTACCACCCACATACTGTAACCAACCAGCCACCCAGAACCCAATTCATTTACCAGCACAACCAATGTATTACCCACAGCAAGCTACACCAGCTAACCCAACACTTCCAATAGCTCAGGGTTACCAACAACCCCAGCAGGCAACCGGACCACCTCCAGCCCCACCAGCTTATTATCCACCGTAACCTGCTACTGCACCTGTAGCACCCCAAAATCCTCCCACTACTCAAGGGAAAGTGTACACACAACACAATCAGCCCCAACACCAAAACAACCAATGCAACCAGCGTGGACAACAAAACCGTGGAAGAGGACGTAGCCGCGGCAACAACCAACAACATAATCAAGGTCCACCATCTCCCAATCCTCCAAATAATAACAATGCTGCTCCTCCCAACCAGAATCCTGATCGTCATCCCAGGCAGCCAAAAAATAGTAACCTGAGAACAAATCATCCATGTTCTATATGTGGAGTCTATGGACACTACACTCACAACTGCCCCCATTTAGAGAAAGCATGTAAACTTTGGGCTGACGATGCCCAACGCTAGGGCCACGGTGGACAGCCAGCTCCACTTAATAAACCTCAACCCATGATATTACAAAACCCATTGCCAAACCAGGGAGTAGTAAATACTTGCCCTATGGATCCCCCACAAGGATCTGCTGCACCCCAGCAGCAAATCACCTATGCCGCAACTGATTATCAGCATATAGATCCAGGCACACACCATTTATTAATGATGTCATCCAATGACATTAACCTCCAAACTCGCGGGAATCAGTACGACCCACCCCCATAAAATCCTCCCACTGACGCATCCACCTCCCTTCCACCAAATCAACCACTATGCATACCAAATATGTCATTGGACGGAGGACCTCAAAACCCTCGCATCCATTTGCGAAGGATTAACAACAATCCTAATGCTCTCGCAGCATCCAATTATAACGTCGTGGAATACCTAGCACAATCCCCTGCTGCTATGTCTGCTTTAGAGGTACTGAAAACATGCCCTGCACAATGAAAACTACTACTATCCGCCATTGGAGGAGTAGACCCTGACGACACACACATGATGGCTTTCGACTTAGACCAAGCCGAACCTCGATTGCCATCAAATTTGGCTTTCCAAGTATCAGTAAACATTCGAAACCTTGTTGTGCATCGATGCATCATCGATGAAGGAGCTTCAACCTGCGTTATGTCCACCCTTGTGTGGTAGAAACTGGCTTCCCCACTTTACAACCATCCACCACGGCATTACGAGCTTATGACGGGCGCTCAGCTCAACCGTAAGGCCTCTTAGCGAACGTACCCGTAGAACTAGGCGGCAATTTAGTTCTTATCGACATCGAAGTGATCAATGCCCAACTCGACTACAACCTCCTTCTTGGACGTAACTATATGTACAAAATGAAAGCAGTGGCTTCATCTGTTTTCTGCCTCATGATGTTCCCACATGAAGGACGCATTATCAAGATTGATCAACTCACATATTATGATCCTAACGCCCCCGCAGCCCCTAAAAATGTGCTACCAATGATTGAACAAACCATTCAAACCGCACCAACATCATTTGTGTCATCAATTGGTCCTAGAATCTACATGGAGTCACCTATGACTTCCACATTTCCATTGATCCCACCACCTTTACCGATAACAAAAACATCGGATTTGTGCACCCTGTCGCACACCACACAGTAGCCTTCGTCACTACCACAAACACCCATAGTGCCTACTCATATTGGCACAACGCCAATTCATACTATCCCGTTCTTGTTCCCATTTTCCAGAGTTGTCAGTTCGCCAGTAATGGCTACACTCAACCTTCATGGTTTAACAATAGGGATACCTGTATGGTACTTACCTGCTCCGAACCCCCCACCGACTGTGACTGTTATTTTACAATCGGTACAACCTATTCCTACCACCAACCACCCACCCCCTCCTGTCACTCATCTGCAAAACAAACCACCCCCAATAATGACTACGACATCAATGTCCAGAAACGCCCCACCTCCGTTACGAAACATAGGGGGAAGAGGCCCACCAACTTATAAAACTGGACCCATAACTCGCACCCCCCCAGCAACCCCCAAGGTAGCTAAAAACCCCCCAACTATTCGCATTCCCCCTAAGTGCTTGTTGTGTGATGACGTAGGCCATGCCACTCATCAATGTCCACAATTACCTGCACTCCAAGAAAACATGAATATGTTGGATGATGACACCGGAATTCCAGTGGTAAGACTTGAGCCACCTCCTCAACCTCGCGACAAAATGCTCCGCACTAACCACCCTTTTGCGATATGCGACATTTATGGCCATTATTCACACCACTGCCCTGATCTCCCAGATTATAGAGCAGCCTTATACGAGATGAACAATGCCGACTTAGAGATATCTCCTCCCCTCATCGAGGAGATCTACCCTCCGAAATCATCTTCTTCGGAAGAAATCAATACCATCTATATGATTTCAACCACATACAAACCAGAACCCGTTGATTTATGGTCTGATTACTTTCGTACTGATGAGCAAATTCTAGAAACACTCACTTCACTAGAAGGAGATATGATTCAAAGTCTAGTCCAAAGCATCTATGATCAAATAGGATCTTCCATCCATAAGGTCCTTTTGTGTGACAGACAAGGCAATTTAGTCACGGATGGAGAAGTGCCATTTTGACTGATATCATTGTGTATAAAAACAAGGGCTTCCAATTACTCTTAACAAATGTGGATAAATTATATCGAAGGAGTGAGTGAAGGTATGAAAGAGATAGTTATAATTAAGTGCACTAGGCCTATCTCCCAACGATCGATAGCTATATGCCTTGCGTGCCTCTTTATCCAACGAAATCCTCCTACATAGGAACCTATGAATGGCCACTAAGCCACCTCTTCACATATGTGTGCAAGGGGTTAGACCTCCAACAATCAAGTGGTTAAAATTTATGTTAAATTAGATGGGAAATTTGAATTAAACAACTGACATCAACCTCAACATTAACACTTGGGACGATATGCATCATCGCTCATACTTCCTCCCTGAGGTGTCTACATCCACCGCAGAAAACCAACTATCAGTCAAATCGAAAGATTTCCTACCAACTAAGGTTGATTGGTTCAAAGATCCCATCCCAGCACCAGATGCCTTCGAAGAGGGGAACATGTCCAGCATTTCCCCTATTATACAAATCGACATTTCCACCACACCTGGAAAACCGGAGCTCCTCTCGCTAGGCGCATCATGCACTCAAGCGAAAACTCAAGCATATAAGAAACTCTTCCAAGAGTTTCATGATGTATTCACCTGGTCTTACACCGAGATGCCTGGCCTCGATCCCAAAATTGTGGAACATCACATCGACACTTAGCCCAATGTGCCTCCTGTCCGATAGAAACAACGACCAATTCACCCGTCCAAGCTTCCAGCTGTTAAGGCTAAGATTGAGAAACTCCAAAAAGAAGGATTCATATATCCTATTGCCTACACCACCTAGGTTTCAAACCCAGTTCCAGTAAACAAAAAAGTGGGCACCATACACGTTTGTACTGATTTCCGAGACCTCAACCTCGCTTGTCCCAAAGATAACTTCCCCACACCTTTCATTGACCAACTAATCGATGAATGTGCGGGACATGAGGTCCTTTCTTTTATGGACGGTTTCTCCGGATATAACCAAATCAAAATCCGTAAAGAAGATCAATACAAGACAACTTTCACTACCCCATGGGGCACCTTCACCTATCGCGTCATGCCTTTCGGTATCAAGAATGCTGGAGCCACTTTCCAACGTGCCATGACTTATTGCTTCCACGATCTACACAAAATCATAAAAGTTTATCTGGACAACCTCACCGCTCGATCCAAGAAACGATCTGACCATTTAGACGACCTTCAACATGTTTTCTTGCGTTGTCAAAAATACAACATCTGCTTGAACCCTCTCAAGTGTGTCTTTTGCGTTACATCAGATCTCCTACTGGGGTTCGTCATTTCAGAAAAAGGCATCACTATAGACCCATTGAAAGTCCAAGCCATTGTAGACTTACCGTCACCCCGTACATTAAGACAACTTCAAAGCCTTCAAGGGAGGTCCAACTTCCTCCGCACTTTGTCCCTGACAATGCCACAACGGTCCATGGTTTCCTACGACTACTACATCTGCATACCCGTTTCATATGGGACCAACAAGCAGAATCAGCTTTCACCAACTTAAAGAAAGCACTCACGAATGCCCCGTTGATCTCTCCTCCAAATTTCACAAAATATTTCACCCTCTATGTTTCAGCATCCGAATATGCCGTATCTGGAGTTCTTGTCCAAGAAGATACTACTCGCCAAGAGCATGTCATCTAATATGTGAGCCAAACCTTGTCAGGCCCACCCCTCCGCTACCCACATGAAAAGAAGATGGCCCTCACTGTTGTCTTTTCAGTACAAAAGCTGCGACATTACATTCTCCTCAGCCACACCACAGTTGTAGCCAATTCCAATCCAATGGTTTACCTCTTGACACTTCGCCTCCTTCAAGGCCGCGTAGCTAAATGGGTGATTATCCTACAAGAATACGACCTAACTTTCAAAACCCCAAAGAGCACCAAGGCCCTAGCACTCGCTCAACTCATCACAGATCTCCCATCCTCTTCGTCATCACCCGCTATCCAAACGGACCTCATTGACGATCACATTTTCATCATTTCTTCTGATGACCCATGGTACGGCGACATCTTAATCTACCTCCGCACACAAAAATTTCGACCCCACATCGATCGTGACGAACACCGTCGTATACGACACCACGCCCCCCAATATCTCCTATTAGGCGATGTACTTTATCGACGCGGCGTCGATACCATCTTACACCGCTGCCTATCTCATGACGAGGCAGAACAAGTCCTTAATGACTGCCATAGCGGTGCCTATGGAGGCCACTTCTCTGGCATGGCCACCGCCCAAACGATCATCCACATAGGTTACTTTTGGCCTTCATTATTTACTAATTGCATCACCACAGTCAAACATTGTCAGAACTGCCAACTTTTTCCCCCAAAGGCAAGAACCCCACCCGCCCCCCTTCATCCAATCGTCACTGTCGGAGCATTCTGCAAATGGGCCATTGAATTCCTCGATTGCAATCCCACGTCAGCTGGCGATCATAAACACATCATTGTGGCCGTATACTATTTCACCAAGTGGGCGGAAGCCATGCCAACTTACAATTGCAAAGCCGACACCGCAATACGTTTTTTCTTCAACCATGTTATCGCTCGTTTTGGAGTGCCAAAGCAACTCGTCTCAGACCACGGCTCTCACTTCGAAGATGCCATTTGGAGAGAATTATCAACCCTACTGAAATTTGAACACTATTTCTCCTCCGCCTACTAACCCCAAGGAAATGGCCAAGTCGAAGCGATTAATAAAATTTTGAAGACCATCCTCCAGTGCACTATTGACAAACACAAATCAAATTGGCACCACATGCTCTTCCCGACACTATGGGCATACCGCAAGTCAACCAAAACCACCACCGGTTTTACCCCTTTCCATCTAGTTCACGGTGTCGAATCCGTCCTCCCCATCGAGAGCCAGATTCCAGCCCTACATATGGCCGTTGAACTCATACTGGACACTTCCCCAATTGAGCAACGCTTACTACTCTTGGAGCAAGACGATGAAGATCGGCGCACAGCCCTCCAAACCATGGAAGCAGCCAAGAACCGATCCAAACTGAGTTATGACAAAAATGTCCACCCAAGAAATTTTATTGAAGGGGACCTCATCCTCGCCTATGATCAAGCTCATGTCAAAACCGGAAAAGGGAAGTTTGTGTCCATGTGGCAAGGCCCATACATTATACACACTTTCCTCGGACAGGGGGCATACATTCTGACCGATTCAGAAGGCAACCCCCTACGCAACCCACGCAACGGGTTGTACCTCAAGCGATTTTACCCATAGAAAATATGATGAACACCACCGTCCACTATTGTACAATCTTATTTTGTTTTTCACAAAAAATTCAAAAAACCTAAATATTTGTTTTTTCTGCATGACCACAAATGGATCCTGTTCCACTCTGCTACGTCGGTTTCGCTGATGGTGCAAGCCGTTGGTCCCCCAATCTGGCCTCTACAGCTTGGGTAATATATTCCCCTTCACATGAGTTGATCCAAATCGACGAAGTGTGCATAGGTGCCGCCACCAACAACCAAGTTGAATACGATGCCATGACCGGTCTCCTGGCCGCAACTCTCCAAATGAGCATAAGTCACCTTAACGTTTTCTTGGACTCACAACTCCTTGTTTCCCAGCTCAACAATGATTACCAGGTACGCAATCCCTGTCTTTTCAGAAAATTCTTGCACACTAAACAAATGGTTCGACAGTTTGAATCCATTTCATTCACACATGTCCCAAGGAATCTCAATAGTGTAGCAGACCATATGGCTAACAACATTCTTGACTGACACACCAATCAAACCATGTAGTAAATACAAAATGTACCTCCACGAGCATAAACAAAAATGCATCCATGGGCATAAACAAAAATGCATCCACGAGCATATACAAAAAATTAAAATGATGCATCCACGTGCAAAACATGTGCCTCCACGGGCATATACAAAAATCAAAATGTTGCATCCACGTGCATAACATGTGCCTCCACGGGCATGCAGAAAATCAAACATGCCTCCACGGGCAAACAAATAGACAATTAATGCATCCATGTGCATACACGACTATATACCAAAACATATATATATATATATATATAGTCAAACATGTCATAGGTGCCATCAGCACCCAATATACAAAAGTACATAAGCCGTACAAAAAAGGTACTTCCCCATATGCTCATCAGCATTTGGGGGCAGATACAAGATCATCTAATCATCATGGTCTCCAGGCTCCTCTGGCACCACCTCCGCTGGCCCCGCCAGATCATGCCGAGCCTGAACTCTCCTCTCCGTTGGCCCCGCTGGATCATCTCGCACCCGAATCCTCCCCTCCACCGGTCCTGCCAGATCATGTCGAGTCCCATCCCTCCACTCAGCCGCCAACAATGCTGCTCTGAGCAGGATCGAGCGCCACTCACGAGGCGCATCGAAACAATGCTCGACGATGTCTCGATCCAAATCCCTCCACCCATCCTCTGGAAATCCTACCAAGATCATGTATAGTGTCTCTCGGACACCCTCCACGGCATCATCTCAAGGCCCAGCTCCTTGACCACGAGGCCCAAATCCTCGAGCATGAGGAGGCGGTACCGCTACAGGAGGCGGAACGACCACCATCGCCCGTCCCCTACGAACCACATGGTCGGCCGGTGGTACAGGACCAACATCTGCACAATCACGCAAGTGAACCATCATATATATATCTAACTATAATCATAACAAAAACATCTAAAACACATGATATAGTAGAGAGCAAAACACAAAAACATACCATCTAAACCCCAGGCCTGTCCTTGGGCTCGAGGCATCTTCGGATCTCCTCGATAATCCATACCGGCATATGGATAGTCATCAATCAGCAGGGGGATCTACTCCCACTACTCATACAGATCCTGTGAAAAGAACCCGCGGATACCACCACAACCGCGGGGCATCATCTGCCCCCACCGCACCATGTGCGGCTCGCTCACCAACCCGTCTCGAACCGGCACCCGTGGCCGCAAAGTCGGTACCTGCTCAAAGAAGAAATAACACAGGAAGGAGGCATAGCAGAACTCTCCCCCCTCCCGACTGACCTTGTCCAGATCTCTCCGAACACCAACCAAAAACATCTGACCCCATGCGTAGTAGGTCCCCCTCAGCACAGAATCCACCATCATCGTTTGTCCCCCCGACAAACGATGTGGCGCCATGGCACCTAACACCCGCAGAACATAATCCCCAACATCCCGCATGTCCCACTCCCGTAAAGATCTCAGGCTCAAAGCGTTGTTCTGCACAATCGCCCCAGCAACACAGAAGGTCTCCAGGAGATCCTTGATATCCAAACCTGCCGGGATCCTCAGTAGAAGATCCCCTACTTCCCCTAAGCGAGGAAACCCGGTAAGAAAGTATACATCAGTAAGGGTGATCTCTAACCTCTCACTCCCAACAATGAACACACCCTCTACAGGGACCCAAAGACTCACCAATTTGTTCAGTAGTGGTCCTACTGAACGCATCGGTGGAATCTGAGCGAACTTCAGGAGCCAGCTCACAGCCAGAGCCTGTTGGACCCCCTAATCGGTCCAAATCCGAATCATCAAGTCCTCCTCCATCTCCCACTCTCGCCATGACACTAATGGTCTCCTCAACATCCTGCCAAAAAACAAAGAAAATTTTTTAGAACCAGAAAAAAATTTCAAAAAATTCCATCGCAGCTTTTCCATTAAAAGCCGCGATGATCATCACGGCTTTCATCCATGAACCCGCGATGAACATCGCGGGTATTGACCAAACAATCACGATGAACATCGCGACTATCAACCCCATAGTCACGATGAACATCGCGACTTTCAGCCCAACAGCCGCGATGAACATCGCGACTGTCAACCCCTAACCCGCGATGTTCATCGTGGAAAAGAACGCAAAACCCGCGATAATCCACGTTGGAAGGCCAACATGGAATTTCGTGGCCTTCGGGGGCCCACCGCTAACCAAAAAAGACATATTTAAAAGGCTAAGGCGAATAGGGTTACCTGAAACTCGCGGAATCGAAAACCAACGGTCGAATCTCCTGAAAATCAAGAAAAAGCTCTGATTGCTCTGCCAAACTCACATATCATATAGGCCCCACACCCTATTTATAGAGATTTGACCATTTTCCAAACAACCATTGCGGTATCATACGACATCCGTTCCTCAAACCGTTGGTACCGTTGGAATCAGCACAGCAAGAACTTCGTGATAGTCCTTTCCTTTTCCTGTTTTCACCAGGTCCATTTTTTGACCATTTTTTCATGCCCTCGTCGCCTCGGTTTACGTGCCACATCGGTCGTTCTCCGTTTTTAACGAGTCTTATATAGTCGGATTCAGTTTTTTGCGCTCGTAATGACACTTGAGATCATTTCTCACTCTCACCTCTAGATTTTTTGGGTATTTTTCCCATGCCCCCTCGTTGCCTCGGTTTGCGTGCCACATCGGCTGTCGTCCATTTTTTATGAGTCTTATATCACCGGATTTAGTTTTTCACGCTTGTGATGACGCTTGAGATCATTTCTCGCTCTCACACCCTGTTTTTTCGAGAATTTTTTCCCATGCCCCCTCGTTGCCTCAATTTGCGTGCCACATCGGCCATCGTCCGTTTCTGACGAGTCTTATATTGCCGGATTCAGTTTTTCGCACTCGTGATGATGCTTGCGATCATTTCTCGCTCTCACCTCCATATTTTTTGGGCATTTTTCCCATGCCCCCTCGTCACCTCGGTTTGCGTTCCACATCGGCCGTCAACCGTTTTTGACAAGTTTGATATCGTCGGATTCAGTTTTCCGCGCTCGTGATGATTCTTGAGATCGTTTCTTGCTCTCACCCCATAATTTTTGGGCATTTTTTCAAAATGCCACTCATCACCTCAGTTTGCGTGCCACATTGGCTGTTGCCCCGTTTTGACAATCTTTATGTCACCGAATTCAGTATTCCACACTCATGACGATGCTTGAGACCTTTTCTCACTTTCATTAATCCCTTTTTGTTCGGTATAGTTTTACCCTTTTTTCGGGCCGATTAATCCCTTTTACGAAAAAGGCACTTAGGGAGTTTTTGTTAAGCTCTTTTCTGACTCCTGAAACAATGAAAAGATCGCCGAGCAACCTTGCTTCCTTTCATGCTCGCTAAACGTATCTGAAAGGGCATCTACCTAGTATAAGTTTACCCCTTTTCCAGACCTTGTAGACTAATTACGAAAAAGGAATACTCTAGTCACATCGGCTAGAAGAGTTCTCCATTTGCATTATTTTATGCTTTTTCGGGCCTTGGAGACTAACTTATGAAAAAGACAACCAATGGAGTCCACTTACTGCTTTCAGACTCTCTAAACATGAAAGCGACCACGAGCAAACACCATCTTGGGCTCGTATAAATCCACAGGACGGTACTCCACCACCACTACAGAGTCTTCTTATCGTTTTCAGACTCCTTAAAAATGAAAGCACCCATGAGCACAAACAGTCTTGGGCTCACAAAATCCACAGGACATTACCATTTCAAAGCACACTTTTATCCCTTCTTGGAGCTCATTAAAACTACGAAGAAGGACCCAATGGTGCTTCTCGGCACCACAACAGTTCATGTCTACTCATATGGCAGCTTCCCCATTTTGGTCGCCTTTGTTCAGAGTATTCTGCAGTATGTCACCCTGAGGGGCCCTCTACAGCATCCGTCGGCTTGTCCCCCATAGAGTCACTCTAGTCTACAATACATACCATTCAGTCCTTAAAGTTATGATCCCCGCACCTACAAGTCAGTTTCCTACGCTGCCAGGTCAACCATGTCATCATGCTCTGAACAAAGGAAGTTTGAGTCCACCCACTCTATGACCCTAGTTATTTCCCATCCCCACAGTATGTCAGTCCTGCCATCAGTACTACCACACTTCAGTTCTACACCTCGCACTCCTATCAAGGAAACATCATTGCCTTGTTAGTTGTTGGTCTCCCTCTGTCGACGCCAACCAAATTTATTCCAAAGGATATACCTAGAGGTCCCTGTGTCTTAGACTCATCACCATTTATGATGAGTGCTTACGAATCATTTCGAGAAGAGTCCTTAGTGCCTCTCCAAATGGTTGTTTCTCACATGCTCGACTTCAACACCTTGATCGCATCGTTGAGACTCGCACAGGGTATTGGTCCTTTCAGTTTTTTGTTGAAGACCCCGGATACCACCCGACTCTTCCACATTTGAGAGTCTACTTATGGACACAACCAGTTACATTTTCCTCTAGATATCCGGGTTGTGCATGGCGACAGTATTTAGATGTACCCCAGTTTTATACTCCCTCGAGTATACCGTTACATGTACTTCTCAGAGATGACTCACAGTCATTGAGTCCCTACAAATGTTGGACACCTTCAGTTTCAGCAGTTCATCAACCCTTCTGAGACCTTATTCAGAACGGTTGTCGCTTTATTCCAGTGTATCAGTTATCGAGATCAGTCATGTTATGATCATGAAGACATCCCAGAATAGTGTCCCCTTTGGACCATTATGATGTACCAGCAGATTTTTTATGTCTTATTCAGGTCCCCCTTCTTGGGACTAATTGTTATGTATATGTCTTGATACAAGCATGGGTATGCCCGCCTCATCCATTATCAGAGATTATTCCTCATTCATATTGAGGCCATGTAATATTTTTTGTTTTTGTAGCTTCCAAGGGCCGTTGATCCAGTTTCCAACCAGTCTCTTCTCTTCCCCAAACCCCAGGAAAAAGACAAAAGAACTATGATGTTTATTGGCCATACGATGAGCTCCTGCCCTCACACATCAGGGGGCAATCTGTTAACACCCAAAAAGTGCTCACTAACTCATTTCCTTATTCACATGACCCATTTGTCCACTTTTCCACCATTTGAGCCTCTAAAGCCATCAAAAGGTCACCAAAAGACCATAATACACCCTTTTTCCCCTCAAAAGATATATTTTTCCTCAAAAAACATAAAAAACCATCAAAAAGGGTCCAGAATTCCCAAAAATATTAAAAGGGAATAAAAATATTCAAAAAAGGAAAAAAGAGGGAAAAAGGTACCTAAACCATGTTGGTCAATACCATTGGTTTCCTCAAAACCATAATGGTATTCCCCACCACCAAAAACTATAAAAAGGTGGTAGGGGCTTCTCACTTTCCATCCATCCATCATCCTATCCTCAAGCTGTCAAAATCTCTCATGAAACTTTTGTCCATTTTCAACATCTTGGAGAAGAGACCTTTGGAGCTTGGAGCTACTCAGCTTGGGAGTTGCTCAACACAAATCCTCACCATTTGAGTTATCTTAATACAAAACATCTATTCTTTTATTTCTTGTTCTTGAATCGTTTTAAAAAAAATTATTTGTTATATGCACATGCTAGTTTATATTTAGATTTAATTTATAATCGTTTTTGCTTTCAATATTGAAACTGCTATCATATTTTTGATAGGTGCCCATTGCACAAAGCTTGGTTGCAAAACCAAGCCAACACATTGTATAAATAGAGAGTGTGACTCTCTCATTCTATCCATTCACTCACTCACTTCACGTTAGTGAGAGAGAGGAGGAGTGCACAGAAGTGTAGGAGGAGAAGCTGTTGTATACATCTATCTTTTGGGGATTCATCTTTGTGATCTTTGTATTGGTGCTTATTCTATCTCCGAGGAAGTTGCAGGGTTTTTCACCTTCTTGGTTTTCCCTGGTGAAATGCTTTGTGTCTCTTGTCTCTTGTGTTTGATATCCTGTACATGTTGTTCTCTCATTTAATATCCTAGATCATATTGAATTAGATGATGAAAAACTAACACGCTAGCTCCAACAGCGGACGGTCAAATATGCGAAACAGATGTGCCAGAGAAGCTGGCCTGTTTCACAATTTGGCGACAACGATGAACTTTTCCCTAGGTCGCAGCAAGCCTGAAGTGCCCGAGCAAGTGCAGAAGGGGTAGATGATCAAGGTTTCAAGATACTGGAGGATGAGTTCGAGGTAGATGATCAAGGTTTCTAGAGACTGGAGGATGAGTTCGAGAAGTACATGACAGCGAGCTCCAGATGTCAAGAATAACTTCAGAAGTTTACCACAGCGACGGACGAGAAAGTACCAACGGTGTCCAGCTGTGGTGGCTAGAGGGTGAGCCACAAGTTTGTGTTGGGGGCCCGTTGGCACGGGATTAGTCTGCATAAAGTGTGGAAGTCAACAACTGCGAAAGGGATAATCCACGAAAGACGGGTCATTCACGGAGAACGAGGAAGCGCAAGATTAGTTTAAGTTGTTAGAATTGTTCATGTGGACCGTTTTGTAACCACTTAGTGTCATATAAATAAGAGCATGATTGTAAGCCTAAGGGCATCCAGATATCGATAGAGCATCGATCTTTTGAGGTTTTGATCCAGTTTTGATCTTTGATCCGTTTTGTATCTACGATATGATGTATTGACTGTTTCTACGAAGGTCATTCCGCAGGTTTTAATGAATGCATGAAGATGTTCGATTATGGTTCTATCTTTGTCTTTGTTTCTGTTAGACGATGAATACGAATGTTTGCGAGATGTTTAATACTCTGTGGGTTTGGTAATTGTTGTTCATGCTAATGAGTAGTTAGATCATGTTGCTTCGAATGTCTATTATGTGTTGACTTTGCAATTGATGAATATGCGAATGATGAATTGTTAGCATAGTGCGAAAGATATAATATTTGGTTTCTGCGGTTGTAATGTGTGTTTGATGCATGTCCTCAACTCCACTACGGAAACTTGGTTCCTGCAGCCCCCTTATTCATCTTGGGTGAGACTTCACTCGCTCTGCAAGTGTTGCTGGAAAGGGTAAAAAATTTCTGGGTCAGTGCGTAAGGGAGTTTGGGTTGGTGTTTGTTGATGAAAGTGCGAAGTGAACACATGTCGACAGACGTTGTTTCAACAAATTTCCACATCTAAAGCTTTGAGGACAAAGCTTTTTCTAAGGGGGAGGGGATGTTAAGAACCTGTGTCAACCCTTCTCTTTACTTTGTTAGTATATTTTTGTTGGATGCATATGCTTTGTAAGTCGTCCCGTAGTATTATATGTTCCATGGTATTGATCCTTGGTTTTTATTAGCCCATAGTATTATTTGTTCCATGGTATTGATCCATAGTATTGGATGCATATGCTTTGTAATTCGTCCCGTGGTATTATATGTTCCATGGTATTGATCCATAGTATTGGCACATATACTTAGTATATAAGTGCATGTTGAGGCCAATGAAGGCACAGAGAAGTTATTTGTATTGATATTGCTCAAAGGAGGTTTCCCCCTCGAAGTGGCCCACGATCAATAAAAATATTGTGTGTTCTAATATATCATGCATTTTATCAATTAATTGTTGCAGGTTCCTTACATAATTCTATTCATCTACCATACATTCACTTTATGCGCAAAAATAGATAGCTTATTCATAATAACTGAAAACACATTCAAAGCAATAACAAAAACAAAGCATACATGCGCACAGTAAATAAAACATATATCACATCAAAACATAAGATATTTGTTCCAACACGAATTCACTTCAATATTATTATCATCTGGAACACTCTTACAAAACCTGCGCTCTGTGTATCAGATCTCTGTCATAAACATAAAAATACTCTAGCATTACATATCATAAGAGAAAGAAACTACTAAAGAATCCACTATGACAGTAATTCATGAACCACCTTAACCCAACGATCCCTTACATATTTATACATTTCAAAATGGGTTGAGCCTGTTACAATGTGGACACAAGTGCCTAACTACTTCTAACTAACTTCCGCATTTTGCACACATTGGTCCTCTAGCTTGCTGGCGCACGATCCACTTCCTATGCGCAACTCCCAAAACTAGTCCAAAAACCTACTCCAACACATTTTCAAATTCTCAATAACTTATATTACTCTTAACAATTCTTCTAAATTAACTTATATTTATAATTCCAACCATTCTTCTAAATTAAAAATGATAAAAAAACTTTAAAAATCCAAATGATAACATTAAACTATTTTATAGTCCATTTTTTATATTTCTATTATACCTTACTTATTTTATAGTTTTTTTAATTGACTATTCATCCCGATGGGCTAGCTCAAGTGGTTAAGTGTTGTAAGTTATAATTTTGCTTTATAAGAGTAAACGACTTTCTAAATCTTTATTATAATATAATGTTAAAAATGTTTTTTAATAATATTTATATTTTATAAAAATTTATTTCTATTTTTAATTACATAGATTATATTAAAATTAAAATATATTCATATTATTTTAATTTCATTAACTTTTTTAAATATTAAATTTATTCATTTTTATTTAATATTAAACAATTATTTATAATTAAATTATAAAAACTTTTCTTCTTATCTATATAAATTTACATCATAATAATGGTATGTCTCAATTTCACATCTTAGAAATGTGTTTTGCTTCATTTTCATGGAATAAATATGTTTTGTCAAATTGAATATAATGTTGGAGTTTCATATATATTGCTTATCATACTTTAATTATAGACAAAACAAAACAAAAAAATGATGAAATTTATGGTTTGTAGTAATTAAACAATGTGCATGAAATGATTCATAATGAATTTAATAACAATTTAAATGAATAAAGTTATGAAATATAAATCACATAATAATAATAAATTTAATAACAATTTAAATGAATAAAAATCTAAAATAAATAAATCGTATTCAATGCACTCAAATATCTTAAGCATTTAATGTAAAGGTTCAAATTCCTCTTTATGTTAAAGTGGGTATTTGTTTTAATTAAATGTGAAGTTGGGGTTCATAATTTCTTATACATCACTCAAAAGCATTCACACATGTACAAAAAACAAAAAGGGTTTTAAAAGTGCATTTATCAATATCGTTTAACATATGCCGCTCTCAATCTTAAGCTTTTAAATATATATTTACAAGATCTTCATTTAATACAAAGACATTGCCACCGTATGCCTCTGGTTATGTTTGTGACATCATGGAACCATTTTCCAAATATTAGGTGTCATACATCTAAATTGATTTTTCCATTTTTCAATTTTGCAATGTTTTTATATAGTTCATTTTTTTTTATTAATTTTGATTTTTTTATAAAAGTAATATTCTTGATTTCTATTGGCTTAGTGGGTGTGAGGTTATCCTTAAAATTTGGAGCGAGGATTCGGCTAATGGATGCTTGTGACTCTTGCTAATGTTTCTACTATATAACAATTGCATTTTTCATAACTTTAGATTTTGGCAACTTTTGAGTTTTGATTCAATCTCGATTTATGTGCGGGAGATTTTAATTGCCACACATCCACTAGCATCGTGGAAGCATTGAATTCTATACTACGCTAGAGGTATGAAAAAGACTGTTGATTAAATGGAGACTGATACTCCATATACAAAACCTCACTTCATTTGTGCACAATCTATCCATTGGTTAGTGTATCCTTTGAGGAGATTTGTAGTCCTTATTGGCATGACATACTACATGATCATAACCACATTGTTGCTATTACAACAACAACGTGGGGAAACCTTTGACTTCTAAGAGCACTTCATGATATCTTAACACACTCTTGAAGACACACTGCATGAACAGGAGCTTAAAGCTCTCATCGTAGAACCACCGTGAGCCCATAAAGGTAGTATGGGCCTTGGATAAAATTGCATCGTGGAGCATGCACCTCCACCCATGTCTCAGAAAAGAGATTTTTGAGTCAACACTAATCGCCAACCTTCTTGCTTCAATACGATATTCATTGGCATTCTACTGAGTAGGGCCTAGTAGGGCCTACACTGCATTCTTTGTTTGCTTTTGTTTTTTAGCTACACCTTAGCTTCACTTTTTCCTGGTCATTATGTTTATGACAAGCAATGCATTTCTTCCTCTACCTTTATGGTTACATAAATGAATCCCAAATGCTCCTCCTCAACTCCTCAGGTCATCATGCAAATTGCCACAGACATTGCCGCTCTCAACTCTTGCTATTATTATGTGTATTATTTATAATTATATATATATATTAAAATCACATAATCTATAAAATCTCATAATGTAAATGATGTACTATATCATTATCTGACTTCATAAATACAACTTAAACTCATATTAGTAATACTAAATATATAATTAATCTAATCTTTAAATAAAAATTAAAAACATTCTTCACTATAACCATTTTGATTATTCTTCATAAATCATACTTAAACTTATATTGCTAATACTAAATATATAATCAATCTTTAATCTTTGTATAAAAATATATAATATAAATAATCAGAAACATTTTTCACCATAACCATATTGATTAATACATTCATAACGTCAATGTATCCATTTTATACGTATTAAATTTAAGAAATTCATAATTGTTGATGAATTTATGAACGCTTCATGACTTTAGCACTTCAATGTATTCATTTTATATTTAAGAGATTCATAAATACACCAAAAGCAGGGATGAGATAATTTGATGCCCCGTATACCACGCAGTGTGACAGCCATGGCTGGTGATTCCCTGATTAAAGCTGGGGACAATCACTGACAGCAAGTAATATTGCTGTGAACGATCTATGGATGGCCACGCTGGCTCTGGGTAACACTCGGGTCCCAACTAACCTGAGCAGAGGCTACCAGTTAGGTTCAGAAACCATGGCCCTTCAGGATAAGGCCGCGTATACCTTATAATTATTTCAAGTTATGAGATCTTTCTCTCCGTGTGTTAAAAATCAATTTCACAAATATTACAAAGGGAGTTGTGTAAAAATTAGATGATTTGTTTTTTTTGTAAAATATGAAATTAACATTATTTTAATGATAATTTTGATGATAAAAACAAATTTAATATTATCAAAAAATTATGGCACCCAAAATTTCAAAAATTGACTAGAATTTTTAAAAATTTATATCAGATTTTTTCAAAATCTTAATAGAAAATTAAAAAATTTCCATTCTATATCGTATAACTCTTTAAACTACATATTACAAAATATACTATATATACTTACATTTCTTTTTCGTACCTCTCTTTTTCTTTTTTAATCCCCATATATTTAAAAGTTATTTCTAAAACATAATATGATCTCCCATTAATAACACTGTATTTTAAATATCTATACATTTTAGAGGTATTTATAGCACAGAATATCTCTGAACACTTTGTAGATGCGAGTTTGTTGGCCATATTCATAATTAATAGTAAAGCTCAAATTCTTTGGTCATAAATGACATCAAATAAATGTTGACTACCCAATGATCTGTGCACGCGTCTCCGATTACATAGTGAAGAACAACCCCAAAATTCCCACAGAAATGCCGAGCCAAACAAATAAGGAGGCGTTGGGTAGTCAACATTAAAGTTCACTTGAATCCAGTTAGCTTGATAATTACATACCGTGACACGATTTCAATTTGATTTGCTAAATCCAACGACTCTCCCTAAATTGACAATTCAATTATAAATGTGAGAGCAGTCCAATTGAGAAGTTGTTCAAATGCAATATTCCACATAAACAGCAGCTGTGTGGAAAATCTCCATACTGATCCATCCACATCTCAAACTCTGGCATTGCATCTCTAGAGTTCAGATACACTGTACATTCAAGTCAATGAATAGAATCCAAATGCACTCCAAGACAAAGTGAACAAATATAATAGAATATTTATTATAAACAAAAATATTATAATAATTACGTGGATAGCCGTATTATTTCAGAATAGGGTGGACTGGGGTTGCCAATTTTTTATATAAAAATCTATTATGTATGGACAGCATTGAACACAATGAGGCTCCTTTGAGCAGGTTTGTAACCAGTCATGTTTGTAGTTGGCTTATGGGTTTTTAGTTTGTTTTGAACTTTTTGATGCATTTTGATTTTATGATAAAATAGCAATCACTATTTTTTTTAGAATTTTTTTTAAGCTATGAACGAAAGCTGGTTCAGCTTTTTTGTAGAAGTTTATAAGATTTGAACGATATGTACCTTTTGATTCATTTTGAATAACATTGATAGGCTTTTTTCTGCTGAAAAAAAATGAGAATATTATTTCTCATCTAGAGCTGAGATTTAAAGAATTAAATTGAATGTATGTTTTTTTATTGGTAGTTTTATTATAGTCAACAATTGTTAACTATGGTCAACCAAAAATCAATCCAAGTAAGCCAAAGTCAACCTTGATTTACTTGAACCATAGTAAATGATAGTCAACCAATAGTTAACCACAGCCCACCATGGTAAATTAACAATCAACCATGGTCAATCATAGTTAACCATGGTTAACCAATAGTCAACCATGGTAAACCAATAGTCATCCAATAGTCAACCAATGTTAACCATAGTCAACTATGGTCAAACAATGGTCAACCAATGTCAACCATAGTAAACCAATGGTCAACAAATAGTCAACCATAGTAAACCAATGGTTGACCATCGGTTGACATTAGTTGCTCAACCAATGCTTGACCATTGGTTCACTATGGTTGATCATGGTTAGCTATGATTGACATTAGTTTACAATTGGTTAGCTATTGGTTGACCAATAGTTAACATTGGTTGACCAATAGTTACTATGGTTGACTATTAGTTCACATTGTTTGACCAATGGTTGACCATTGGTTATTATTATTATTATTGGTTGACCATTGATTAATAATAATTGCACCCACGACGTGATATAAAGTTATAAGGTTAGTAACAGAATAATTAAAAAAATTCATGTCGGCTCATAAAATAAAAAATTATGGAAAATATTTAAAAAAAAATCCATGTTGGTTCATAAAATAAAATATTATGAAAAGTAATTAAAAAATAGATGTTCGTTTATAAAATAAAAACTTAAACCGGAAATTTCTTGAGTTTAAATTTAAAAAAAAAATACACCTCAAGAAATTGGATCCCTCTCGGTGCTTGATAGATACGAGTTTAAGATGGATCTATGCTGGTTATTAATTAATGGTGTAATCTAAATATTCTAAGTTTAGCATATTTTCTGTCTAATTTTGTTAGTATTTCTATTGAAAATCTTTAAAAAAAATTAGATCACATATATTAGCTATGGAAATTGCATAATTCAGGTACAATGGAGGTATTTGAGGGTGCTAAATCTATTTATGGATTCAAAAATACAATTTAAATACGTAAAAATTTGGATTTTACAGATTTTGATCATAACTCATGGTAAAGACTAAAACTTAGAATAACTAGACTACTCCTTAATCAATTAATGTGGCTTGCTAATTATTATAATAATAAAAACTCAGCAATTAACTAGCAAGCCATATTAATAATTAATAATATGACTTATATATGTCCATTATTAACATGGCCACACATTTAAATATGGTTGATATACATTGATCAAAATATATAAACTATATTATTAATTATTAATACGACTGGCTAATAAATATAATAAATATAGAACTGAGATTTAAAGAATTAAATTGAATATTGGAAAATTTAGATTTATTTTAATCATTGTGTTAACTGAGAGTTATTCCAACCGATCCACTTTCGCAGTGATCCATTCAATATTAAATCGAGTTGTGAAATGGAACGGAATGGTTTTCTCAAACACAGAGTTGTGAATTCGAAAGAAATGATTTCCTAGATGAACACAGCAAAATTCATGTACTGTTGACACATGACCTTACGTTTTTGTTCTGTTGGGCAAATTTATTTTACATGTTTATTCTTTGTTTTCATAATAAATAATTGATACTTATTCATTTCTTGTTTTCATCTGCATCACTTGTAAATGTGCAGGCAATAATACATTTAAATTTAAACTTTGATAGTGCTTATCAAAGAATGTAGTTATTCTAAGCTGGTGTTTTGGAATATTATTTGTAATATAATTTATTTTGGAAAAGTTAATTTTATATTTTTAATAATATCTTTGTCAATATACCGGGGTGGTAGGTGCGGGTGGGATTCTTTTTGATCCCGGCGGAAATAAAATCGCAGACTTTGTTTGGGGATTAGGCATGAAAACTAATAATGAGGCAGAATGGTTAGCTCTCATCCTCTCATTAGAAATGGCCTCCAACTACAGCATAGCCAATCTCAAAATCTATGGAGATTCCAGGCACGTCATCCAAATCATGCGAAGAGGATATGCCTCGCCAGGCTCAAAAGCAGATAGATACATGCAAAGAATTAAGACCAATACATTATTTTCAAAGGCCTCCTTCTTTCATATCCTCCGAGAGAACAACAGGGTGGCGGATTTAGCGGCAAACCAAGGAATCATGCTCACAGTCGGGCAAACTAAGGATCATAAAGGAGTCTTGGGATTTCATTTTATCCCCTAACATACCAATGTCTTGGCCCCTTGAATTTTTGTCGTGGATTTTGGTTAGGGACTTGGCCTTAAGGGACCATCCACTCCCTTTGCTAAACTATGGCCTTCCCCTCTTTTCAAATTTATGTTCGAACTCGTCCTCCGCGTACCCACCCACACGCTCCTCCATCTGCCTCCCTGTCCGACCCTCCACCTGTCCCCTCGTTCTCCCCCCCGGTGTCAGCTCCCACGGGGCTTCCTTAACTCCCCCATCTGCCATCCTTATTCCTCCCTCCGCGATGGCTCTTCCTCCCCATCTCCCCGAAACTCTGAGCCGTCTATCCCTCAGGGAGCTTGCTTCTTCTGCTCCTCGTCTCTCGCAGGCGGATAATTGGGATACAATGCCGTCAATTAGGGCAGCCATAGCTGCTTTAAGCAGAACCTTGATTGACATTAAGTTTGCAGTCCGGAGAACATATGAGGCGGTCTGCTCCAGCGTGAACCAGAATTCTGAAATGGCGTCGGTCATAACACACGTCTGCACTCAGTTATCCTGCCAGGATTCCAGAATTGATGATCTGGAACGAAATATTCTAGAATTAATGGGAAAAGTCGACAGAATGCAGGAAGACATGGCTGTTTTCTTCAGAGCGACGCAGGGAAGCTGGGTACACGAGAATCCAACGGTGAATCAGGAAATAAACCAGGTGATGGTGGACGCTTCGTCTGTCAAGCTAAGGAAGAAAGGCTAGCCCAGCCCAGGTTTCAAAATTTTTTGCTTTTGGTTAATGTATTTTTGTATACTCCTCTGTAGTCAGTTTGTTAAGGTTTATGCCAGCTCTATGCTGGACAATTTCAGGAAGACCAAACTCAGAGACTATAATGTAATGCAGATAGCTATAGTAGTGTTAGCTGGTCCTGACATCTCAGCACTGTTAAAAACTCTGTTTGCAAGTCTGTAATGAATAGCTGTGCACAGCTTTATAAATATAATCCTTTCTCTGTTACTGTTAAAAAAAAATATCTTTGTCAATATAATATATACTTTTCAGTATTCCATCTCGATATAAAGTGTTTTGGCTATTTTATTTTTATTTTTTTAAAATTTTAATATAAATAAGAATAATAATTTAAAATTTTATGTTTTAGGATTTTTTTAAAGGTTAAATTTCATTTTTGATTATATAAATAGATTTAATATTCTTAAATATCTTTATTACATAATAAGATTAGACATTCTCAAATCTCAACATCATATATTTTAATATTTATAATTCTAATCGATCCGGGTGACACGGAGACAAGCACACTTGGACATCCCACTCAACATGGGACCCCAAGCCAACACATAGACCAAGGTGACAGAGATGGTTTAAGACAACCAGAGAGGATGCAAGCTGGTGCATTCACTCCCCGCACAGAAGCAGTCACGTCGACGATGGAGTTTGGGCCGAGAGGTATTTACCCCATTAATTTGTTTTCATTCCTCAAGTGGCAGCCATGCGCAGTAACTATAGCTGCAGAGATAAGGAAGGCGCGATAGCCCGAAACGGTATTTGCATCTAGACAGAAGAACTAGTTGCTTCACAGTCGAGCTCTGAAACTCTTGCTCTTGCTCTGGCTAACGTAGTCCTCAATCGGCATATATCCATGACGCGACCACGAGGGACACCGAGAAGGTGTGGAAACAAACGCGGTGCTGACAGGAGCACCATAAATAACTCAGACTGAGGGGCCATGGATGCTTATGTTGACGGTGTCTCTGACTCGACCCGCGGCTTAATTGATAGTTGGGAAGCGCGCAGAGTTTCAACAATTCTAGCCTCGGGGTAGCAAGGAGGAAGAATAAATTACTACTAAAGAACATGATGAGTACCCTTGTGGAGGAAATGATAGCCAACTGTAATGCTAACAAGGCCACACTTCAGGATATCAGGACCAACCAAGTCAAATTGGAGGAGCGGCTCGAACGTCTGGACTCCAGCTTTGCTTGGGAAAACTACTCCTTGGGGCACAACAACGAACATGATGGCTTGCAGCAGGAAGCTGGAAATGGCAGGAACACTGGGCACATTGGCGGTTCGTCGCTCAGTGGTGCTCCTACTACCACTGAAGGTGGTCACCTTGGTGTCGGGGCTACCATGGGAGCCTCTTTACAGCCTCCCCCCTTCCCAGTGCCATCCACCATGGGTTTGTTGTAGCATAAGAGAACTATGGAGCGGAAGGAGGGAAACACATCTCCATGCCGAAACGCAACGCCACAGTCTCCAAAACTCCCTACTTAGAGCTTGGACGACGCTTTTTATGGTGGCTTCCCTATCTTGGAAGAAACACCTAACTCTCCTTATGCAAAAGCAAGCTCCTAAGATTGACACGGTGGCACTAGGTTACCTTTGTGACACTCAGCTTCTTTGTTTCAATTTACTTTACTCGTTTTATTTTAGTCATATAATTACGAATGTTATATATGAACTGAGTCAGAACCAAAACTATAGATATATTGAGTTGTCCTATATAAGTTTTTGTTGTCATATAAATAGTTTTTTTAGGAGTTTTGAGCACCTGAGATGGTGGCTTCACTACCTCAAACATACAACTTTATAAAAAAATATATATATATATATAATTCCAACAACTTTTACAACTTAACTTATCTTTATAATTAAAACATCTCAACATCTTATATTTATAATTAAAATATCTCAACATCTTACATTTATAATTTTAACAATTCTCATAACAAATTAACTTACAATTATAATTTCAACCATTCTTATATATTAATCAAAATGATAAGAAAATATATTTAAAAAAATAGATCATCATTGTAACATATTTAAACAACTCAAAAATCAAATCAAATAACATTGACATTTAATTTAATTAAGAATCACATAAACATTCAGTTTTATCTAATTAAATGATTAAAATATGTCAACTCTTCCTTCTCTAACTTAACATAAATAAAACAAAATTGAAAATCATAAATTCAGTTTGTACAAGTAAATTTTTTTAATTTCTTAATTTAAAAAAAAAAAAAACATTTATGATATATAAAATATAAACTATATTGGTTTTAATGAATATAATAAACTACTATTATTAAAACATTTTGATTTTAATTTAATTTTAAATGAGTAAAATAATATTAACATAAATCAAATCAAATTGAATTTCATAAACTCCAAACTCCACATTTTTAAATTATGCAATTTATTTTTTTTAATATTTTATAAGTTTTCATGTAAAATAAAATGAATATAATAGACTATTATTATTAAATAACTTTGATTTTAATTTTAATTTTAATTAATAAAATAGTATTAATGTATAATAAAATCTAAATATAGCATGTGTCTTTTAGATAGCAGAATTTGTATTGAAAAAAATCAAAGTATAAACTTTAAGAGTTTGGAATTTAGTTGTTAAATTATTAATAAGGAAACTGAATATCACTTTTGTTTCAAGAAAACGATATTATTTAAAATAATTAGATGATGTCCATATTATTTAAGGAAAATCATATTATTTAAAATAAAGTGATGATATTCATAAGCGGTCTTCAAACTTCCATTCATGCCATATGTTTTTATATCTTAATTAAGAGGAGAAGGGGTGGTGGTGAAAGGCTATTTGGAAGGTTAAAGCTAAAAAACTAAGTTGTTCATGTGGTTGGCACTATATGCAAACACTTTCCTACGTCAGAGGTCTTTAAAAAAAGACAGTTTTATGGTCCTTGTTTATGCTATTTGTGTAGGGAGGTAGGCTAAGAGGTAAATCATCTTTGCAGAACATCAGAGGGGAACGACACCTCTGAAAATTTCCTATACTCAGACAAAAAGACAGGATTTGGAATTAGAGAAAACTAGACATATAACCAGGCTGCTTCACAGGTTGCTGGACTTTCGTCAAGTTCTGGGAGAAAGACTCTTTTTCTTCTTTTTTCCGACTGCTGCTTCCTCATTGTCTTCTACGCCCAAGATGACGGCAGGACTGTTGCTCCTGCTTGTGCGGATGCAGTCAACCTTAGCTTCCATGATTTTTAACCCACTGTGCAGAGAGTCCATTTTGCTGATCCACCCTCCGAAAAATTCTTGCATTTTGATAGTATTACTTCTGATGTCCGAATTAGAAATCTGGATGAAGGTGGCTAACTGAGACATGTCCTTCTTTATATCCTTGATTTCACCCTTTAGCCACCCGACCTGAGCATCAATATCATGCAGGTGCGAGAGCACTCCAGGCGGGGGGCTTTCCGGGCCGCGAGGAGAGACAAAGTTCCCAAAACTCCCAGTACTTCCATTCACATTCCAGAGTTTATTTTCCCCAGGGATTTCATTGACCAGATTCAGAGCTAGATTGTTCTAAAGGCCAGGATCATCCTCCATGGTTTTCCAGCTCTTTTCACTCTCTTGTTCGTAGCCAATATAACCAGCATTGAGACGCAGCCTTTGAATCTGGGCCGTATCCAATTGCGAATTTCCTCCACCAATTTCGCTGTTAGGGCGGTGAACACATTTTGCCTGAATGCCCAGAGCCCCCTACAAGTCTTTCTCTCCATTAACATGAACCGAATCGATCATCAGCGGAAAACGTTGCGTCCCAATTCCTCCCGCAGAGACTTGCAGATTCGCCCGACAATTTTTGCACTGCAACGTCGAGAGGCATATGCCTGCATTACTACCAACATTCCTTCTGTCCATTGTGAAGCGAAGCCACGGAGTAGATAGAGCACAGAGACAGATGGCAGGGGAGCAACAGAAGAATGAGATCGACCTCCCACATGCCCCCTATTAAGAAGCCACCTTACCTGGATTCCATTTAACCCTCCTGCATGCGAAACAAGTGTGTCCTGACAGGCCATGCCGTCGATAGGAGCCTGGGAATTCTCAATCCAATCCAAGGAGGATTTGTAGTTAATGTCGTTCTGACCGCGGGGGTACACGCGTTTAAGCAAGTTGCCAAAGCCACCAAGGCAGCTGACGGTGCCAATCAGGCCACTAAGGCACCCAAACCAAGGTTTCATGTACACCATTTTTAGTTAGGACACCACAATTTTTCCTAGCCCCTAGGTTAGCCATTGTATCTGCGGTGGCGTTGTTCTTTCTTAGGACATGAAAAAAGGCAAGAGATTCATACTTGTAGGAGATAATTGAGCGTGCAAGAAGGGACTGGTACTTAGAGGTTGGATTTTTTTGTTTGCTTGTGATTGCCCTGGCAATCTTAATGACGATGAGAGAATCGCCAATGACAGTAAGCCTTCTGATATTTTTCTCCTGAGTGATATCAAGACCTTTGATCAAGGCGAGCCACTCTGCCTGATTGTTGGTTTGATTTCCTATCCCCCAGGCGTAGTCTTCCACTTTGCTTCCTTCGGAGTCCATTAGAACTCCCCCCGCACCTGCCAACCCTGGATTGCCTTTTGAGGCCCCGTCGAAGAAGAGGAAGAAACTGTTGAAGGATCGCATCCAATCTTTGATCTCATTTGACTCAAGACGAAGCTTCCAGTCGGGGGAATTCTTGCGAGCCAAGGTAGGAGTCTTGAGGGGAGAGTTTGGAACCAGAAGGTCTGCTACCTAGATTTTTTCTTCGACACTGAGGTTTTCTTTGCTGAGATTATGCAAACCTCTCGAGGAGAGCGTCTTAGTCCAAAGAGCAGTTTCCTTGAGACCACCATGCTTGGAGAGGTCTGGGTTTCTTCAAATATTTCTTTATTTCTTGCATTCCAGATCTTCCAACAAATGAATTTGGGGTAGGCTATCCAAGCTCTTTTAAAGTCTGGCTTCTTAGCAAAGGTGGTATGGTAGTAGAAATGCCAGTTGGCAAAAAGATCTCTCCAAGCAGTGGGGAGTGTGATCTTGGGTTGAATGACATGGAAAGCTCTGTTCCAGACTACTCTGGCAAAGCTGCATTCAAGGAAGAGGTGTTCAACCGTTTCCTCTTCTACTTTGCATAGAACACACCTAGCTGGTCCATGAATATTTCTTTTTTAAAGATTATCAGCAGTTAAAATCTTTTTTTGGGCGAGAAGCCAATTGAACACATTGATCTTTGGAATCCCATATTTTCTCCAAATACAATCCCACTTGATGTCTTTGTTGCAGGGGTAGCTCAGGGCATCGAGATAGTTGTACCCCTCCTTCACCAAGTAATGGGCAGCAGAACCCCATCCTCGCTTGTCCTTTTCTCTAAGATGTATGGGGGTTTCTCCATGAAAGAGAGAGAGCAGGAAACATTAATCGGCATTTAAATGAGCAGGGAGATCAAAGGTTCTCCAGTTGTTCCATTTCCCTTCACTCATCCAAGTTGAGAGATCGTAGAGGGTGTGGATGTTGTCCCGATCCATCCAGGGTTTCAGATTAGCGAGCTTCGGGAGGTGAGTTACCGGAGGATTAGCACCAAAGTTGTCATGCCATATCTTGGTTTGTTTGCCGTTACCAGGGATCCAAGTGAGCTTGTCTTGAATAACCTTGGCTGACTTTTTGCAGAGGTTCCATATATTAGTTCCTTTTCTGTCTAATTGGATTCTTTCCACACATCGTTTCTTGGTTCCTGGCATGTATTTTTTATAGAGAATTTCCTTCCACCATGATCTCTTGCCTATGATGACTCTCCATAAGATCTTTGTGCCAAGAGCTAAATTCATCATAGTGGGATCTTTGATACCTGTTCCTCCAAACTTTTTTGGTCTGCAGACAGATTCCCAATTAACTAGATGAAACTTTTTAGTGTTGTTGTTTTTCCCTCCCTGCCAAAGGAAGCTGCGAAGATTTTTGGTGATTTTCTTTATAACCGTGCTGGGAGCAATGGAAATGGAGCAGGCATACAACGGATAAGCGGCCAAAATGGATTTGATGAGGACCATTTTCCCAGCTGAGTTAATCCATCTGGATCCCCACGCTGATATCTTTCTTTGGATTTTGGAGATGAGCCCATTCCAGTCTACAAATTTTTGTTTCCCTTTGAAAATGGGAATTCCCAGGTATGGAAAGGAATTCCATTCCCCTATGCCCTCAAATCCAAGAATCCTAGAGATTCTAGCCATTGTTCCCGCAGAGCAGTTCCAACCATAAATCCTAGATTTGGTCGAGTTTACCTTGCCGTCCGAAGCATGCAAGAAGGATGAGAGGACGATGTCAAGTCTTTTGGCGATGATCGTTGAGGCACCTCCCAACAGGATAGTATCATCGACAAATTGAGAGTGATTGACCGGTTTGACACCTCGGACAATTTTTATACCTTTGAGCTCCCCTGTGGATTGGAGGAGATGCAGCTTACGACTCAAGGTTTCAGCCACTAGGAGATAAAGAAAGGGGGAGAGAGGACACCCTTGGCGCAAGCCTCTGGAGATAGGAAAGAAGTTGGAGGATCGACCATTGACTAGGGGGGCGATCCATGGACTATGAATACAAGCTTTTATCCATCTCACAAATTCAGTGGAGAATCCGAATTTCAGCATGATATCAAAGAGGAATTGGTGGTTCACTCTATCAAAGGCATTTTCCATATCAAGCTTGATGGCCATGCCCTGATGCTTCTTCTCAATGCTTGAGTGTATAGCTTCCTATACCATGATGATATTGTCCAATATTTGACGGCCCGCTAAGAATCCTCCCTGAGTTTCTGAAATTAGCTTACTCATGATCTTCTTCATCCTGGTGGCAATAATTCTGGTGAGTATTTTGTAGGAAATGTTGCAGAGGGAGATTGGCCTGAATCTTCCCATGGACCCTGGGCTTTTTTCCTTAGGAATAAGAGCCAGAAAGGAGGAGTTGGTCGCTCCTCCAATCTTGTCTTTCCTCCTCGTCCAGTTGAGCATTCTCTTAAGATCATCCTTGATTATGTCCCAGGCCGCTCGATAGAAGTTTATAGTAAATCCATCTGGCCCAGGCGCTTTGTCCGGTTGCCGGGACCAAATTGTAGTGATGCTTTCATGTTCCGTAATTGGCTTAGTGAGATGTTGGTTGACTTGCTCCGAGACTGAGGGTATTTCTTTGATCAAATTCGCTTGGGCCTCAGAGTCTGTCTCTCCTCTGTCAGTGAAGAGATCTTTGAAGTGATTGTCAGCAAGAGTTTGGAGATTATCCTAACCTTTGATTTTTTCCCCTATCATATTCTTCAATTCTCTAATTGTATTTTGACTTCATCGAGCTTTGGTTTGATTGTGGAAGTACTTGGTGTTGCTGTCACCACATTTTAGCCAAAGTTTCCTGGATTTGACTCTCCAGAGTTCTTCTTCCTTCCTTGCAGCCTTTAGAATTTCCATTTCCAAGGTTTTTTCCTGATTTAAAAGATGGGGCGAGACTTCCTCTGCTTCCATCCGAAGTTGTAATTCCGCAAGCTTGGCTTGGCTGCAAAGCTTGTTGTGGTTGGGATTTGTGAAGGAGACCTTGGCCCATCGTTTCAGAGCAAGCTTGACCAAGCAGAGTTTTGACTCCCAAATAAAACTGGGGGAGCCACGGACATTGATATTCCAGGCTTGAATGACAATAGGAAGGAAGTCTAGATGTCGATCCTAGAGTGGATTAAACCGAAAAGGTATTGGCCCGAGATTTTCCGGGGGAGCAATGGAGAGACCGATAGGTTTGTGGTCCGAAGAGGCACACAGAATGGAGAAAGTAGAAATAATTAAATCTAGATTGCAGAGGGAGGAACTTACTAGAAAGTGATCCAATCGGGCCGCTATATGTCCTTTGCCACTTCTCTGATTTCTCCATATGTACTTAGCATTCTTGAGCGGGATGTCCATCAGATCCAGATATGTTATTAGGTCCTCAAGCTTCTCCCCAAAGGGATCCCTTACAATGCTGCCGCCTCTTTTTTCTTGCTGTGACTTGGTCACGTTGAACTCACCTGCTATAATCAGGTTTTCCCTTTTCAAATCTTCCTTAAAGCTGAGGAGGTCCTCCCAGAAGGTGTTCTTGTCTCTATAGTGATTAGGCCCATAAACATTGCAGATAAAGTAGACTTCATTGCTCTCCTTGTCTTTGACTTCAGTCAACAACCAATTGGTTTTGGTTATATTGTTTATTAGAGATAGTTTTGGAGATAGTAGGGTGGCGATACCCCCAGATGCCCCCCGTGTACTATTAGCTATTCCATGGCAGTCTTTCCAAACAAAACGTGAGAGTGCCATTACCTCCTCGTCCTGCAGCTTTGTCTCTTGGATAAGAATGAGGTTTAGTTTTTCCATTTTTATTAGATTTTTTAGAGCTTCCACCTTGTTTATTCCTCCCAGGCCTCTACAATTCCAAGAGACGATATGCATTACTTCTTGCTGTTTTGAGGCCCTGCTCAGGACCTGCCTTCTTTTGCTAAGTTCTGGGATTTAGGGTTTTGCATTATCTTCATATCCTCCAAGCTTTTTTGCCTTACCAACTCTATTTCTCTTTCAGTTTCAACTTCTCTGTGGTATCTGTGTGACTTTCTTCCTCGGGTGTTTGGGGGCTGCACTTCCTCGATTTCTTCCAGAGATTTCGAGGAGTTGTCCAAGGAGGCTTCTAATGGCACATACTTGCTTTTGACCTTGTCTTCCCATGAGCCACCAGGAGTACTTGAGTCGCCGATGAGGGGTTTTTTCCCTTGATCCTGAGGGGGAGATGCTGGGGGTTCTTCCCTTGAATTTTCTGCTTCTTGATCTTCTTCTCCCTCGATTTCTCCTTCTTCCGTGGCTAGTTCTTGAAATTTGTTGTTTGTAAGCACTTCTTTTTCCATAGCTAGAGTGGTTTGAGGCCGAACTTCTTTCCCGAAGTGCGGTCCTGCTACAGATTTCCTTCCTTTTTTTGCTGGCTGCCATTCCTCGGAGCGACCTTTTTCTGAGATCTCTTGAGCTGTCTTGGGACATTTCTTGACAAAATTCCCATACTCGTGGCATTTTTTACACTTGAAAGGCAGTTCTTCATAATCCACCTTTTGCAGATGTTCCCATCCGTCCATGGCGAGGTTAAATTCTTCCGGAAGTCCTTTTTCCAGGTCGACTTCCACATAGATACGGGTGCAGGAGAAGAGAGGAGCTTTTGGTTTGGCTTTATCTATGTATTTCCCGAGCAAGTTCCCAATGGCTTGCAGGGTCTCATCATTCCAGCAATGGAGCGGGAGATGGGGTAGACGAACCCATACAGGAACAGTGGAGGGGATATCCTTTTCTAGGTCGAAGGAGAGACTCCAGTGATTCAAGTAAAGGCCGCGAAGGCCCATGAAGTAAGGTCCACTTCTAAAGATGAGATCTCGATCGAATTTGTGTTCAAAGAGAAAAGTGAAAAATCCCTTACCGCAGAAGCAATGCTGCAGACCACCAAAGATCAAGGGCATCGAGTTCTTATTTATCCAGGATTCCATGGATTTAGGGGAAGGCCAAATTCCTGTAAACTGACCAATCAGTCCGCGCTCACTTAGGGCAAGAGCTTTAAGTTTAGAGGCTGCCGACATGATTTGGATGCGAGGGGCAACAACTCTCTTCACGAAACTGTCATCCGAAACGTCCACGAGGGAGGGAGGAGGAGTCGCGTTAACCAGGGCGCGAAAGGCCTCGTCCAGGAGGTGGCTGCTCCTGAGTTGCCATCGCAGGAGGAGCCCGCGAAGGACAAAGAGTGCAGAAGGCGCAGAGACGCAGAGGACGCCGCGGCTAGGGTTTCATTCCGGAGCTCCGAAGACCGTCATAAGCCACTTCAAAAAAAAAAAAACTCTAAAAATTAATCAATATGTAATCAGCTTAAATACTTGTGTATTTGATTTTTTTTAATGTTTCAGTATGTAAGTATGTAATCAGCTTAAATACTTGTGTATGCAAATTCTTTTGTCAATGTTCTTCAAGTATGAATACTTGTGTATGTAAATTCTTTTGTCAATGTTCTTCAGAATGTCATCAGATATGTGCACGTCATCAGATATGTGTACATACTTGTGTATGTAAATTCTTTTGCCAATGTTCTTCAGTATGTCATCAGATATGTGTACAGATAATCTTTAGCATGTATATGAACTCAAATAGCATGTATATGAACTAAAACTAGCATTACTTGGATTTGAACATGAAATCTGTCAGAACTCTAAAGTATATGAAAAGAATAAGTTTGTCAATCTACCTACATATATACTTCACGGGGGCTTCAATAGACGCCAATATAATATTACGTTCATTCATATTGTGGTATTAAATATTCATGAAAACCTAAAAATTATATTTCTTATATATTAAGGGGCAAAGGGTTTTTTTATTTAATGTAACAATACAAAAATATTTTGGGGTCTTTTTTATATGGGCAGGTTGACAAATATCCGCCAAATGGAGATGGCGGGATAACGGCTGGATGAGAAATCGGGTTGAGGCAAGGCTCGGGCTTACCAGTACGCAGGGAAATCGCGCCTTGAGGCATGCTTGAGGCCAGGGGTTTCGTGGTGAAGTGGGTTTCCAGTTGATCATAGTCGAGAGACAATGGTCATTGACAGCCATATGTTACCAATAGCACTCAACCAATTGTTACTAATAGCCTTGGGAGGCTCTAAGCCTCCAGGGCCTGTTATAAACCTTGGGGGCTTGAATACCGAACCACTCGTGCCTATTCCAGGCCTTGGGAGGTTTAGTCAGCCTCCTAGAGCTTGTTACAGGCCCTGGGGGCTTGGATACCTAGCCCACAACAGGGTTAGTGAGCGATTGGGAAACTGCAACATGCAATCTAAATGTTGTACTATGTGCATTGGCTCTAGTGACATACAAGAAGTGATCTCCTATCTCTTCATTAGACCATTAGATGTTGCAAATCATAATGATATGTGGTTGAGTAATTGCATTGTGGGTGAAGTAATGTGCATCCACAATATACATCGAAAGAAACAAGGTGCATTGTAGAATGCATGTGGGGTCATAAGAGGGGTATCATATCAATATACTAGGTAGAAATATAAAAGGGTATTAAAAATGTTAATGAAAAAATTGATACATACAATATCTAGTGAAAATAGGGGTTTTTTTAAATTGGGAAGGCATATTGGGAGAGGGTTAAAAAAAAAACGGTTTTTGAAGGTATTTTCCAATATTTTGTGAAATTAGGGGTATTGTTTCATATGCCACTAAAGAATGTGCTATGATAGCGGTTTATTGAGTAAAGCCCCGTGATATACTTAGGCCCATTTTTGTTATTACTTATATTCAAAGAATTTGATCTTTACCCTCAACAAACCTCAAACCTTTTAGCTCTTTCTAGTACTGGCCGTGGCTCCCATGGCATCTACATAGTGTTACAATTTATGTCTTTGAAATAACTCTAAAATGTAGTAAGTAATATTTGTGAACCTACCTGCTAAGCTTCTGCTCAGGTTACGGACCCGAGTGTTACCCAGAGGCAGCGTGGGAATTGATAGGTTGCTCACAGCCAACCCTGTTTTCCGGTATTTATTGCAGCGTAATGGCTGCTGTCAGTGATTATTAATCTCAGCTTTCAGTGGCCATCCACAACTATCACATGCTGCAGCAACCTTGGAGCTACCCTCCCTGGCTATGGCAAAGTGGATAGCTATTAACAGTCAAAAGATGTTAGCGTAAGCATTGGTCTGACCATATTTTTCCTCTGCCTAGGACGGCATATACACCTGCGTGCTTAATATCTAATATTTGGATTTAATTAGGTTGAAATTTAATAGTTGTGGGTTGTTGGATAAATATTATCTTTAAAGAACTCTTTATGGATATATTCAACAAACTTGCATCTACAGTGTTAAAGAGATATTATGTGTTATAAGTAATAGATATTAAAAAAACGTGAAGAGCAGTGTTCCTAGATAGAGATATTATGCCTTAGAAATAAGGCCCGAATATATGGATATTAAAAAGTAAGAGAGGTACTATATAGTACACTGTAAGCATGTGAAATGGTTTGATTTCTAATGGGAGGTCTATGATCCTACACAGTATCAATGACAGAAAGATATCATAAAAATAATTCTAAGATATACGCCGCCGTATCGTGTAGGGTCATGGTATCCCGTAGTGGTTTCTGAACTTCTGCTCAGGTTAGTGCGGATCCGAGTGTTACCCAGAGCCAGCGTGTCTGTCCATAGATGGCTCACAGCCAACCTGAAGCCTAAAATTTTTGCCAGTCTTTACTAGTTTTTGATCTCGTATTTTCAAATATTTCAACATATCTAGATTATGAGAGTAGAAATATTGTTATTTTAAATTTTTAGAATTTTCTTAAAATTTTAACTTGTTTTTCATTATGAAATATTTTCATACACATTTTTAGATTATTATAAACAAGAAATTTCATATTTTTTTGTCCATAATTAAATTGTGATAAGCACCATACATGAAACTCAACATTATATTTAATTTGACAAAACACATTCATTCAATGGCAATGAAGCAAAACATATTTATTCCATGATAATGAAGGGCATGAAGGGCACCGACTAGTGCTACTGATTATAGATAGCAAGATATGAAATTGAGACATATAATTATTCATGTAAAATTTATACAGATAAGAAGAAATGTTTTTTTAGATTTAATTATAAATAATTGTTTAATTTTAAATAAAAAACAATTAAATTTAATATTTAAAAAAATTAATAAAATTAAAACAATATGAATATATTTTAATTTTAATATAATTTATATATTTAAATCATAGATAAATTTTATTTTTATCAAATACAAATACTATTAAAAACATTTTTAACATTATAATAAAGATGTAGAAAATATCTTTTACTCCTATAAAGCAAAACCAAATTTACTTTTGAAATTTAATTTTAATAACAATTTTAACATTATATTATAATAAAGATTTATAAAGTCTTTTAACATTATATTATAATAAAGATTTAGAAAGTATTTTACTCTTATGTTTTGAAATTTGATTTTAATAATTTTTTAATATTATATTATAATAAAGATTTAGAAAGTCTCTTACTCTTATAAAAAAACCAAATTTACTATTTATAGTGTTTTGAAATTTGATTTTAATATATATGTATAAAACATAACATATTCAATATTATATTATAATATTCATATATTCATTTAGAAAGTCTTTTACTCTTATAAAGAAAAACCAAATTTACTATTTATAATGTTTTGAAATTTGATTTTAATATATATGTATAATTTATATATTTAAATCATAAATAAATTTTATTTATATAAAATACAAATACTATTAAAAACATTTTTAACATTATAATAAAGATGTAGAAAATATCTTTTACTCCTATAAAGCAAAACCAAATTTACTTTTGAAATTTAATTTTAATAACAATTTTAACATTATATTATAATAAAGATTTATAAAGTCTTTTAACATTATATTATAATAAAGATTTAGAAAGTATTTTACTCTTATGTTTTGAAATTTGATTTTAATAATTTTTTAATATTATATTATAATAAAGATTTAGAAAGTCTTTTACTCTTATAAAAAAAACAAATTTACTATTTATAGTGTTTTGAAATTTGATTTTAATATATATGTATACAACATAGCATATTCAATATTATATTATAATATTCATATATTCATTTAGAAAGTCTTTTACTCTTATAAAGAAAAACCAAATTTATTATTTATAATGTTTTGAAATTTGATTTTAATATGTATGTATAAAACATTGTACATTTAATAAATGTTAAATAAAGGAGGGTATAGAATATGTTGTTGAAATTTGATATTCATCTTTATTTATCAAATAAAAAATGGTGTTTTAATAATTTTAAAAAACTTATGATATTTTAATAATTTTATTATTCATTAATGCACAAATAAATTATTTATCTTTATTTTAAGGGTTTTTTCTTATAAATTAATTATTATTTTATATACATTAAATAAGAATCTATGAAAAAAAAAATATAAAATAAGAAGAGCATTAAATACATACACATCATTTTTCTTCTCATAAGCCCAATCTTATTTAATATATCTTAAATAAGAATTGATTTAGAAAAAAAAACATAAAACAAGTAAAAGAGTTCATTAAAAAACTATTTAAATAAGTATAAAATAAATAAAGTATAATATAAATATAAAAAATGTGCTATAAAATAGTTTAATGTTATCATTTGGATTTTTTAAAGTTTTTTTAGATCATTTTTCATTTAGAAGAATGGTTGGAATTATAAATATAAGTTAATTCAAAACAATTGTTAAAAGTAATATAAGTTGTTGAGAATTTAAAAATGTGTTGGAGTAGGTTTTTGGACCAGTTTTGGGAGTTACGCATCAGAAGTGGACCGTGACCCAACAATCCAAAGGACCAATGTGCGCAAAATGCGGAAGTTAGTTAGAAGTAGTTGGCAACTTGTGTCCACATTGTAACAGGCTCAACCCATTTCAAAATGTATAAAGATGTTTATAGGATCTTTGGGTTAAGGTGGTTCGTGAATTGCTGTCTTAGTGGATTCCTTAGTAGTTTCTCTTATGATATGTAATGTTGTAGTATTTTTCATTTTATGACAGAGATCTGATACGCATAGCGCAAGTTTTGTAAGATTGTTCCAGATGAGAATAATATTGAAGTGAATATATGTTGGAGCAAATCTCTTATGTGTTTGATGTGATGGGTGTTCTATTTATTGCAGGCATGTATGCTCTATTTCTGTTATTGCTTTGAATGTGTTATCAGCCATTATGAATAAGCTATATATTTCTGCACACAAAGAGAATGCATGGTAAATGAGTAGAATGAATGCCTGTTGTCCTTTAAACCTTGTGGAAGCTTGGTTCCTGCAGTCCCCATAGCTGCCTCGAGTGAGACTTCATCTGCTTGCAGGTGATGTTGAAAGGGCCGATATCTAGGGTTTTGTTGGTGAATTTACATTGAAACCTGGCTCATCCCACTGCGTGCCAACAAATGGTTTCATTGCCGAGACCAGGATCTGCGACTGAAGGGAAGGTGGAGGTAAACTAATGGTTCCATGGAGGTCGACCAAAGAAGAGATGTAAGAGTGGTTACAAGAGAAGGATTACGAATTTTCCAAAGATCGGAATAAGAACCCTTGGATCAACACATAACGGTAGTTACAATTCAGTAAATACACACAAATCTACACACGATTTTATTTGGTGATTTCCCTATAATTCTGGCTGAGTGGATGTTAAGGTTAGACGAACAAAACCCAACATTTCGCTTTGTTAGTCTGAGGAATTGGACCCCTAAATTGATCTAGCAAGTCAATACTGTAAGTAACCTGATATCGTGCGTAGTAGATTTATGGTTGGATAGTGTATTGGGGGTTATGTTACAGATTTTTCTATAGATTGTACCCAATAGTACAACATATTTGAGAGGGATTTCTCTAAGGGTCTGTGCGAAAGATATCTACAATCATTGTATACTTGGGTCAAGATACTACTATGCAAAAAAGGCACTATGATATTGGAATCGGATCACCCTAGTAGCTAAATGTCTCCATGCGCATAAGGGAACTAGGGATTACCAGAGGATGGTATGAGTAAAAGAAGGAAAGAATGAAGAGAAGATGAGTTGAGAATGTTGAGAAAAGAAGAAAATGTGATGGTAGAAGAGACTGGATTACTACACGGTGGAAAAATATTTCAGAAAGAGAGTAGGAAGATAACCGCGGCTGAGATTGAGGAACAACGTAGTGTGTTTGAAGAAAGAGACATCTACGCAGGATTCCAGATCGAAGGACTATCACACACAAAAAAGGAAAAAGACCGTCAACTTGGTCTGACAGAAAAAGATAGCCCTGCTCAGGCTAGGATCTGTGTCAAACCCATGACCTCGTGTGCATCTCCAATATCTAAGGTAAGAATTGAAAATCTGTCGCTTGCAATTAGTAATAATAGTAAAGGTAGGAAAAGTAGTGGAAGTAGTGAGACAACACAGAGTAAGTCAACAACACCAAACTAGAATATTGCGCAGAACAAAATGGTAGGGGTATACCCCACCTTATAGATGCATGGCTTCCATGTAGCGGGGACAAATGATCTAGACCAATGGTTGTTTGTTTGTGAGGCAATATGGAAAGTAAAGCAAGTCCAGGATGATGCTACAAAGATCGCGCAGTTGGTAACAAAATTTAGATATCACACATTGACCTGGTACATGAAGTATCAAACCACTGTACAAGCCAAAACGTTGGACAACATAAAACAAGCTTTGTTAAAGGAATTCAAGAAACCAAAATCTCAGTCACAATGCATTGCATAATTGAAAGATATTATAAAGTTTTCGAATGAATCAGTTTGAGAATTTGACCAGATATTCAAACTGATGATGGATAGGTTGACATCCCAGATTCCAGATGAACATAAGTAGTGGTTCATTGCAGGACTATTACCACATATACAATGCCCCTTGATATGCAATATAAAATTACGTCAAAGTCAAACATGCTAGATATTTCCATGAAGTTGGAAGCATCCCCTATAGGAGAGAACAACACGAGGATGGATCAATTAGTTTAGTCATATCTAAAAGCACTGGAGATTCAATTGCAAGATATTACTAATGGGAAGGAAAATCACAGACATATATGGTGTACAACCTGCAGAAAGGAAGGCTATCACAAGAATGAGTTTTCAACCTATAAAGAGTATATTGGTATGGGATCTCCAAATTCCTTGCCCATGGGAAGAGGGTTATGGTGTGAGATATGTAGAGGGAATCACCACCCTGCAACTTGTCCCTTGCAACATAAGTATATGAGCACTCCTAGAAGTTTGTTTTACATTTTTTGTAAATCCGTGGGACATGATGAGAAGGATTGTCACGCACTAGAGCTCATGAGAGAGCGCACTTCAAATGCATACAAAGTCCAAGGGGAAGTTGGACTTGAAGGAGCGGTGCAACAAAATAACACTCCAATGGACTAAAATCAAGGAGGACGGGGAGGATTCAAAGGTCAAGGAAGAGGAGGATTTGGTAAAGGTAGATGACCAACTATCTTCTACAAGCATGGCTAGCAGGGACATTTTACGCAGGATTGTCAGAACTCTTGTACAACATGCACATACTATAGATAGATGGACCATGTGATGGAAGATTGTACAGTGTTGATTACAAAATGGCAGCAGAAAAGGAACCATAATGTGCATATGATTACAACAGAAGAGCGTTATGATTGACCAAAGATAGCAGCAGTTACACAAAGAGGAATGAGAATAGGAGCTAATGTGATAGGGAAAGAACTGCGCACCAACCAAAGGGTCAATAAAGTAGCAGGAAAAACTTCGATGTTTTATCCTCAAAGGGAGAAAGATACATACAAGCAAGAAAGGTAATATTTGCTAGAACCAGACTATGTAGCATCAATGTCGCAACCAAGATATGATAGACTGCTTGTATATGACATGCCTCCAGTCTATGATTACTCAGTTCCAAGGAGACTAGTTGAAAAGGTAAGCACTTTGAAAAACTTCTTGAAGAGTTCTTTAGAACTAATAAATGATGAATCTACTTTGAATATACTGCACTGTATGATTGATTGGTGCATGCAAGATAAAAGAGTACCTGCTACAATTAACTAGTTGTTGCGCAAGAGGAGGACATATAGGGAATTTTGAATAAGTGCACAGATAGGAGATTATGATATGGACTATATCATTCTGGATTTAGAATCTGATGTAAATATCCTGCCAAAACAAACATGGGAGATGATGGGTAGGCCCGGGATGATTTGGTCTAACATTCAGTTGAGACTATCCAATCATCATTGAATTGTTCCGATTGGAAGGATGATAGGGGTAATCGTTGATATTGATGGAGTGCGTAATACAACTGATTTTGAAGGTATTGAGATTGCAGATGACATCAAACCATATTCTGCATTATGAGGAATTGAGTGGGATTTCACTAACCATACCATTATTGATCTAAAGAAGAGGCATACGATTTTTGAAGTAGATTACCAAAGAATGACTGCACCATTGGACCCAACAATAGGGAGGGGGTATGTGGAACCAGTAAGAAAGGAAGAGATGGATAACTTCTACAATGTGACTGTGAAGATGGATGACTATCTTAATCTTAATACTGATGGTGTACTCAGTTGGCGTAGTATCATTTCTTGTGCGTCAGATTCAAAATAATCCCTAGAATATTGGCAATAGAGGATGCGTGAAGTATCTACAAGGAGATGTGCGCATATCACTCATGTGTTGCACTGGATTGGAACCGAGGTATGTGGTCCCCCAAGGTATGATGGATTGAAATATGTATATTATTTTGTAAATGAGTTTGAATTATAGATACTTGAGCAGCAGAGAATAATAACATAGAATGATGTGCTAAAAGTGACACTTACAATATGGTGGGATGCACATAAGGACAGAATGAAGGATTGGAAAAAATGTTGAAGGTTGTTGCAGGTCAAATTTAGAACTGAAGATGCTGTGCAAAAGCATACAGGTCTGATTTTTCCATCAAAACATATTGCGTAGTGCATCATGACATGGAGCGCAGTGCCAAAGCATGAGTGGATGCACTTATTTGTACACACATTGGACACAATTCCAAATAATTAGTATATAGAGATGGAAATGTGCAGAGATGTTGGGTGCTAGAAATGCCCCTTTTTGCTCACTTCCATTGAGACCCCTTTTCCCCGTTTTTCCCTATTATTGAAACCAAGTCATTATCTTTCCCAAGGAAAAGCATGGATTTGAACATGTATAATTTATTATTGCTTTGTTACATTTAATGCTTAAATATTGCTTGTGATTATGGATTTTGTTCCTAATTGTGTTGACTTGTGAAGGATCGATGAAAGTAATTTGAGAACACATGGGATTCGGGTGTATCATCTTGTTGATACACGTGGCTAGAAGTCATGCTTTTTAGGGCTCTGGTTCAGCTTGTTACAGGAACAGCTCGAGCATCTATCCACGCGCCTTGCTGAAACTCACTTGGTATCTGATCAGTTGGATTGTAAAGAGCATTAATGTATATGAAACATATTTTATCCCAAATGTAATTATGAACATAATTGTTTCTATTTTCAAAGTATTGATTCGACAGCCTAAATATCTTCGATCTTCATGGCTGTACGAATTAAGAGGACCTGAATTGTCTCATATAGTATTTATAGAGATACGAAAGGGTTCAGAAGGTTAGGCTTATTTTGAGAGAATTGTAACAAGAGTGGGGAACTTTTGTAATTGAACTTACTCATCAATGAAAGAAGCAGTATTTTTTTGATCCATTGTGTGCTGAGTTGATCTAGTAGCCTTTAGTAGCTTCTCTGTTAGAAGGCAAGGGCCCACCTTATCAGAGAGTTGCCGAGTTAAGTAGTTGTTTAATTGTTTTACTTTGTTTGGTTTGGATTTGATATTTATATTTCTTGAATTGCTGAAACTGTTTGATTATTAAGTGTATGATTTCGTAATTTCTAATTTCTCTTTGCTGAAACAGTGTGAGTGTTAGAGTAGGATTTTCCATTTATAGCTTTTCTGATTTGTTGAAACAATCGACTAAGTAATGCGGAGTTTCTCTTTGCAAGTGTGTTATTTATTTCTGCTGATACAACTATGCTCTGCTACTGCATATCATTGAGCAGGGATGATTTTAAGAACCCCCCCCAAAAAAATTATATGTATAAAAATGGGCGAATCTTCTCGATATATAGGAAAATTTGAAGGTGATTTTATCAATAATATAATATGTATATATAATGTTTTAGCGAATATTTCGTTTTATTATATGATGTAAAATCTTGGCGAGCATTTCACTAAATTATAATATATTGTAAAATCTTGGTGAATATTTCACTGAATTATAAAATATTGTAAAAACTTGGTGAATATTTTACTGAATTATAAAATTTTGAAAAAATTTGGTGAATCTTTCGTTGATTTATAAAACACATTGAATGGCACTCTGCTTGTTAATTCTGAGTTCAAGGCTTCTTCAAATGTTGAGTTCAATTGCTCTATTTCAAGTTTTGGTCTCAATACCAAATGGAGGTGGCCTTAATGATGCCTTCATATCCAAGCAAAGCCGAGTGGATCTTGTAGACATGTATTCTAAATGTGGGTGTTTGGAGGACGCACGTAAGTGTTTGACCAAGTGCTAGAGTAAAAAGAAAAAATCGTTGGTTGAGCAAGTGTTTGATATTGTGACATAAGAAAAAATATTTAAAAATTATAGCTCGGAATAACATCAAAACAAACAAAGACAACCACACGAATGAAGAATCATGGCCAAAAACAAAATATTGAACCACTCTGAAAAAAGGGGGAAAGAAAACTCGTTCGTTGTAAAATCTTGATGGAAATGCATAAGTAACAACCATATTTGGATTAGTACAAGTAGATTTTAATGTAGTAAAAAGACTAGGTGTCACTGAACTCAAAGTGGATAAGAATGCCGCCTCATAAATAGATAAAGATAATAAGTTAATAACTAATAAATGAGGTGATATTCAGGTGTTACTCTTCATCCAATGTTTGTCAAGATTCAGAGAAAGTGGGGAATCCACTTGTTATCTCGTCCCTTAATGGTCTAACGGACACGTGGGGACCTGAATCTTGACAAACTGATAAACTGATAGAATCAGACATTATGCATGATTTTGGACTCCACTAGCCAATTATTCCTGTGGAGGCTAGGAAAATCATGCAATGCAATTATGCCAATTGCACTATAGGAATGTTGGTCTCGTTCCAATAGGTCTCCTATGATCAATGCATAGGAACCTAGTGCATAGACCATTTTTATCTTCTCTTAGCTATGTAGACCTCATTTATTTTTATAAATAACGATAAGTATTTACAAAGAAAATATACAAACAACATAAAAGAATTGAAAAAGTGAAGACAATTAATTCATGCAACTAAAAGGTAATAAAAACTTATTTTCTCAAACCCTAAATCAATGGAAATCAACTAAAACCAATATTGATTCAAGATACAACAAAGGGTTAAATCAAGCATCAAATGAGAACTAGAAGCATTCAAGGGTCTAACACACTATTTAACCAAAATACACGCAAACTCCACGAATCGACAAAATGCTTCAAACAAAAGCAATAAACAAACCATACAAATTTGTCAAGATATTAGAGATAAACACCAACATGGTTTCATGTACTTGAATGAGCTCACTCTTTCTTAGCGAAAGTGTAGTCAAATTAGTTATTCATCCTTTAATGCTAGGACACTACCTATGTGAAGAGATAGCTCCTAGGCCTAGCTTTGTCAAATTCCAACGTCATTTCCTATCACATACAAGAAAGAGACAATGTAAAAGATAAATATCAAAACATCAATCTTAAAATAAACTACATCAAGGAAATGTATGTCAAGTCATCAATGTTACAAAAAAAACGTACAATGTAGAATCTATTTTTAACTAAACCGCTAGCTCAAATTCACATATAGTGATCACCATCAAGGGTCTGTGGAACACCTATACCAAAATAAGACTCAAGGGTCCCTCATGTGTATTGGATCATATAAAATCTTAGGTGAAATCCATTTCCCAATTCACATTCCGGGCCTGGTCCTCATTTTCGACACTCTGAACACATTAGAGGAAATTTGAGGTCTAAAATGGGCCTCCTAAGGAAAATAATAAAATAATTGTTAAAATAATAAAATAATATTTATTAATTTTGGAAGAAGAAATAAAAAACTATTTTTGTGTTCTTCTTTTCAACATATCTCCCTCTATTTTTACTCAAATTTCAAGTGGGAGCACTCGTTGGATGCAGAATTAAATTCCGCATCCAATGAGTGCTCCCACTCAAAATTTGAGTAAAAACACAGGGAGATATGTTGAAAAGACGAACAAAAAAAGTAGTTTTTTTATGACAAATATCTTAAGTCAGCCATTATGGTTGACTCATTTTATTGAAATTCTATTGGTTCTTGAATTCCAACTCATCAAGAAATTATGGTTGGCTCGTTTTCTTATATGATGGCTTGTTTTCTTACAAGGCCCATTTTAGACCTCAAATTTCCTCTAATGTGACCTTCTCCGGATGAACCATCATTATGATCCTCAAGAACATTATGTTCCATATCAAGTTCATTAGAGAAATTTGTCATATTGTTTTCTCCCCTTATCACGATTTGATTGACAAAGAGCTAGTGCTCTTTCATATGGAAAATTGTCAACCTCATACTTTGTTACATATAATCTTAAGCATGTATCCACATTTTTATCAAGCTTGTTCCTAAACTTTGACTTCAAAAATGTCAATGCAATAAAAATTCTCTCATCCTCCATTGATCCAAAAATCACGGTTTGACATAAATCTACTAATTTGAAATACTCCGACATTTTTTGCAGTAGAAATTCGCTACCACTGAGTTTAGTCCACAATCTTGTAATTGCACCATATTCTAGAGGATTCTCCAACTTAGAAAATTGAGACCCATTGTATTAGCAAAGCATCGGGCTTGATCTGCCAATTTCTTTTGATCTAAAATACCTTGAATATGTTCTCCTTGTATCTCGGCCTCTCGACAAAAATGGCTTTGCAAAATCTTGCATTTTGCTATAAAGTCAACCTTTAAAGTGTCTGTAGATTGACAATTGTTCCAATATTGAGGGTATACCACAGACATGGCCTCCAACAATTCATCTCGAGGAAATCGTTCTCTTATCTCTGATGATAGTGATTTTGAAATTTCTATCAAGTTGCGCCTCACTGAAATCACAACATTGTCAAATTGTTCTCTTGACAGAGGGCACTCTTTGGTGGTTCTTCCTATATTGTCATTATAATAAAAGGGAACCATATACCCACGCACTTCCATACATAGAATCCATTTTTCATCAAACTTCAATAAATTTCCATCATTTTCTATATTGATTATCTTAGTCCAATTTGTAAATGCTAGACATGTAAAAGACTCTGCCATCATATACAAGTTATCTAATGCAAGGCATGCTAATTTTCTAGCATTTTTGTATTCAGCAATATACATCATGCGACTCTGATACATCTTCACGAGGCTATTCATTTCATGAAGCAGAGGAAGAACTCCAGCCAATGTTAAATATGTCTCTATATCAGTTAATAGAAAGAGAAGAGTTTGAGATTTTTCTACACTTAAGTGATGTTCATACATCACCCCTACCAAGGATGCATATTCATTGAATAGTATTTCAGTTGGTCCCTTCAATGATATCCATCTTGTATCAACATATTTTAATAGTTTGTTTCCATTTGTAACACCGTCGGCAAATTTTTTAAACTCTGAAAACCGTTTGGGACTCCGAAAAAAGTATGCATGAACCTCACGTACAAGATATTCAACTTTTGAAACCAATGGAAAGTTGCTCACTATTTTAAATGCAAGATTCAACCCGTGAGCCATGCAATGAATACTAAGTATATACAGTTAAGCTAAGAGTTGCAGTCTAGCACAAAGGTCGTTCCTTTGTCCCTGCATTACTGATGTTCCATCTGCTCCAAAGCAGACCAAATTTTTTGCGATCATTGAACGATCCATACCACCAATTTCCTTCAAACTATTAATAACAAGTTCATAAATATTTTATGTTGTAGAAATTTTTCTCATTTTATGAATTCCAAGTAGATAGGAATGCCTGATAAGGTCATTGAACATATAAATGCTCATGCAAATCCATGAATTATTATCAACAGCCGTAACCTCACCCAAAAACAGTGACAAAAATGTAGCATTGACAATCTTCTCTTTCATATCATCCTTTTCTACTTGAGCTAGATATTTTCCCCATTCCCAACCACTAGTTAAAGACCAATGAGAAGATGGAAAATTCAGCACTTGAATAAAAGAAAGATATTTCATCATTTTTGGATAATCTGTCATAGGACGACCATTGTATAGGATGTGAAATACAATGCTTAATTGTATTGTCTTCGACAACAAATTTGTTTCCATCATCTTTCAAAATTGAGAAGTTATGGTTCCTCCACTTTCCTCCAGTTTTCTCTTATTTATTAAGAATTTCTTGTATTCCTCTTCATATTGGAGGTGTCGACATTGGCTAAGAGATTTCCATCTAGCAGTAGATTTCTTCTCATCATTTACAGTTTTCTTATCATACACCTTTCCAACATGATTCTCTATTGTGTCTAGCTTCATTTGCAATTTCACTACTTTGCCAAGTTTCCAACTACATGAAATGCATTTAATTTCTCGTGAGGTCTCATTCTCTTTTGCTAGAGGTATCGGTTCAATAAATGGGAATCTTGATACCCAATCAGATTGGAATTGCTTCCCGAAGTCCCATTGGCCTTTTTTCCTCTTCCGTGAATGGTCTATGTCACGTTGCAAGGAAAAATCTTCAACATTTGAGCTACCAATTTTTGATGAAAATGCATTTGTCTCACTTTGATCACTAGAGGAATGTATTCTACCATCCATTGTATGGATTGCAGATGCATCCTACACAGTGTTGACATCTCTTTCACTGATACCTTGCTCAAGAGAGCTTGAAGAATGAATATGATGTGGATTATTGGACTGATGTTTTTGAAAATATGATATTACATCCTTTTTTCTTGATGTTTTATTTTTCTTTCCATGATCCATGTTTGACATTTACCTAATATTCCACAATTGAAATTCCAAATCAATATAGAAACCAGAAGGAAGCCGGCATGAGAAAAAAGATATAAAATTATTACAATTGCACATTATATTGCAAGAAAACATAAGGAGACAAACCATCTCTTACATTGTAAGAAAACTTAATAAAGTACTCATATTATCTAGGAAATAAGAGGTCAAACAAATGGGCTATATGCAAACAATTCAGGTGAATATTTGGACCCTTTCCCAAAATGGTTGGCCAATGGGACAGCCATATATTGTGCATTATTGCATAGAGAGAAGTGAGGTACTCTACAACTTGAGTGGGGGGATATACCCATGTGCAACACTGATAAAATAAAACAAAACAAAGAGTTGTCATCTTATTTTTTTAATCACCAGAACATAAGGAGGGATTGTTTCTTAATATTTTGGCCATCTTTGGGTACTTATGTGGACCAAGCAGCTGTTATGGGCCATGAATCAGCAGTAACCATCCTTGTATCTGCATTCTGGGACAAGTAAGAAGCCCTAAACCATGAATTTTGGGCATGGAAACAGTTGGTCTGGGCATGATTAATACCAAAACAGCAACAAATCCAAATTTGATGAGGTATGTGCAACTAAATCTTAATTACGGGCATGCATATGCATGGGATCATCCTCCCCAAAACCATAAAAAAACAGTTATGTGGTAAAGAACCATGTGAGTATGTTCTACGTCGCTGTGGTGGCGGTGGAGGCTCCACAGTGAAGGGAGGAAGGTTTCTCAACCTTTGTGACCTACGAGGAGGTTGGTCCTCCGCAAATGCAAGAAAATACACTAAGTGATTAACCTAGGGGCCACTAGAACAATAGGGAAAAAACAACACACCACTATAAAATTTTCCTATGGTGATCAAGACCAAGAAAATAGAGATGAACTCTCAAAGGAAATTATGGGATGATTAGGGCCCAGAACAAACCAGTAGAGTAGCAAAGGACAGTTACCCGGGGTCCACAATATAGAGTGTTTGGGTGCAAGCGTTTGAATCACCAACCGCCCTTCCAAATAACTGCAAGGGATTTCCTCCCACGTCTATCCTAGGTACAGTGGAAATATCCTTCCACCGTCACCTGTGTAAATCCCTAAAGGTCAAAGATACTAAGGCTACCACAGTTGAAGAAATAGTTTGAGGGGACAGTCGTAGGTTGAACCGACACGTATGGGAAGGGTAACTAAGCCTGAAATCTAGAAGCACACAAGGTACTAATGGATCCCCGTACACATGACAAATATGGCAGATGCTCGATTGAAAAGCAGGGGGTATCCTTGACAGATCAACCTCACACGACCTCGTGCTTAACTCCGGTTTGAGTGGAGCTTCCCGACACACCTCTACAAAAGTGGATTTACCTAACGATATTTTTACTACGATTTTAAGATTTGAACGGTCTTGGAAAGTTTAACATGCTCTATTCCAAAACCCTAGCCTAATCTAGTTGGTTTGTGTGACCTAAAATAAAAAGTTACTAGACAATTTTAAATTAATGGTTCTTTTTAAGGTTTTTATTTACTCAAAAGGGTAGTGCATTTGTGTGCATAATGGTTGCAACTAAAAAAAGAAATGTGTATATAACAATGTAAAATATTCACAATTTCCTGGTTTGCTTATCTTTCAAAACATAAAATCGTACAATAAACCTAAAACAATCTAAATATTTTTTTATATTTTTCAAAGATGATAGTATATACGACTACAACTACTTTGAAAAGGGGGGAAATTCTTGTTATAAAGCAAATGTTCTTTTTAATTTGATTTTTTCTTCAAAAGTGAAAGAAATGCAAATAGCTATGAACAAACAATAGTTATTTTACTTGAGCTTGGCCTCGGACAAAGATTTAGAATGGTAAACCATAGGATTCCCTCCCTATCTAACTACATCAACAATGGAAAAAATGGAATCATCTATCTTGATCTCAAAAGGTTATTATAAATTAGTGACATGCAACACAAGATATACACATGACACTACCTTTAATTTATGAAAACTATCATCTACGGCATTAATCCAAGAAAAATCTGGTTGGTTAGAGAGATGGTGAAGAGGGTGGGTGATATGAGGAAAGTGAGAAATGGAGCAAAGATAAAAATTGATACCCCTTATGAAAGTCTCAAGGTTTGTTGCATAATATGGAGTGGTTCAATTAGGATCAACATGAATTCTCTCATGGTCAACAAGAAAACCCAAGTACTAAATGGAGATCTACCCAAAAAATGTTATCCTACATTTAACTTGCAATTTATGAGCTCAAAAAATATCCAATACGATACAAACATGTTATTGATGGTCCTTCCAATTTTCCATGATTTTCCAGGTTGAGATAGGAGAGTTACATGTCACACAATGTCAAATGGAAAACAAAAACATTGCACTGTCAGATGAATGTGAGAAACATATAAGAGAGTATAAATCCATGGAAGAGAGGGTGTCAAAACTAGAAAGGATGATTCACATAAAACAAACAGAAAATTTTTCATTACTAAACAACCTATCTTCTGAATGACATTTAACAAGGAACTGAAAGTACAGATGGAGAAGCAGTTGCTAGTACTTCGTGACCCCAAACTTTTTGGTCATCATTTACAGACAAAACCTAAAATATGTTAGAGAAGAAAATTGTGCTCATAAACATGTTTGAATTCAATACATCATGAATGTTGACATTGTAATTTCTTATTAATTGCTCCTTGGCTAGTTATTTGTTCAGTAGAATCTGTATTAATGAGATGGAATAAGTAATTAACCCTCTCCTTTAAAGTTTTAGTTGTATACAAGTATATCATAAATCTAGATTTACAAATTTTTCAAGCGATGTCACTCGGAAGTTGGGTTTCACAATGAGTAGCATAAAATATATACTAGAGAAAAACATGTGGGCATATCTTAAATTGGAGAAAATAGCCTACAAGATTTGCATAAAATGCATACTGGTGATTTATCTCCCAGATACAATGTTACTTGAAATTCAAATAGCTTTGGTGTTAACACGTAGAGGTAGTCGTCCATAACCATGATTCTATTAGCCACACATACCCTAAACATCCTCACAATTTTTGAGGTTTGTGACCACCACTGGTAGGTAAACTACATGTTCCCAATCATTGAGGTTACACTGCAATGAAACATGGATACAAAATTGCTTTTATGGAAATTGTAATTCTGAATTTCACTTATAAAAAGAACTGGACGATGTAAAACGGAAAACAGTCATATCAGTTTGAGACAAAATGTTGGAGATATAAATCCACACCTTCATATTGAACCAGCAAGATGCATGTCATGAAAGGAGCATGTAGCTCGGTGGGAGAGCAGGGAGGGGTCCTGGTTTGATTCCTAATCCGTCCAATTTTAAACACAAAATGAGAACAATTATTCAAAACACCTTCCTATATCAATCAAAAGGTGATATGTTTCCTCCTCGGTGTAACATTGTATTGTAATTCCCAAGGTGTAAAAATATATCGTCTCACCCTTTGACTTCTTAGCCAAAAGGATCATTTTAAAGTGTTGTAAGCCCATGAAATTGCATCGTAATATCTCCATATTGAGAAAATGCTTGAAAGTTGACATTAAATTGGGAAAAGCTGGAGGATGGAGAAAAAGGGGGTTGAGAAAGGATAAGCAATTAGGGATATATGTGAGAAAGAGGGAGGAAAATAAGAAAAATAAACAAAAAGATATTAAGGATGGGGTAATTGTGAAAGAAGATGGGGAACTATAGAGGATAAAACATGAAGGAAAAAGTGAAAAAGAGGGGGAGGGGGGTTAATGACTTATGGCTTCCCACTATTCCATCTCCAATACCTCTAGATAGGAACTGACATATGGACTTGCATTTTAACTAAATAGATTCTATGGATCATTGTAAAAATATATTCATAAAAATATTTGTTTGAGCTATTTTAATTTTTGACCTTGATTAAGATCACGCCAATAATATGACCATTGGTCCTCTTGGTTCCATAAATCACTCTAGTGGGAAAATCCTTCCCCAGCAAATCTTTTACCAGCAAATAGAGTTGAGAGGCCAAGCTGATCTCTTGAAGATTGAAATGTCCAAATAGGTCTTCTTGCTAAATCCCAAGCTTCCCGTGGATCCTCAATTCACTTGTGAGAAAGATAGATAGTATTTTCCATACAATCCTTATCCTTTTAAGTGGCATTGAACTTAAAGTATGAAGGCCTTAGCATTACAGATTATGTCTCTGTTGGAAGGGACCTTTGGTAGCCTGAATGTGATGATTATGCTTTTGAGGGGAAGAGTATATGTTATGGATTTTGAACATGGAATGATTTTATCTTCTTTAGATATAGAAATTATAATTTTGGCCTTGCTCTTGATTGGAGTTATGATGTTGTATTAGAATATTTGATAGTCATATCATAGTTTGGGATTATAATTGTGTTTCTGTTACTAATTGCCCACACTGGTCCTTTATATTTTGAGGGTTTTTTTTTTTCTTTTTATTAGAATTGTGATCCTTTTCCATTATGTTAACATGGGGTGTTGATACTTTTTTTTCACTATTGTTATGGGTAAATTTATTATCATTCTACAACACAACTTTGTATAAGGGTATTAGCATGCAATGTAACCTACTTATTTTGATACCTAGTTGGTGATAAATGTGTTCTATTAGATACCTCAATTGAGGGGGTAGAATATAGATAAGAACAAGCTTCCCATGTGGATCACGCTCACATGGTCAATGCCATTCAGTGTAGCTTGCTATTCTTCATGTGACTGGATATTCATGTTGTCTTGGCCTAAAAAATATGGACCAACAAGAAGCCTCCCTTGTTGGATAAAACTCACATGGTCAGTTCCACTTGAAGTTCATCGTCATTCTTCATGTGACTCACAACTCACATGGTCTTGGTGTGCTAATCTATAGTTTCACCAACTTAGCAAATATAGCTTCCTAATGGTTAAAAATATTTCCTCCTTGGAGGTCACGGGATCAAATCCAGAGTGGGGTAGGGTATGTACACATTTGTAGAGCGGGTAGGATTCATGATTGGGATAAAGTAAAATAGATCAAAACTTGTAAGAAATTATAAAGGCGAACAATGAACATCTAATACCCTTCCATTCATGAGCATCTTGCTTAAGTCATCAAACTATAGAATGCGAATATGATAGAGATATTGGGGAAGGAAAATGGAAGTTCCATGATGTACTAATACCCTGATCCACGAAAAACCCCTCTCAACTTAGTATTTATATTCCATCTTACTAGATTATAGGAACTAAGTTACCAACTTCTCTTGAGCTAGATCATCTCCTAAACTACAGTTTTTTCATTTCTCTTTCTTCTCTCTATACCGTTATGTGCATAATTATCCTTCCGTTGGTTCCAGATTTAGCCACAAGTTCTTTGACCATTGCATTCTGTAAAAATCAACCAACTACCATATTGCTTCCTTAGCTTTTGTTTCTTAACAAGATACTTTGCTGGAAAATGACACCCTTGATTCTTTCTATATTAAATCTAGTTTCCTGTTTGTTTTTGGAATTCATCCCACAACACTAGTTGTCACAACCAATTAGTTCTCTCAAAGTGAATGAAAAACCAGTATAGGTGCAAAAATACTCTTTGCTAGTGAAACTTAAGGTAACTCCATTCACCTTTTGAGGATTTCAAGCTACACGAATGAGGGTATATCTTATATAGATTCGGGTTTGTAACAAACACAAGATCATCTAATACAGGGTCAACATTACCTTTGGAAGGACAACCTGCACTAATCGATGCTAAGGGGACAATATCAATAAAAGCACATAAGGGGCATGCATTTTTTACAAGGATTTCTTTCAGAAATTGATGGCATACATCTATTGTAAAATGGGTTAGCTTGATGGATTTATAGACCTCATTTTGGCTAGAAATATCCATCCGTCACACCTCCTTGATAGTCTCCTCAACTGGAAACAGTCTCTCTTCCAATTCGTCATTGTGTTTAAGGTATCCTCCACACTTAGTTGTGAAACCACACCTCTGACAACTTTTGTGCCTTTAAAAAATCTTGTTTTCAGTATTTAAAACTGCATGTTGATTTTGTCTTGTTATTTTATTCTCCAAGCAAAAATTGTTGAAGGTCTTTTGAGTGTGACATCCAATTGGCGTGAAATGAGGAGAATAATACATCATAAGATGTACTCAACCTTTGGACGATCCAGCTTCGACTGATAGGTTTTGAGTTCTGGTCTAGGGTTTGGGCCGGTCATCTCCCTCATGGATCCGCCCCTTGATCCGGGCCGAGCTCCTCTCGATGCTCTCTTTTGTTCGCTGGTTGCTGCCCAACCTGCGTCCTCTAAGTCGGTTGGGACTGTTGACTCGAGGTTTGTTAAGAAGTCCGCTATCCCTAAGGTCAAACTGGGTTCCACGGCCTCTAAATGCAAATCCCTCGCTCTCTCAGAAAAAGGGTTGGTTGGGCACTTCACTGGTTTGTGGCCCTCTCCGAGATCTATTGAGATCTGGCTCAACAAAAATTGGCGTCCTCTCATTCAAGGGGAAGTTCAGCAGATATTTTGTGGAAAGGGTTTCTTCGTCTTCTATTTTGAGAAAAAAGAGGACAGAGATCTTATCTTCAGAAACGGACCCTATTTCATGGGTCCAAGAGGAATGTACATTAACAAGTGGGATCTCTCATTCGATCTAGAAAAGGATATCCCCTCTGCAGTCCCAGTATGGGTTAAGTTGCCGCATCTCCCATTGCATTGCTGGAACGACGAGGATTTAAAAGCTATTGGCAACTCATTGGGGAAATACATAGACAAATCTGAACCAAAACCCCCTATGTTCTCCTGTGCCCGAATATGTGTAGAAGTGGACCTTGAGAAAGGGCTCCCAGAAGCTATAAGCCTGTTAATGGACGGTTGGAATCATCTACAAACTGTGGACTACGAACAGATCCCTTTCAAGTGCAAAGTCTGCCATGAATATGGGCATTTTGCTAAACTCTGCCCTAAAAGAAAGTCACCGGAAGTGGAAGAAACATAAGAAGGAGATTGGAATGAGGTGTCTCGAAAAAAGGGAGGGAAGCTTCCTAACTCCCCTCCTCATCAAGCAACTCCAAAAAGGAAGGAAACGGTCAGCAAGCAGCAGAATCCAACCAGGGGAGCCAACAAATTTCAGATTCTATCCTTTGAAGTGGTCGAGGAAGGGCATGTCCAAGTGCTTGACCATGTACAAGAGGTAGCGAAAGAAAATGAAAGGGAAGAAGAAAGGCAGGAGACCTCTAATCGGCAACTAGAGGATGGGGACATCCAGGTAATACCCTTACCACAACAAGAGGAGCCCGAAAGTGAAGTGCCCAAAGCTTTAGGTGGCTCAGTCACAAGAGAAAAAGCCCAGTTGTTTCAAGAAGAAACCTCAGAAAGCAAGGAAGAAGAAATGGAACCTCAGACAAAAAAAGGCAGGAAGCTTAACAAGGTCGTAAGAGAGCAAGAAGCAGCTAGAGACAAAGCGGCGGGTAAGCAAACCAGTCTTGACCAGTATGTTAGAATTCTATCCAGTGTAAAGCAAAATCAAGGAATAGCAGAGGAAAATAAAGAAAGAGTAGTGTCCAACCTCTCTAAAAAATAATGAAGATAGTCTCCTGGAATTGCAGAGGTTTAGGAGGCAAGCAAAAGACGGAAGCAATCAAAAGAATCAAAAAATTGGAAAACCCCTCAATACTCATGCTCCAGGAGACTAAAATGTAGGAGGCAGACTATCTCAAATCCTTAACTCAAATCTGGCCTAAAGGAGAAGGAATAGCAGTCAACTCCATAGGAGCCTCGGGAGGGCTCATCACTTGGTGGGACAAAGGTAAGTACAAGTGCAACTCTTCACTTAACAACAGAAATTGGCTCTTTACGGAAATAGAAGATCTGTCAAATAATGATAAATTTTGGATAGGAAATGTGTACGGGCCTACACTTCACGGGCTCAAAGAAAAATTTTGGAACGCTCTGATAGATCTACAACTTGGTAGGAACCCCTCTCCCTGAATTGTTGCTGGAGACTTCAACGTCACTATCAATGCAAATGAACGTACAGGAGGTTCTAAGGTCAGAGACCAGTTTGGAGAGAGACTGGAAGACCTACAGGCATCCTGGAATCTAGTGGATATAAAACCCCTGCATGGAACTTATACATGGAATAACAAAAGAACTGGCCTAGGACATATCGCTGCAAGGCTCGACAGATTCCTACTTAGCTCATCCTTCCTAAACAAACCCCTTCTTCCCGACTCCAAAATCTTGGCTTCTGCTGCCTCAGACCACCGCCCTATCTCCCTTTTCTTCTCTCTCCCCGGAAACCTCGGTCCCATCCCCTTCAGATATAACCCAGCGTGGTTGGATTATGAAGACTACTTCGAAGAAGTCAAAGCACTATGGAAACAGTTTATTCCAGGCTCCCCAGGGTATATTTGGGAAACCAAACTTAAGAATACCAAGACAATGTTAAAAATATGGGCAAAACAAAACATGAAGAGTCTAGGAGAAGAAATCATCACTTTGCAAGGAGAGCTGAAATCTCTGCAAGACAAAATGGAAACAGATCTGATATCTGAAAACATGCTGAGAAAAGAAAATGACTTGCAAGCTCAAATACGGCAAGCGGCTAGAAAAGAGGAAGAAGAGTGGAGACTTCGCTCTAGATGCCTGTGGCTCAAAGCTGGAGACAGGAATACCAAGTTTTTCATGCTCAGTGCAAGGAAAGGTACAGGAAAAACAACATTCTTTGTCTAACCAAAGAAGATGGAAGGAAGATAGAAGACCCCACAATCATCAAGAATGAAGTTAAAAATCACTTCGAGTCTCTCTATAAAGAGGAAGAGGAACCGCCAGCTGCAGACTTGGATCTAACATGTCAAGAAATCCTCAACCTTATCTCAGCTGAAGATAACATTATGCTAATGGAACAGGTAACCGAAGAAGAAGTTAGGAAAGCTGTGTCGTCTTTACACCCGGAAACATCCCCAGGCCCAGACGGATTCTCCATTCACTTCTACAGAAAGTGTTGGCATTTGTTGAAAAGAGACCTTGTCATAATGATAAATTGGACCAGGAATAGAGAGAATATTGGAGGAGGCACCAACACTTCCTTCATTGCTCTAATTCCGAAGGAGAAAAAGGACACATCCATAGGAAGATACTGACCTATCTCGCTCTGCAACTCTTCCTATAAAATCCTTACAAAAGTCATAGCAAACGGAGTCAAGAAATTGCTTCCTAATATAATTTCCCCTAATCAGGGCGGCTTCATCTCAGGCAGGAAAATATATGATAACATTCTCTTAGTGCAAGAGGCTATACACTCAAGTAAGAAGAACAAGGACACAGGTATGGCAATTAAATTAGACATGGCCAATGCCTTTGATAGAGTTAGACATGCCTTTATTTATGCAGTTTTGAGAAAATTTGGCTTTGATGGAAAGTTTGTTAGCTGGGTGAAATCCTGTATAGGAGCTCCGTGGATCTCCCCTCTCCTAAATGGCAGACCCTCCTCCTTTTTCTGCCTCTCCCGGGGACTGAGGCAAGGCTGTCCCCTTCTCCCTTTTAGCCTCAGCCTCTCTCCCGGGTATTTCCTATGCCCGAAACGTCCCAGCTATAAACCATGCTCAATTCGCTGACGACACCATTCTCCTTGGCAGTGCTTCTCCCCAAATTGCTTCAAGATTTAAATTGACTCTTGACCTTTACCTAAAGACCTCTGGGGGCAAAACCAATGAAAGCAAGTGCAACATATACACCTGGAACTGCAGGCCTGCCATTGTCAGACTCATCTCAGCCATAATGGATTTTAAACCCTATCTTGACTGGTCTTCCTTTAAATACCTTGGTACTCCTATCTCTCTCAAAAAACCTTCCTCCTCTGTTTGGACTCCTATCCTGGAGAAATTTAAAAACAGAATAAATTCGTGGGGAACTCGCTGGTTGAACTTAGCTGGGAAAGTCACTTTGATAAAATCTGTCCTCTCCTCGCTGCCTGTCTTCACAACAGCAATTATGTTGGCTCTTGTCTCTGCTTTGAATGCCTTTAGTACAGAGATAAGAAAGTTCCTGTGGCAAGGGGGGGAGACACAAAATAAAAAATTCCATCTAGTAAACTGGAAGACTGCCAAAGAAAAGCAAAAGAGAGGAGGGCTTGGAATTCGTGAGCTTGCCTTAGTAAGCAAAGCTTTGGGCGCCAAGCTAGCACGGAGGATCGTTCCTGGAAAGAAAGAATGGTGGAAGGAATTTATAAGGAAAAAATACTCAAGAAGCTCAAGATTAAGATGCCTCGACAAACCAAACAAAAAAAAAGGCACAGCAATATGGGGACTCATCTCCTCCTCAACAGCTTTAATCAAAGAAATCCTCTATTGGATCCCCGGTAATGGGAAAAGAATAAATCTCTGGACCGACAGTATAAATGGGGACAAGCCACTTGGAACAATGCAATGTCTAGATTCTATACGAGCCTGGCTGCAAAGTGTTGGCATCACAAAACTAAAAGACTTAGTGATATGGAAGGCCACTGGAGAATGGGAGAGCTGGAAGCAGATGAGTCCCCCAGATAATCTCAAAAACGATTACAAAATTTTTCTTAATCTTCTGCACGGGAAAGCCCCGGTGAACATAAAAGAAAAAGATCTTCGGGGATGGGGGAAAGCTGGTATATATATAGTCAAGGCTGACTACGAAAAACTCACCTTCTCTAATACTCCGGTGCTCAAAAGATGGGAAAAAGTTTGGAATTCTGATGGTATTCCCAAAAATAACATATTCTTCTGGCTTCTGGCCCACAACAAACTGTTAACCGCAGACAATCTCGGAACCAGGGGAATAGCAGGTCCCTCAAGATGCACATTGTGTAAAATTGCTGAGGAAAACTCCCAACACATTTTCTTGAAGTGCTCCTTTGCTAAGCAACTGTGGGTTCAGGTCATGGGGAATCAATGGAGAGCTTCCATACTTCCTAGAACTCTAGAAGAACTCACTGATCATTGGGGTTGCTCCTTTCCTGGAAGAACAAAATCCAAGAGAACAATGTCAAGAATTTGGAATCTCATCCCTATGAACATTTGCTAGCAGATCTGGTTGAATCGAAATAAAAGTATCTTTGAGGGCAGGAGTGTAAACAACAATAGAGCTGCCATCAAAGCCATTGCAATGATCTCCGAGTCTCTATCTTCAAAAGGAGTTACCATCCCAGCTCATGAACCTCTCTCTCTGTCCGAATTCCAATGGAGTAGTGTCTTCATGAAGGCCAGCTCCCTTCAGTCCAAAAAGACCCATTCCTACTCTGATTGGGAAATCAGGAAAGATCCAGACTCTTTCATCAAATGGTGGACGGAGAAAAACAGTCACATTATTTTCTTCGACGGGGCTTCCAAAGGGAATCCCGGGGCTGCAGGTGTGGGTGGGATACTCTTTGATCCCGGAGGAAATAAAGTCGCAGCATTCTCTTGGGGCCTAGGCAACAAGACAAATAATGAGGCAGAATGGCTAGCCCTTATTCTCTCATTAGATTTGGCCTCCTCCTTCAGAATTGACAATCTCAGAATTTATGGAGACTCTAGACATGTTATTCAAATCATGAGAAAGGGCTCTGCCCCTCAAGGTTCAAAAGCTTACAGATATATGCAACGAATAAAATCCAACGCTCTCCTCCCAAAAGTCTCTTTTTTTCACATCCTTCGAGAGAATAACTGGCTTGCTGACTTAGACGCTAACAAAGAACCTTATTAGAACTTGGGCACATGCAGGATCATAATGGTGCCAAGGGATTTCTCTTCATCCCTTAAGATAATTTCAAGGGCAAAAAATTTTATTACATGCTTAAAGCATGGGTCCTTTGGACCCCCGAGGGTTCCCCCCATCCCTCGTTCAAAGTGCGGTTACCTTCACTCCCCCCCGACCCCCTTTGCTTCCACCACACGCCATTCAGGCCCTCCACGCACCTGTCACATGGCCTCTTGCCGTGTTTTCAGCTCCCACGAGCTGATATTAACTCCTCCCTCCGCTCCATTCTCTTCTTCCCCCGCGATGGCTCGTCCCCCTCATTTCTCCTGCTCTGCTCTAAGTCGGCTCTCCCTATGCAAATTGGACTCCCCTCCATCCCCTCGACCTCCACTGCTACCTCCGTTTAACCTTGGAACGATGCAAAGTGTAATGGCGGCCATAGCTGCCCTGAGCCGCACCGTGGTGGATATAAAACTCTCGGTTCGCAGTACTTATGATGCCGTCTGCACCAGTGTGAAGCAAAATGAGGAGATGGCCGCGGACCTAAATCACACAGTCTCTCAGCTTTCATGCCAGGATTCGAGGATTGATGATTTGGAGAAAAAATTGTTCGAGCTAATAGGAAAGGTTGATATGCTGCAGGAAGATATGGCAGTGTTGACAGGGAAAACACAGGGAAGTTATGTGCAGGAAACCCCCACGGTCAATCAAGAGATAAACCAGGAAATGGTGGACGCCGCTTCTGCCCAGTTCAAGAATTATGTCTAATTTCTTTTCTAGCTTAGGTTTCAAATTTTGTATATATTTTGCCAATGTATTTCTGCATTCTCCTAAACAGTCAGTTTATCAGGGTTTATCCCAGTACCATTTTGAACAGCTTTAGAAAGATAAGACTCAGAGCTTTTAAAGATATGTTGATAGAAATTATAGTTACAGTCTTTCTAGAGATTTCCTCTTCTGCAAAAAACTCTATCAAATGCATGTAATGAATAGCTGTGCACAGCTTTTATAAATACACTCTTTCCCCTGTTTCTGTTAAAAAAAAAAGGGTCTTTTGAGAACCCTAGAACTGCATTCAAGGATTGTGTGGAGGTCATGAACTTTTCATTGATTTTTTTTCCAAGGTAAAAATCCTGGAAAACCCTCCGAGTGTTTCCCCATGATACATGGATGGGAGATGGGGTAAACCTGTGGTGCTTAAGTTCCACACACATAACCCCAAGGGGATAAAGAGAGTTGAACGTATGACCTCACCAACTTGGGGAAGAGTTCTCACATCTAGCTCATGACTAATTGAGCTAACCCTAAGGGATAATGAAGTTTGCATTGATGTGAAAACATATGAAATATTGTTATGAGCAATTCTAGTTGGAGAACATTGTATCATGGTCCCCATTCCTCAGAACATTATATCATGGTCATCATGACTTGGAGCATACACCAAATCAACCTTTGATAATGATTAATTATAATTTTCCCATTTTCATATAGTCCATGGACCATTAGCTATTGGAAGCACGGATTACTAATTGCAGCTTTCTTTAAATAAGACTACACTAAATTGCTTTAAAGAAACAAGGAAACCCTTAATCTTCAGGTATTTTTTAGGATAATCATAATTTGGTTGCTCAGTAGTTTTTTTTAAGACATACCCACATGACAAAAAAAATCAAACCCTTGAGAGAAAGCACTAAAGCATGTCTCTGCAACTTAAATTTAAAGCAAAGGGAAAGTCAAGAGGCTCAAACAACTGATGCAGATGGCCAAGTCCATATTGACGATGAAACGAAAAAATGCCACCCAAAGAATAAATATAAAATCAATCTAGTTTTCTTGAAGAGGATTAATTTTATTAACATTGTAATATGTTTTCATTTATTGTATGAAACACTTGTGCAAAAGATATGAATGACATTCAAGGTGTGTTGAAATCCAATTCCAATGCAATATCTTTACTTGATAGCCTAGGTATCTTTTTGACAATTCAGATCGCATGACCAAATGTTCATTAAAAATTTGTGAAACAAACTGGAGTTGCATCCCTACAAATGATATAAGGATACACTCAACCACAGAACTCCCCATAAGACATAGTCTTTCCTTTAGATAGCAGTTGCCATGATGAGCCTCGTTGTGGGAGCAAACTGCCATAAAGTTGCTTGTCACAACTTGATTTTGTTTAGTTGATGTTGCATGAGGTGCACGAGGATAAGTGCGCGAATATAAGCACATCAAGATTAACTATATGTTTTTATCTTGGAGGTAGTATAACATCTCTTAATGATAATATCAAATATGTGTATTGATAGGCTATAGCGTGTAGGTATAATTTAGATAAGGAAAAGATGTCAAGGATAATAATAAATGTCTATACATACTGATGTAGTTAGATTAAGTGTCCTATTTAAAGGGGTTGAGATGTAAACTTTTGGATCATAACAGAGATGTAAGGAAGCATTGAAGGTTGTAGTAGTAAAAGAAGAGAACAAAGTGTGTTGGTAGTTAGTGGTAAAAGGGTTTATTTTTTAAGTCATTTTCAAAATAATGAATGTAGAAAGGTTTAATTCCAGATAGGATTGGATTTAAATCTTGTTGGCTCCTAAAAAATGGTTTTGCAATTGGTATAGTTGTTGCTCCTGGTTGCTATTGGAATTCAAAGTTTCTCCATAATTAGTGGATTGGTGATGGAACTGCATATGGATCAATAGGATCCCATTTTGTATTAAAACACCACTGTTATATTTCAACTTTGAAATAAATTATACCTTCATTGAAGCCCATAATGGGTTGAAAACATATCGCAACTTTTGTAACAAAATCATGAGAACTTCTTTTAACTACGTCATGCCAAAATGAATGACCGATATCTCTGAGGGTCATTTGAATGTGGTAGAGAAATTCGAGAATCCATAATTTTATGGAACTTTGGATAGATATATGTTAAGAATTATGTTCAATTTGATAAATGCTAACTTAGCATTCCTCTTTCCCCTGATGATTAAATCATGGTGCAAGGCACTTTCAGAAATTTGACATTACACATTGCAATTTGTGTATATAGATATATTTTGTATATAAAGTGGCCTAAATTACTAACTATTTTCATTTGAATTAAATTTTATATTAAAAAACAGTATATGTTTAAAGCAAATCATCACCAACTTTTGGATTTCTGCAATAGTTGCAATTTCCACATGTTCAGCCTGTTTTATAAAACCCTGGTTTAGTTGGGAGGGCCATGTATAGAATGAGTTAGGCAAGGAGCCTGGTATTAAAGGAAACACCCGCATACCAGATAGCTTACACTTTCCCTGTTTGCATGGGTAGGTAGGGGGAGGCTATTTTGATGTAATGACGGCTTGGTAAATACTCTTTGAATGGATGACAATTGCAACCTTTTAGTAATATTATACTTTTGGGGTTTCCAAAAAAATCACCAGCAACTTTTGAAAATGATAAAAAAGAACCTGTTGATGCCTCGGATATCGTAGCATCAATCAGAAAGGGATTCTCCCCGATAGATGATCCCAATTAGATTATCTACCGTTTGGTATAGGGAATCCGTCCGGTTAGCGGTTCCGACAACCGTTGGTTTGGAGTTTAATTCCGGTTATGGCCCGATCCACCTTTCTTTTGGATTTTATGTTTTTTAATGAGATGCAAGTGCCTAATTTATATCTGATCTAAATGCAAAATTAAAACAGATCTAAGTCTAAAACTGAAGTAAATCTACCTATCCTTGCAAGGAACACATTTAAAGGATGAGCAATGAGCTGTAACAGATATCATAAAGAAAGAACAGATAGCCATCGATTCTTACAGGTAAAGCTACAGCAAGATAAAAGATCTTTAGAAGATAGCTTCTAATTTAATATAAAACACATTTCATGCTCATGAAACAAAGAAGTAAAATTATTTAATCTAGATGGAAAGAATGAAAGAAACCGATCTAAGTGTAAAATAAACTGAAAGAAATCTAATGATCCCTGCAAGGAGCAAATTTAAAGGCATGAACAATGAGCTATAGGAGTTATCTTAAAGAAAGAATGGATAGCCATTAAATCAGAAAGAGAAAGCTACAGCCATGATAAAGATATCAGAAGATAGCTTCTGATTTAATATAAACACATTCACTGCTCATGAAATGGAGAAATCGTTTACACAGAAAGAAGCAAAATCATTTGTTGCAAAGAAATAGTTCAAATAACAAGAAAGATCTCACATTACAGTATGGAAGTCATCAGAATAGTCCAATACACATCCATCTTTCGTTCCCATGCAAAACGTCCATCTCCTTTGCTTTTATTAGAAAATTCGATTTTTACAAAACCAATACAAGATAGCTCGTACAGGTCTCCAAAATTCATTCCCTGCCAAAAGTCCTCTCTAATCCTTCCTAACTTCTATTTATAATTACAAATTTTCCCTTTGGGCTGCCATCTGGCCTCTTCCACTTGTCACCTACAGGAATTTCTTCTATAATAGACCAAAAAATGTGACTATTCCTTTTACAAAAAATATTTAACAAAAGAAAATGAACAGCTGTCCCATATTTCACGCTTTACACATTTGAGAGCTTAAAAACAAAACATATCAGAAATAATATTCTGAAATCAGCGATTTCACTCCTGTGCGTGAGCTTCTGCTGGAAGAGGATCGCCCAAATCAACTGATGCTGCTGATGTTGCCTTAGGAGAGGCACTCGAACCCATTGTTGCTGCTGCTTCTACTTGGGAAGAAGGGATTGAGCTGGCTGAAATTTCTGCCACTAATGGGGAAGAGGGAATCGAGCCCACTGTTGTTGCTGGAATGGCTGCTGGGAGAGAAGATTCTGGATTTGCTGTCACAGCTGCTACTTCTTCCTTCTTCTCCTCTTCTTCTATGTAGCTATACCACATGCCAGTGTCCCTTATGACTATGTTTGCTGCAGCAGGGAACAAGATTTTCTGAGAAGTCACATTCTTCCCGAGCTCTACTCCAATGCTTTGAACCTCTGTTACTGCAGCTTGATGCACTTCTTTAAGCAAATGGCTGTGGACTGATGACATTCCAATATAATGTTGTAAGTCATCAATTGCTAGGACATCAATTTTCTTCACGTATTCGGTTTGGATGCCCAGCTCCTCCTTTAGCTCAGCCAAGCGTTGTTCTGAATCCGGGAAGTCATCGAGGGATTGTGGGAAATTCAATTTGCACCTGTCATGCACTTCCTGGATTCTTTGATACAGACCGTTGATCTTATCCCTTGTTCCTTGCACACTGGCTATCATCTTACTGCCACAGTTTCTTCAAAATTCCAAAAGGGCCACATCTTCATTAAAACCCTCCACAGATTTGAATGGGAGATGTGCGGGGAAATCCCCCTTTCCTTCTCGCCATTTTATCTGGCTCATGATATTTGCCTTGACACGGGTATGCTTAGCTTTGAGCCTATGGGCCTCCGCATTAATTTCTTTTAACCTAACCACCATGGCCTTGAGCTTGCAAACCTCATTAGTGATTAGCTCCTGAGTGTCATGCGCTTGCTTCAGGATGCTGCAGGACAGCTCATGGAAGGGAGACATGTCCATCGTTCTGCTCTCAGCTTGCTCCAATTTCTCAGCTAATGCCAGCTTGTCTGTTTCAAGCTGGGACACTCTGGCTACTGCATCATTCTTTTCTGCTTCCTCAATCATCATCAGGACCGATAGCTGCTCCTTCTCTTCCTCTAACCGGTTATATTTGTCTGACAGTTCTTTATGCTCGGCGTACAGGCAATTATACTTGTTCACCACAAGATCCCTGTGGGCTTTCTCATTAGCCACAGTCTGTTGTAGCGTACGAGATCTCTTCTTTTTCAATACATTTTCTCTAACTATAACACCTACATTGTCCAGTGATGCTTTTGTTGTTTCTACAGCTGCGGATGCCATAGCAAAGGGATCTTTATCTGTATTCTGCATTATAGTGACCTCTCGGTGGGTAATGATGTCTTATTGGAAGGGACTTTTGATCCTCTCTTCCGATTTGAGGACCATTGCTTTCCTTTTCTTGTCATAGACAAACTCATTCCACTTGGACACCGTATGTTTTCCCGATGGAGTGTACGGGACAATTGGGAGGTCCATAATGTCTATTTCTTCTTCAACAGGTGGGGTCCGGACTCCCTGAGCTGGATCTACTCCCACATTTTGGGTACCAGAGCCACCTGCTTGAGATGCATCTATTTCCATGTCTTGGACACCGGACCCACTTGCTTGGGCATCTTCTCCTGCTTTCAGCTCTTCTGCCGCTTTCCTTTCTGCCTCAGCTTGTTCAGTTTGCAGCTGATCTTCATTCTCTCTCCGTAGCCTTTCATCTTTCGCTTCTTTGTCCTGCTGGGCTTCCTCTGCCTCTTTCCGCAGCCTTGCTCCTTCAGCTTCCTGCTGCAACCTGGCTTCCTCAGCCTCCTGCTGTAACCTTGCTTCCTCTCTTAATATAAGCTCTTCCTGAGCTCGAGCATCATCAGCTTCTTTCTCCTTCTGCTGGGTGGTCTTCTGGATCTTGGTGGAGCTAGAACTTACTCCACTGCCTTGGCGAAAGGTTCGCAGCTCAGCCATGTTGCTGATGCCCCTGAATACCTCTTCCTCGGCATCGGGATAGTGAGAGTACTCAAAATGAGCGTAGATTTCCCTACAATGCTCGGCCACTTTTCCCTTCCTGTCGTTCCTATGGAAGATCACCTCGCCGAAGTGGAAGGCTTTCAGCTCCTGAACAAACTCTTCGGCTGAGGAAACCCGCGAGAACTTGTAAGCACCTATGCAGAAAGGTTGAGGGGGAAAGGAAGCCTTATGCTGTTTGTGGAGCATTGCTCCAATTCCATCCAGGAAGATTTGTCTTACTGCTTCCTTGAGGACCACATAATCTGTGGCATACTGCGGCAAAATGTATGGGGCCTTAGTCCCTCCAAACATTCTGAGGTAGGTGCCTTGCTCTGAAAAGTAAAAATCCCCGTAATCCTCAAGGACTTCCACAGTGTTCTCTGATAGGCAGTTGGGCTCCTCCTTGAATATCTTCTCATATAGGGGCATGATGAACCCCTCACAGATGAGTTTGTAGCTAGGTTTGTAGTTCTGGGCCCACATCATCTTGAAAGCGGTATAAACCGGGGTGGTGGCCTTATCCCATGTGCAGCCCAATTTGGGGAAGTCCACCTTGGCCAAAATGCAATCAATCAGATATGAGGACATGAAAAATTCTGCCTTCCTCAAGGCTAGTCCTTCTCTTGCAGCAACTATCGTCGAGGCCAAACTATCTGACAGGAGAGTGGCCCATTCAAACACAGTTCCTTTAAACGCCACGAAGTGGATAATAGGGACCCACTAAATCTTATACATGGTGCCATCGGGCATGCCGAATATTCTGCACAGCATCAAGGCGATCAATCTGAAAGGAGGTCTCAGATTCTGTACGTCATATTCGTCATTTCCTTTCTTTCTCAAATGTTTGCCTGCGACTAGTAGCTTTTTGGCCATCTCAACGTTGTTCATTTTGCCCAACCATTCATCAGTCAGAGCTTGCTGGGAGCGGGGAAATTTGTAGGCCGCGGCCAGGTATGCGGGATGAAATGAGGCAATGGCTACCTTCCCGCTGTCATTTATCACTCTTCCTTCTGCATCAGCATGTTGGAGTATCCATCCGATTACTTCAGCACAGGGGAATAGTTCAGGGCGGGTAGCAGCTCTGGTTATGCCTGAAGCTTTGATATTTAGATAAATCTGCCCCTCTTCTAACAACATGTCCGGGACATCCTGGTCTCGGATCATCCTGTAAATGTCACCCCAGCGGATTTCTGGAGGAACACCGGTGGTGCACCTAGTATCCTGGAGTGAGGTCTCAGTCTTAAGTGGTGCAGGCTTTTTCTCTGTCATCTTAGCCTTCTTCTTACCACCTTTTGGCATTTTGACTTATCCCTGATAGCACCCACATACAAGTCATTATGAAATTGAGCAACATACTGTGAGATTTTAACAGAGATCATCATCGTTTTAATACGTGAATGAGATAAAAAAAACAGAATGTGAAGCTGCGTTTTAGGAAGCAAAATCCACCATTTCAACAGGAAACATAATTATAGAGATCTGATTCTTTTAAAGGAATGGGCTTGGAATGCTCCCGAGGATAAGCGCGTTGCGGAAGCAACCTGATTTTGGCCCAGCATCTAGGAGGGATGGTATCTATTGCCATGATTCTTTTAAATGATTAGTGGCGGGGAAGTTCGGGTTGAAATGACTCTGCGACGAAATAAGGAGGCGCTTTCGTATTTACGAGCCGACGGAAGCTTCGACCGCTATGGTTATCTGACGGTACCTTGGTGAGGCGTTCTACGGTAGGTTTCGAAACTCGGACAGGGGTTGACGACGCCGGGTTGTTATAGTTTCGGGTTTCGGCTGGTGTAGTTTAAACATTCACGGGGTTTGGTGACTTCGAACGCGAAGGACAACGGCGTATGCGGCTAGGGTTGGAGTTTGGAAAAACTCCACCCGTGCAGACTGACGGTCTATACATCATATACAAACGTTTCACAACTCCTTTGTTTCGTATGACAGAAAAATGGAATTTCGACTGTATTTGACGGGAAAAATAGCCCATGACGAGCGTTTTGCCCGTCAAAATCCAACCTAGCCCAATCGTCTTCAAGAAAAAGGACAATCCAATAGTAACTTGACGCGTGGAAGAAACAAGTTTAACGGTTAGAACACCCTACATGGCATCGTGAAGATGGTTGGATGAGGTGGTCGTGAATCATGGTCGAGCAAGCTGAGCTGGAACGGTCGCGCGGCGTCCAACAGTTTTGCCAATCGAGAAAAAAAAATAACAATGTTGGGCTCGAGCCCCCACCGTTTATTTAAACAGATCGAGCACGTGCGAGTTTAATGTGGTAGTTGGCGTAATTAAACGCGGCTTAAATATCGTGCGTCGTGGTCACGTCAAGGAATTTCGATCCGCGTGCGACCGCCATTCGCGGGACCGACTCGCGAACTTCACCCGCCATTGCGGGAGGTTACGCTGAAGCCCTTCGGCGTTTCGGGAGTGAAACATGAATCTTTCCGCAAATTTCAACGGAGATCATTCCGTGAAATGTCCCGCCGTTTCGGGAGGAGTTGGCGAACGGCTTCCGTAAAGTGGAACGCGAACGATTAAGTTTTGTGCGGCCTTTTCAGGATGCTAACATGAAAGCCTCCGAAATTGCGGAAAGCTTTCGCACACGGCTTCCGCAGTTTCGGAAGGCTTCCGCCTATGCTTCCGCAGAAGACTCTCGTCGAATTTCTTGGAGAGGTTTCGGAATGAAAACCGAGAAGGTTACCGCAGTTGCGGAAGGAAAACTTGAACGGCTCCGCGAAAGTGCCTCGACGTTTCGGAACGATAAGTCGAAAGGTTCCGCTGTTTCGGGAAGAAAAAATCAAAGGCTCCGCAAAGTTTTCTCAGGGATGTTTCGGAACGATTCCGCGAAGGTCTCCGCAGTTGCGGAAGGCTTTGGTGAATGGCTTCCGCGACTTCATGACTTCAAAAATTTTCAAAAACTAAGTCACTTAGCGGCTTCCGCGGAAGGTTGGTGGATGGCTCCCGCAGGTTTCGGGCGGCTTCCCCGAATTCCTCCTCCATTTCGGAAGGATTTCGAGAATAGCTTCCGCAATTTTAACCATAACTTCTAAATCTTTTCGGGAGAGTTAAGTAAAGACTTCCGCCGCTTCGGGAGAAAAGACTGAAAGGTTCCGCGACTTCATTCTTACGTCCCGCAAACGCTCAAGATTTTCTAAGTCATTTTCGAGAAGCTTATGCGAATGGTTCCCGCCATTTTGGGAGCAAAAGCTAAATGCTTCCGCGGAGTTTCTTTCTTACGTTCCGCAACTTTTCAAAAAAGTTTCTAAGTTCCTTTTCGAAAGGTTTAAACAAAGGCTTCCTCCTGTCGAGATGAAAACTCAAAAAATTTCGCAACTACGGGGAGATAGTCTGAAGAGCTCCGAAATTTTGGGAAAATTTTCTAAGTTCCTTTTCTGTCCTTTGGAAGAAAATTGGAAAGGTTTATGGCAAGATTTTCTGTTGGAGAGCAAAGATAAAAGCTGGGAACGGCCCCTTGAGGCAGCCTTTCTAAAAATTTTAAAGGAGGGGCCCCAATATGTACAAAATTTGGGGGGGGGATGTTGCTGCAACAACAGAACCCATTTTGTCTCAAGTTTGATTCAACTCAATTTAAAAGCAGCAAAAAATAGGACACATTCTTAATTCGATGAGCAGTAGGAAGCATCCCTAAGCCACCACGATCAATTAAAAATTTCAAAAGCAGTTGCTACGTCATGACCTCAAAAATTTTGGCCCATCATTTGAAGACAATATCAAAAATATATTAAAGAAGAAAATTATGGTCCCAAACATGTTTCAATCCAATAAATCAGGAAGGTTGACATTGGAATTTCTCTTATTAATTGCTCCCAGGCAAGTTGTTTGTTCTGCACTAATGTGTAGGATGAGCAATTAACCCTCTCCTTTATGTTTTCAGTTTTATGAAGGTATATCATAAATCTAGATTTACAACATAATATTTCATGCAGATGTTGGGTTCCACATATGTAGCACAAAATATACACTAGAAAAAACAAGTGGGCATATCTTAATTTGGAGCAAATAGCCTACAAGATTCCACAACCTCAAATCAAGGGCGTGGTACTGGTAATTGATTTTTCAACTCGGTGAGATTGCCCATTTCCCAACCTGAAATCGAGGGCGTGGTAACTTATTTGGTGATACTTCCCATTGCCCAACTCAAATCGAGGACGTATTACCTGATAGAGTTCATATATCATCCACAAACCAGCTGCATCATCCTCCAATATGGGCGAACTCGCCATTTGGTGGCTACATTATTGAAAAAATGGGGCGAATTCAATATTTTGTGCCATTCATACCCAAAATACCGGGAAAATAACTAGTTTCAACCATATTTGGTAGGGCGACATTCAATTTTTCTTCTCTCACACGCCTATCTAGCCTTGGCGATTCGATTTCCCATTGATGTGGGTTAAATAAATTTGGGGCTAAATTATTAAATTTTAAAAAAACTCTTTTCATATTACAAATTCTCCCACCATATGTTTGAGACCCCTCTAATTTTGCCCTTGGGCTATATTTCGCCCTTAAAATCATCCCTGGTGTGTGTGTGTGTGTGTGTGTGTGTGTGAGAGAGAGAGAGAGAGAGAGAGAGAGAGAGAGAAGGGGGGGTGGAGGGAGAAAGGTGGGGGTGGGGGGGGGGGTTGGGGAGAGATGCATCCTTGAACCAACATAATCGGTGCATATATTTTACCAATAAGCATCAATGTGTATAATATATCAATGAGCATCGGTGCGTATAGCATACCGATGAGCACCAATGCGTATATTTGGGGAAAAAAACACTGGTGCTTATATTTTTAAAAGCGCAGCGATCCATATGATATGTAAAGAGCATCAGTACATTTATTATGTGAAAGATAATTGGTGGTTAAAATTTGAGTAGGCATCAGTTCATGGAAATGAATAAAAGGCACTGGTTAGTTGAAATAAATAGATTTTGTATGCTAATGTGGTGAATTTTTCCATGTTGCGGATATGTAAATATAGTTTTATTTATTTTATAGATTGTGTATGGTGTTGTGAATTTTTTCATCTTGTTAATATGTAAATATAGTTTTTCTCTTTTTTTTTTACAAATTTTCAATTATTTATTCAAGAAATTTTTTTTTTATAGTAATGCTTATTTTTATATTTTAACTATTGTGTTTCGATAAGTGTGTTTATTACACATTTTTTTTATGGTGACAATGTAATTCATTCATATATTTAATAAAGAATTTAACATTTTGCAACATTAGACAATTTTGCAAAATAAGCAACCCATTTTATTATATACGAATAAGAATCCAAAATATGGAGCAACATAAATATTGTTGATAAAAAAATGTCATTTTGACATTGCTATAATTATTGATTGCTTATCCTCATCCAATTGGGGTGATATGTCCACATGACAAAGAATGTCTATTTTGCACAAATACAAAATAAACAAATTGCAGTAACAACATTCAAATGTATTGATCATCAATCATCGCTTGAAATGCTGTAGTCGCCCGGGCTACTTCCATGCCCCATATCTTGATCATATTCAGGGGATATTGTTCTTGGTTTATTTGAAAAGCTTTGTTGATTGAATTTATTTCGTTCCATATTTTCATGTTCCATCTACAAGCATACAACATAAAATGTGATGAGTATATATACATCTATAGATAATATACTATACATAATTGCGTAAATTGAAAAATGTACCAATTCAATTACTGAATCATTAACTTCAACATATTTTGGAAACCATTGCCCATGCCAGTCCTTAATAAATCATATGTTGGATCCTCTCCATACTTTGTTTCCTGTTAGTTTCATATGCCATGACAAACCATAGATATAATTAAAGTTTTCTTATTGTTCCATTAATTATAAAATAAGGGACGTTATAAAACAATATATCTACTTACAAATTGTTTAATTAACCTTCAATACCCCAACATATACCAACAACCCTTACTTAATCTAATGTCAATCAAATGATTGGATGACTCTTCACTGCATATTAACACCTATTAGAAAACATCCATGTGCGATTTTAAATTAATTATGATATTAACATCATAGAAAATATGAAATCTGAAGCAAACCACAAGTACTCACAAACTTTGTGATCAACCCTTTTCTTCCTCGTTGTCCCTTATGATGGATTGAATGGATTCCATATTCTTTTCATTTCTGCAGTACAACAAAACAATTGAAAATTAGTATTCCATGTGATAATTAAAATCTATGCACATTAAAAATAAAACAATGATTACATATATTTGGCGCACGTTGTTGTTGGGATGGCTCCCACTGTGATGTGTTTATGTTCATTTCTTTGACCATCGGTGGTGGTTTTGACACCTCCCAAGTCAACTTCAACATTTTCTAGCTAGCCAATGGGGAAAATGTGGTACTTATTTTCCATCCTCAATTGAATGGGGGAATATACAAGAGGTGGAGATCCCATTGCATCCCATGAATTATTTTCCAGGATGTTTACATCAGAGTCCAGCATCACATTCTTAATATCATAGATATCTACTTATGCATCCAAATAGAACTCTCGACCAATCCTTTTTCTTCGTCTTTATCAGACCAATTGAAGGTTTCATTCCGGTAGTGGGGCACAAATTTCACCATCAATTTATGCAACATTGTGTAGATTGTAAAGTGCTATGTGGAACTTCTATGTGGTAGTTTCATCTTTCAGAATATGCTTTAATAAGTCGAACCATAATGAAAAAGAGTCCCTTGCCTTGCCATTACCCAATTCTCCCTCATAAGTTCTTGTGTTATTCTTTCTATATTGATGAAATGGTCCTGACTCCTCTCGGGCTTGCGGGGTTGGTATTCAACCAAACATGTCGGCGACCTCTTGATATATCTCTTTCTGTTGAATTGGAATATACTTAGTCTTCCTTGGTGTTTCCTTCCTGATCACTGAATATTTTGGTTGTTGTTGATCTGTCCCAACTCTTGCGCCTGCCTAAGTAACAAAAAATACTACTACACTTCAGGCTTCTCGTGGTTTGCAGTTGATAATGTTGGCTAGTCTCCTTGCGTGGTATTCCAATTTAATGATCAATTCAGAGAATTCCTCCATAGTATTGGTGTTCATGTGATAGTATGTACACCATGGTCTTTTGGGAAAAGTACAGTCGTGGGAAATATGGCCAATTTCATTATAGTTGTAACATCGGGTTGGGCCTTTACGAGCACCTTCTCCTCCGACTCCAAATCCCCTCCCAAGCCCCTTGTTCCTTGGGGTTGATCTGCTACCCAATATATAGAGCGATCTATCCATTCTGTCAAGGCTTCCAAGGATCTACACTTCTCAGTGCTATGTATAGTGGATCCAAAAAATTCGCAGTATACTATATTTGGGACTGAGGAATATTTCTGTAAAATTGGGCACCCGAAGCACAACCAAGACCTGTCACACACAGGTCTTGGTTGTGCTTTGGGTGAGACCCTCTAGCCTAGCACAACCAAGGAGAGGGTCTCACCTGAAGCACAACTAAGACCTGTGTGTCATAAGGATTGGTTAATTGTAATGATACGGTTGTGAAAGTTCTTAGCATTCATATCACAACATTATTCATTTCAAGATATCACAACATTAATATGTCTATTACTCATAACAAATAAATAACAAGAACATGATAGAGAAATAGATTTGACACATAAAATTTAGGGGCACAAAAATCCTTCATCATTGTAGTAGATAAACTCCATTACATTATGGTTCCCTGGCCTTACAATCACAGTGGAATTACCCATTGTGGAAAATGCAAAACAAATAAGCAAAAATCAACTACCCAAAATCCAAATACATTATCTTATGTTGTGGCTCTGTATATCTTTGTCCTCCACTACTTTGCTTCTCTTATGATTGTACACATCTCTTGCTTCTTCTGTCTCTTTTTCGCTTACCTTCTGCTTCCTTTTATACTTGTGGGGTGGGTCCAAAATGGTTGCGACCTTTATCATCTTTTTGCAACTCCCTCTCCTTTACCCCGCGCTATGGTCTCTTCTTCCGCCTTTTGCGATCCTCTCCAAAAACAAAGGCGTCAACACCACCCCATTACATGCTTTTGAGTTTCCTTCGGTTCATGATAAGGTAATTTAATTCACTCATAATCACTTGCTTCCAACTCTCATCTTTTTGAAACTCTAAATTACTTCATTTTTAGTTTTCTTGGTATCATATCGCTACTACTCATGCTCATTCTTATTGTGGGTGGCCTCACCTCTTTCCATGTCTTCAATTTTTTTTCATGGCTAGGGTGGGAAGATACAAAAGTAGTGGAATAGTTGATGGGAAACTTTCTTTTGTTAGATGAAGCTTTGTGAACAAGCAACAACTTCTTGAGAAAACTGTATTTTGGAGGATATGAGATAGGATTTATTGGCATCGTGTTGGGAAGAATGTTGGAACTATATCAAAGTGCTCCAGAAGGCTACTTATACAAGCCTATAGATCCAGAGAAGATGTCATTGATAAGTTCATGGATTGACCAAGTTTTTGTGGTTAATGGAGTGATAATTTTTTCCTGGTTTGGCCAAAATGTTGGAATTAGTATCTACCATGAGAGCCAAATTTACATCACAACTTACTTACTGCTCATTAGTACAATGCATGTCTTCCATGAATATATATAGATGAGTATAAGTAGATGGATGTTTCCCTTAGCCTGGTTTCATTTCTATGTCATCTGCTTGAATATTGGTATCTTCATGCTTTTAACTTCTTGGTGTTTCATGTGAATTTGCGTGAATATACTATTATCCAATCATTTGTGAGGTAGGGAGTTGGAAACTCTCTTACTACATGCATTTTGACATTTTTACTACACGAGACTTAGCGGATCCGTGGTAGTTGCAGAGCAACTAAAAGTGTATCGTTAGTTTCGGCAGGCCAAAGGAGCCGTTTCAACGTTTGATTCGGGCGGGAGCTCATTTGACCAATAAATTAGTAAACAACCTGACATTAACTATCTATACTGCGTTGGCGGAGTGTTAAATATATTCGTCGCTTTGGCCGAGTGGTTAAGGCGTGTGCCTGCTAAGTACATGGGGTTTCCCCGCGAGAGTTCGAATCTCTCAGGCGACGTAAACATTTTTCTGTGTCTTTGCTTCATGCTGGCTGTGGCATTGTTCTTTCAAAGAAGATCCGATCCCATGCAATGCATTTTACGTCCTTTAAAATATATTTCATTGACATGATGTAAAATGAATAAGTAATATTTCTAAGTTGAGAATTTTGTTTTGTGCGGTATCTTCCTCTGTTTAACTGTGTTATCAATAAAAATGAGTATCTTTTTCTTTTTGATAAAGTAGGAAGGAAAGATAAAAAGAGTTAGCAAGAACTTGTATGGTCTTTTATTAGGTAATGATTTCATAATTATAAGTTTGTGATTATATTTATGATTGCAACATTTTTGTGGGTGGTATCTCTTTGATGTTATTTTAGTTTATTGTTTTATCTAAACATAAACATTTTTTGGAGGCATATAAATCTGATTTAGAATGAAAAATTTACCTAAACAATATAGGATTTCCACCTCTATAAATAAAGTAAATTGTGTTCAGCTTCCCCACAGGGAATCCTTACCAATTTGACACTTTCTTCTTGTGAAGGAAATGGTATCAACAAAAGCCCCACACCCTTAATTTAATCTTGAACTATGCCACAAACCATGCTTTACTTTTTCTTCAAAAGACATTGTATGGTTCAACCATGTGCGTCAATGAGAATTAGGATATTCCATGAGGGACTTGTATGCATGCATACTAGTTTGAATTTGTCAAAATCCCATGTGAGTGCCAATTGGAGCCTATCACAAACTTTGTCTGTGGAAAATGAGATTTTCATGTTAGGGATTGGAGGCGATGCATGCAAAATGAAGTGCATAGAGTTCCAGGTAATCCCAACATAGAATCTCCACCCCCTTCTTAAGTCTACATTACTTGATTCTATATTTGGGTCCATCATGCTTATGGGACTTGGGTATTGCACTCAAAACCTATCAGCAACATCACAATGTTATACCATATAAATGCATATAAACCATGTGATAATATAACTTGAGCTCAAAATCATAATGCATCACACAATTCAAATAGGAAATAATATGTATCACATGATTAATTCATCACCCACACACACCAAAAAACATGTCGCACATAAGAAAGTATAGCATATCATAATGGAGTGTCGAAATAAAATAAGTCCATCAGAGCATGAAATTATGTTTTCTAGATATATGAGAACACCGAAAAGTATAATATATAGTCTAAGTCCAATCAGAGCATTACATTTGAAGTTGACCCCTATGTTGTTTGTGGTTTTGTTAATGACTAGGTCCACTTTGATCACCCATCTTGTATAATGTGCAATCCCTCTCAATTGTGAGTTAATGCTAAAACAATTCATTTATTTGTCAATGAGGTGGCATAATTTGATGATTATTGAATTGACATTGAATATGCTTGGTGTAGTTGTTGAAGGTAAAAGACTAAGTACTATTGAGATTTGGGCATTGTTGGGGTATTGGTGAGACAATATGATGTAGTATCAAACTAGCTTTTAGCCTTGGGTATAGTGTCGGGGGAGGTGCCACTACCGCTAAAGTTGTGTTTAGGGTTGCATTTTGATCATATTGTTTACCTATTCTTGAATTGAATAACTACAATGGCATTGCCATGATTCAAAAAACCACGTAGATGGAAGAGTGTATCATCTTTTAATTACATTCCAAGAAAGATGATTTGAATCCATGTGACACCATAAGTTTCTTATAGCATTTATCATTTTCTCATATTAATATGTGGGAATTTCATGCAACACAAATTTTCGATATCTGAAGGCATCGATTTCCATTTAGACTAACAACTATTTTTTAACTTAATAGATTAATAAATGACGAAATTCGATATTGAGTTAATAGATAAACAAATTCAAAAAAAATTAAGAGTTATTTTCTGCTTTTTTTCCCCTTAATTTAAGAAGTTTTTCAAATTTCTAACAACCAAGTATTCTTAAAAAAAAAAAATCTCAAAACTAAAACTTAATTTAACAAGTTTTTCAAAATTCTAACTACCTAATATTCTAATATTCTTTGACCTTTAGAATAACTTTTCATAATTAAAATTCCATCCATTCAAATAAAACTAAATATAAAAGTAAATAGAACTATAACTTTTGCAAATTAAAAACAAATACATCCACATTGTGATGACTTCTTGATTGAATTATGTTAGAGTTCTGTAAAAATACATCAAAATATGTCGAGCTAGATGAAAATCTCCACTCTAAAAGTGTGTCCACAATTTATGAAAACCATTAACAAATTAAATATTCAGAATTTATCTAATTCTTACTATATGCTTGTTTATCTCCACTCTAAAAGTGTGTCCACAATTTATGAAAACCATTAACAAATGAAATATTCAGAATTTATCTAATTCTTACTATATGCTTGTTTCTTTTGGGCCGATCACGTTGCAAGGAGCCATCACAGATAATTGGGATTTTAGATGACCTTTGACGGATTAAATTTCTTGTTACACATCTTAGAGCATTAATTGATTTTACAAACGTTCTTGAAATTCCTGCAATTCACCAAACCAAAAAAATTACCTTAGACTAAACATAAAGTGATATCGTTAGAAAAAGTTGTTTTCATACAGCGGGGTGGTGGCGCAGTTGGCTAGCGCGTAGGTCTCATAGCTGATATATGATGTTTGAGTAATCCTGAGGTCGAGAGTTCGACCCTCTCTCACCCCATTTCAGTTTGATTTTTAAGCTCAGCTGATCCGCCACAGTTGTGAAGGTAAACCGAAAGTGTTTCATTACCTCGGCCGAGATCGTCAGTTCGAGCCTTTCGTACCCCATCCATTTTGATTTTTGACCGGACGAAACTCAACTGATCCGCCATAGTTCTGAAGATAACCAAAAGTGTTTCATTAACTTGATTATCCCTACAAACAGACTTGACTTGAATAATTGCGTTGCTTTTTGCTTTGGCCAAGTGGTTAATACATGTGATTTCTCAATTAAAAATTAAAGAAGAATTTCTTATCAATTGAATAAGAAAATCTTATTAATTAAAACTAGCAGAATTTATTATCAATTAAATAAGAAAATCTTAAAGAATAATTTCTTATCAATTGAATAAGAAAATCTTATTAATTAAAACTAGCAGAATTTATTATCAATTAAATAAGAAAATCTTAAAGAAGAATTTCTTATCAATTGAATAAGAAAATCTTATTAATTAAAACTAGCAGAATTTATTATCAATTAAATAAGAAAATCTTTTTTTCCTGAGAGTTAAATAAGAAAATCTTATTAATTAAGAGTTGAATAAAAAAATGTTTGTATTTGTTTATTTATTAATTTATTTTTTTATATTTTGTCAACGTAGGGATATACTAGGAGTTTGTTATTCAAACTTTATTGACTTAGAAGAATTTGTTTTTTCATATACAAAGTTTTCCGAAGTTCTGCAATATTTAATTATTAAACATAATATTTTGAAAATTAAAAATAAATACTGCAATTTTAAATACAATAATCTGATTTTTTAATTGGTGCTAGACACTTTTAATGGAACATAAATTCTTGCCGGAGTGTTTTTAATTTTCAAAAATTATAAATAAATAAAATTAATTTATAAAATTAAAATCTCTAAAAACACCACATGTATTGTACTTTAAATAGAGTGCAAATTTGTAACGACGTTGACTTAATTGCCAGAGGCTGAGTTCAATCCAAATCGTTGCATCTACTAGTTCACTTTCATAAAATGCACCTCAATAGTAAATTCTTGGATCTACTAGGGGAGAGGTGTCTATTGTTGAACAGGGACCAGTAGTTGTAATAGTATTGGTCCCACACAACAACCAAATAATGACATAAAAACACTCAAATGTTATATATCAATATTTCATATTAAGTGCAATAAAACTTTAAATTATGTTAAAAAATTGTCCATTAATTGACTGGGCCAACATGTGTCCATAAATAGTCTTTATGGGCAAAAGAGTACAAAACATTTTCTCCCAACTACCTACAGATCTTCTTGCCCATACGAAAGTACATGAACTACAAAATAGCCCTCATCGTATTTGCTACCACGGCAAGGCACCTATCAAATCAACCCCCACGGATCTCTATTGGTGCTAAATATCCTAGGCCACATCCATACTTGTTCAACAAATGACACCTTGAATGCCAGCCATAACTGCATGGTAGTTCAACAATTCAACCCACTGTGTTCAATAAATGATGCCTACCCATTAAATGCACCCATTAAACAGATGAAAGCACAAGGATCGACCATGACAAACTCCCAGCCATTGGATCACATTTAAATAAATCCACGACACACATTCAAATTTGAGAGATTGCAATCCATGTGCACCCTTCTTACCAATCAAATTCAACAGCAAACAACTATAAAAGAACCACAACCCTTACTGAAGTTGCATTTCAGACATTCAAACTCTAGAGTGTTTGCACAATGGAGACATACCATCAGAGAGTGTGTGCACAGTATAACCAGGTAACTACATAATAGTATTGTTACTTTCATTTATGTTATAATCAGCGTTAATTTTTATGTTATTTCTATTTCTGTTATTTCTATTTATGTTATAACCAGCTTCCAATTTTCTTGTAGAATTGGCTTCCCTTATAAATCTGCAAGTAGTTGCAGGCATGGCAAGATTCAGCAATGCAAGGAGAACAAGTCATCGACTGAGCAGGGGTGCCCAACTACGTTGCACCTCATCGGAGGAGGAGAGGGTGGATCATGGAAATGCAAACAATGCTCCCAGCAATGTTGTTGAGAATGGCCATGCGGTGGTCGAGGACAATGTTGTCCCACCGTCAACCACAGTTCAAGGTGCAAGTTCAACCAAGAAAATCAGTGTAATAAGAGGCTGGAAAAAAGAAAACATGTTAGCTGCTATTGATGATATAGAGTTCAATGGATATTCCATTCATGCAGCTGCTAAAAAACATGGGGTTGCTACCTCATCAGTACATTATTGGATAAATGGGCTCACACATACAAAGCGCAGAGGGCTTGTTACAGTTATGACTGAAGAGGAGGAGGCCGAGGTGGTTCTGTGGTGTAAGGAGATGGCCCAAATGGGACATGGGCTAGAGTTGATACAACTAAAATCCATAGTAGCTCAAATCTGTCAAGGGAGGCCAAACCCCTTCAAAGATGGGTTTCCTGGTAAGTCACGGTGGTTTGGGTTTAAAAAATGGCATCCAGACCTTGTGTTACGTACAACCGAGGACCTAGATAGAGACAGGGCTCTAAATCTACGCCCTGCAATTTTGACTAAGTTCTCTGCCACCCTTTCTAGTGCATACGAGAAACATTCTTATGCTCTAGACCATATATGAAACTGTGATGGAACAGGTTTACAAGCAGGAAGAAACTGTGGCATGCAGGTAATTACCAAGAGAGGGAGTCATAATGTGCCAAATATTTTGCCTAGGATCAAGGAGTGGATCACTATTCTATGTTGTGTCAATGCAATTGGTGCTTCAATCCCTGGATTTTATCTATTTAAAGGTAAAACTCAACCCAAAAACTATATACAAAATTGTGAACCAAGTGCATGCATGGCTGCACATCCCCATGCATGGATGACTAAAGAACTCTTTTTGAATTGGCTTACTCACTTTGTTGCATCTATACCAGGCGGTGTCTCACCTGTAAATAGACACCTGCTGGTTTTAGATGGACATGGAAGCCACATTGTTGTGCAAACAATTGAGGAGGCTAACAATTTTGGCATCGACCTGTTGACACTGCCTGCTCATACCACTCACATATTGCAACCCCTAGATGTCAGTGTGTTCGGGCCTTTCAAGAACTATTTCAGGGGTGAGTGGGCTTCGTGGATGGAAAATAATCCAAGGGTGGAGGCAAAAAGGTTTGAGCTAGCCGAGCTTGCAAGTAAAGCCTTTAAAAGAGATCTCACACCTTCAAATATCAAGGATGGGTTTAAGAGGACTGGAATATGACCACTAAATTTTGAGGCTCTCATGCATGATACTAGTTGTAGCCAGGCATTTGATGTGGATGGTCAGGAAGAAGGGGATGTCCAAGCACATGTTGATGCGAAAGAAGATGTGGAAGTAGAGGAAGACGTTGTTGCTGCTAATAATATGATATCCCTCTCTTAAGGAGGACCCTTTTGTGGTGATGATGATGAACATGTAAGTGAAACACAATATAACAATGAACCATTTGACAGTAACATGGAGGTTGTTAGACCAACTGAAACACCTGCAACTTATGCATGTGATCTTCTTAATGACTCTCTTGATCATGCAATTGTCAATGAGAATGTAGTTGGAAATGACAACGTTGATCATGCTCCAGGAAGCAGTGATGGAGAATTGACTTTGCCAAGCTAGGTAACCCCACCATCATGGCTGGCAGAAGCCATGATGAATTTGGACAAAAATCATGTCTCGAGAACCAATGAAGAAAGCATGAACATGCCTTCACAACCAAGAGAATTGGATGATGAAATTGTTCATTATTTTGTGGACAATGGAAATATGGAAGAAGTTACTATCCATAATGAGGTTCCATCTTAGGAGGACAATATGGTTCAAATAGATGTCCAGAATATTGCCCCAAATATTGACAGGCAAGTGTCAAGCAAGGCGCAACAAGTGTCAACGAAGGGCCAATTGCTTGGTCGGTTCCTAAAGCTACCAGTAGAGAGAGTGTCGGCAAAAAGAAGGCAAGCAACAACAGACAATCTTCGTCTATTCCGAATTTCACAGTTACTCACCTCAGAAGACTATATAAAACTATTAGTTGAGTCTGAGCATAATAAACTTGAAATCCAGGATTTAAAACAGAAAAAGAAGGATTTAGCGAAAGAAAAGAAGGCTGCAAGGATTACTGCAACAAAACTTCGAGCACAGGAAAGGCTTGAAAGAGAGAAAGAAAGACAAGAAAAGGCCCATCAAAAACAGATGGCAAGGTAGGAAAAGGAATTGAGAAAGGCTTAACAATTGCTTCAAAAAGAACAAGGGCTGGCAGAAAGGGTTGCCATTGATGCAAACATAGTGGAGGAAAGTAGGATGGTGCCAAACACATTGGAACATATTGCAAATATACACCATGTTTCCAAGACATCCTAAACATCCATGTCCCCCGCTATTAACAAGTGCACATGCCCACTTTATTTTCTCCTACTAGTGCAGGTGTTAATCGTATGTATGATTATCGGGGGGATCCACTTAATGCAGGGGTTAGTAGCACAAGTGTGCACTGTGGCTACTCAATTCCTCCATGGCTACAAGAAGCAAATTGGATATCATATGGAGGCAATCAGCCACAACCTAATCAACCATTGGTAGGTAGGCCAACCAACTTGCCTCAAGTAGGAAACTCAACAAGATTGGGCAATGAAGATCTTGGAGGACATCAAGCATAGGGGTGTCATATAGGGGTGCCATCATTTTTTTTGTGACCACATTGCGATGTGGATTTTGTAATGACTGACTCTGTTGTTTGTAACATGGCCATTTTGGATACACTCCTAGGTCATAGCTTTCCCTATTGTTTGCGACATTGTAACCAGGGGTTTATCATACAATTTAATATACCATCTTTGTGTTATTAGTTATTATTGGCATTTGCTTGTCCCATGCAAAACATATAAAACTATTATCAATTATTCAATTATGCCATGAAAACTATTATCATCAACAATTTCATGCAATTTCAAGCAAACTATTATCATCAACGATTTCATGCAAACTATTATCATCAACGATTTCATGCAAACTATTATGCCCTAAATAAACATTTCATCAACAATTTTGCCTAGAATGCATAATGTTGGCATTATGTTTTAGTTGTCATTGATGGTTGGCAAGCAGTTAATGAAGGTTGCAGGCATAATGGAGAGGCCCATTGCAGGCATATGTGAGTTCCTGTGGGCATCACATATAGCCTACTGCAGGCATATGGAGAGGCCCATTGCGGGCATCCTTATGAGCCTCTGCAAGCATAATGGAGAGGCCTATTGCGGGCATATGTGAGTTCCTGTGGGAATCACATATAGCCTATTGCGGGCATATGGATAGGCCCATTGCGGGCATCCTTATGAGCCTCTGCGGGCATAATGGAGAGGCCCATTGCGGGCATATGTGAGCTCCTGTGGGCATCACATATAGCCTACTGTGGGCATATGGAGAGGCCCATTGCGGGCATCCTTGTGAGCCTCTGCGGGCATAATGGAGAGGCCCATTGCAGGCATATGTGAGCTCCTGCGGGCATCACATATAGCCTACTGCGGGCATATGGAGAGGCCCATTTAGGGCATCCTTGTGATCCTCTGCGGGCATAATGGAGAGGCCCATTGCGGGCATATGTGAACTCCTGTGGGCATCACATATAGTCTACTGCGGGCATATGGAGAGGCCCATTGCGGGCATCCTTATGAGCCTCTGCAGGCATCACAGATAGCCTATTGCGGGCACATGTGAGAGGACCATTGTGGGCATATGTGAGCCCCTACGGGAACATGGAGAGGTCATATGTGAGCCCCATTGCGGGCATATGTGAGCCCCTGTGGGCACATGGAGAGGGCATATGTGAGCCCCATTGCAGGCACATGGGCATAAATAAGGGCATATGAGGGCTAAGTGTAAGGCCCCTGCGTGCAACATTAAGAGCATCATTAAATGCAAGGATTCTATGCATAACAATTTTGCATATAAAATTTTGCATAACAATATTGCATAAAATTTTTGCATAATAACAATTTTGGAACTTTGCAATAAGCAGGCCTAGCATCATAATTCCCGACAGCCATGACAAAGACAATGTTATTTTCAAACCAACATCACAAACCCTACATAAACCCTCAACAAACCCTACTGCAACATAATCCCTACTATTATCAATTATTCAACAAATAAAATCATCATGCGAAATGCAAATCTAACTTGAATGCATAAAACAAAATTCTGCATAGACATTTCAACAATTTCCAGCATAACCAGTCGAATGCAACACATTCATTATTCACCATAATTCCCAACATAATATGGAGCACACGGATTAGAAAAAGCACAAGCATGAGCAGGCCTGGCATACCAATTCTCGGCAACCCCAAAACGCAAACCAAAACCACCAAATAGTTCAAACGTAAACCCACAAAACCCTGCTGCAGCGAATGCAACAATTCAGAGTAATTCACCAAAACCCTATTGAAACGAATGCCACATAAACCAACAACACAAATCCTACATAAACCCTACTGCAACATAAAGTACAACATAAACACTACTGCAACGAATGTGCTAAGAAATGCAACATTATCCTAGAAATCTAGCAAAAAAGGTCCACACAATTCCCAATAGGTTGAAAGTGTTGAAAAACACAATCACAGATATTGTTGGTAGGAGATTCCTACCAGTGAGCCACCAAACAAAGCTACCTCCATGCGACTGCACAGAAACCAGTGAGCACGAACCCACGAAGAAACCAGCTGCACGAAGCCACTGAACGAACTGGAGCAGGAACCAACCATCTCCACCACCGAACCCACTAGAGCAGGAACCCACCATCTCCACCATCGAACCGATGGTAATCCCCAACAGAGTGCGCTGTAGATGGAATCACCAACCTCTGGTGTGTCGCGAGCATGGGGCAAGGATCCATATCGTGAGAACGAGTGAACAACAGCATGCGCAACAATGAACGCAAGGCGACTCCAACCGAGGCACCAAGCAAGAACAACCAACACAGAACCAGAGCAGGATATCACCACAACAGAGGGCGAGGTGAACAAGAACTAGGGCATCAGAACGACCACACACCAGGCCTGAGCAAAATAACACAGGAGCTGCAGGCAAGCGTGAGAGAATTACCACGCGAATGTGGAAAAGCACGCCACATGTGCTGCATTAAAGTGCCCAGCTACCCGACAGGTGGCGTTGCCATCTCAACCTGCAAACACCAACTGCCGAGGTGGCCACGTTGCATGGGGAGTGGAGACAGGTGGGGTGTCCAACAACTGGCATCCCTCCCCTATGCTGCTGGAGTATATTAAACATATTGACACCACACTGTTCAATTCCATTTAATAATGATGAATAATTCATAAATACAACAACCCTAACGCTCTTTATCTATTATGTAACGACTTATGGGGTAATAGAAATTACTTGCTACAATCAGTTCCAAACCTTAATTACTTCTTTATTGGAATCCTGCATGAGCATGAACATAAGATGCTTGAGTGGCAGCGATAGGAGTGCTTTTTAATGCTCACGTCTAAGCATTATATGATAACATACAATGTAGTGCTGGACAACTATGTGGAAAGGAACTACGCTATCAATTTTTAAAACTCCAATGCAACAACATCTCCACACTGAACTATAACCTGACCATGTCATAATCACCGAAAGACATTACAACAACCTGCTGCTTAGCAGAAATACCAACAACGATCATAACCTACCACTCCTAGATACCTCGCTATACATCATTACTACCGGCGATAATACACCTCGGTGACTGAACATACAGACTGTGGGTAACATGCCTGAGTGATCGCAGGCATGTTTAACCTCTCGCTATAAGTCAAAGTCCTCCAACGCCAGGATTCACGCCTCCTCTCAAGGTTTGATGGCCAAAGGTAGATATAGCGGTAGTTATGAGCCTTCACAATTAACTTACGCTGCCAAGCTGAATGCAATATAATAAATAAAATGAGTTATCACTGGAGTTTAGAGCATCCATCTAGCCGCATATCAATTCTGAATATTAGTGCAAGATATGACGCTCATCAATCTTCCTACAAGGGCATAACGCCTGAATTAACTAGCGATAATAAGGGGTTTACAACTTTACTAATAAACCATGCATTCACCTAAAAAGAAAATATAAAAGATAGTATTTTCTAACACACATGAGACCGTATGTATCGATTATATTAAACCTATATTAATAAATGACCCACAACTTTAGACATTTATTTTAATAGAAAAGATTGTATACACAAGGAAAGAGCCTCACTTGTATATTTAATTAGTGTACAACTATATAAATAGAATGTGTTGAGCATTAACTAAAATTTTCTCTGATGCTTCTTTTTTCATTTCATTTCAATATGCTAAAGTACAAATCACCATTTCACAAATATAATTTAGTTTTGCCCAAAATAAATTAATCAATTTAAAAATACAATTCCAACAAATCATTCAAAATCATTTAAAAATAAAAATATGCAATAATACTAAAAAAAAAAATAAGATATTTTAATTAATACAACTACAACATCAATATAAATTATTAATAAACATATACTTATTAAAAAAACAAAATGTATATTTAACTACATTCCACTAACACTAATCATAACACCTATATAAATTATTCACACATATACCCATTCAAAAAGAAAAAAGAAAAATGTATGTCTAACTACAATCCACCCACACCAATCATCCTAAAAAAAAAATATATATTAAAGAAAAAAATTGAAATTCATTCCAATTAAAATTAAAATTACTCAATACAACTTAAACAACTTATACGTAACCTAACAAACTAAACACATTCTTGGTTTTTATACTTCCTTTTTAACATGATTTATTTCATATTTATATTCCCTTTAAAATGTTTATCCAAACAAAACAACTCCTTCACTTTTATATTTATTTTGGAAATGTTTACATTTCCCACTTTTATATTTATTTTGGAAATGTTTACATTTCCCAGTATCCAAAATATATCATTAATCAAATTTTAATGTAAATATTTTAGGGGAGAAGAAACCAAGAGACTACTCCCCCAGATATTACAAAAGTAATGGCGGTAATTTGCAAATGGTGAGGAGCTCAAGGCCAAGGCCCCACCATCGATTTATCGTTTATGTATCAGCAATTAAAAATCGATGCATGTGGATCGCATGCTAGCATGTCATGATGGAAATCGTAAATATGATGTCAATGTATTTTAATAAAAATACTCACAACTAGCTATGCAATGCAACAAGAGTATGGGGACATGACTTTTACAAGGAATAGGGAGAAATATTGAAACCCTTGAATCCAATAGTGTCAATCCAAGTGTCAATGAGAGAACCCATGAACCATTAACTACCCATGTTGACTTTTGCACCCAATCATTTATTTCTTCCAAGAGGTGGTTGGGGTAATTATTGTTTTGGGAAATGGAAGGTATGGTTTCCCAAATTTCATGTATGGGCAAGCCATCATTTTCGAAAAACATGTTTTTCTTCATGGGAAAGAAAAGACCCACAAGTTTACTCTCCAATCAATTATTCAACAATGATTTTTGCTCCTTCACGTCCCTCTTGTTAGCTAGGCATTTTCCTCGAGGAAATTTTTGAGGTTTCCTTCATTTCTAGCTAGAAGAAGGGGTTTTTGGGTTGTAGACTGACTAGGAGAAAAGGGAATTCAAGTTGGGGGTTCATAGAGGTCATTTTTTCCATATAAATTCCCATATACCTATTAGAAAATTAGTTTTGTTCCTTGTGGTAATTTTTCCCCTCTCAAATTTCATTTTTCTATGCCCAACATGTGTGGTTGTTGTGTGTGTGGGGAGATATTGCTGTGATTTGGGTTATGTGCATCTCCTGTTTGGATTGAATTGTTGTGTAAGCAACAAGGAATAGAGAAGGATTGGGAATTGTCTTGATAAACATAGTGAAAGGTCATAACCTCACCAAAGATTATAGGGCTTTGGTTTCCTTTCTATGCACACCCTGAAGAGCACTAGAAGGAAGGTATGGCCTGAGGGACTGTGCAGAAATGAAGGGAATACTTCCTTGTGTTGGGTGTGTAAGTATTGTGGGTGCCAAGATAGCTAAATCATGTGGAGGTACCAATAGCTCTGTGGTTGAGCTCACTAGCTTAGCAATTCTTTCATTTCTAGTTCCTTGACAGCCTGATAAAGCCAACTATGGACTGGATTGGCTAAGATGTGGTATACATTTGGATATAGATAAGTTTTTGCGCTCCCTTTCCTTGTGAAAATCATTCCTAGCTTGGGGGTGGCAGTTGTGTTGAGATATTGATGAGCATAGCTAGCCTATGGATGGTTGGAACGTTGCAGTTGCATAGCCAGTTGGTTGAGACAACTTCATTTCAAGATGAGTATTTTCTTGTATTTCATTACACAATGTTTTAATTTGATGTTTGTATGAGAATACTGATAAATCCATGCTAGATGTGTGTAGTAACGTTTATTTTATGTTTTGTTTATTTGAATTATACATCTACACACATGTATTTTTACTTGTTATGTATTTGAAAAATGATCATGGGGGATAGAGTTTTAAAAGCCCATATTTTTAGTCATGTTCCCTTCCTGAAGTGGGATTGATGGAAGGGGACATGACAGTGTGGTATTAGAGCCATGGGTTGCAACATTGGGCTTGAATAGGATAAATTAGGCAACTTGTAGAGGTAAGATCGCTTCCTGCTCAGCACTGAATATGAAGAAAATTTTCTAAGTTTTTTTGCCTAAGTGTATGTGTCGACGATATTTGAGGAATTCTGTTGACATTTTGGTGAGTTTTTGAAAAGTCACTGAAATGGTTCGGCGAAGTTTGGAAAAATTCGTCGAAATAGTTCGACAAAGTTTGGAAAAAATAGCTAAAACAGTTTCAGGAAAGTTTTTGAAAGTTTGTCGAAACAGTTTGGCAAGTTTTAGAAAAATCGTCGAAAAAGGGTGTTTTAGCGTAGAATGAAAAATTCTTCCGAAATAGTTCAGGGAGTTCTGGAAAAGTCGCCAAAATACTTTTGAAAAAGTTTTGAAAAAGCCGTCAATGAAGGATTTCAACGAAAAATTGGAAAAGTCACAAATGAAGAGCCGGGGAAGAAATGAAAAAGTCGTCAATGAAGAGTTGGCAAAGAAATGAAAAAGTCACTGAAATTCGGCGAAAAATGGGAAACATCGCCGAAAATGAATTTTGGCGAAGAAAGGAAAAGTCTGCCGAAACAGTTCGGCAAAAATCATAAAAGTCGTCGATGAAGGCGTTTTTGTGCAAAATGGAAAATTCTGCCACAAGGGGGGAATCCCCCTTGACCCCCGTCGTCTCCCTGAGACATTGTTGATTGTGATAAAATTCTGTGATTTGAAAAAATTGTCAATATGGATTGTTCCCATAATGCATGAAACATAATTTATAAATTTCTAAGAATATAATGCAGCTAACAAATGTGCTTCTAAACACTTTTGCAGATTCATAATCCCAGCAGTGACTGTTAAGGGTCAGCATTGAGTCTAGTGCAGTTGAGAATCCTTGGTCTTTGTTGGGCCAAGAGGATCACCATCCTGGATGATGCACATGATCCATATGAGCTTGAGATAGATGCCATGGGAGAGAAAATATAGGTTGAGAATGCTGAGACCAAATCTAATGGGAGAAGAAATCAAGAGACTCCCCCAGATATTACATCCACCATGAGGAGCCTAATGGTGGAATTGCAGAGTTTTAGAGAAGACAATGAGAGGCTGATTACTTAAGAAGAACATAGTCAGTTGAATGCAACTATGTTGAAAAGTTTGAAATACATTCAAAGGGGGATTAACTTTGAGCATCACTCATCAAATCCAGAAAAGAGTAAGAGTATCTCAAAAATAAATTCCCGCAGAGGTACAATAGTTCAAGAAGAGTTTCTAGAGACGAGACATATAATCTAGAAATATCTTCTAGTGGACCATCTGACTCAAAAGAATCCACTCAGGGTTCAAGCTCTTCATCTCACATGAATAAGAGGAAGAGGCATTACAAGAACAATTCACATGGGGAATTTAAGAAGGACAAACCTCCTACATTTGATGGTGAGATAGAATCCAGTCAAGAAGCTGAAGCTTGGCTTATTGGGATGAGGAAGTATTTCCAAGTCCAAGACTACTCTGGAAATATGAAGGCAAGGGTGGCCATATTCAATCTAAATGGAAGAGCATCAATATGGTGTGATCACCTTAGGCAAGTAAATAAGATCAATGAAAGTAATATTGTGTGGAAGCAGTTCAAGGAGTACTTCAAGCAAAAGTACCTCTCTGATAGGTACTATGATGATAAGATCAAAGAGTTCCATGAGATGAAATTGGGACAAATGACTATGGAAGAATATGCAAACAAATTCTTAGAGTTTTTGAGATATATCAAGTATATCAGAGATGACAAGGTGAAAATCCAACGTTTTCTAAGTGGACTACCTCAGTCATATAAAGACAGAATTTTGTTTGATGAACCTCGAACTGTAGAGGAGGCCATGAGAAAGGACAAGTATTGTTATTATCAAAACAAAAGAAAACCTGATTTCCATAAGGCCTAGAAGGAAAATAAAAATGAGAAGTTTGACCAAAGGAGGAAGGGGTTCAGACCTCCTCATCTCAGAAATCAACAAAGGCAGCCACCACATGGTGCGACTAAACCAACAAGAATGATAGGAGACAAGCCAAGAGATTCACTTCAGTGTTAGGGATGTGGAGAGGACCATATGCTTAGGAACTGTCCACATTGAAATGGGACTGTAAAGAAATCTCAAAACATCCAAGGATCTGAAACTATATGTCAAGTGGCAAGGACCATCCCTAGAATCTATTGAATGCTAGAGGATCACCAGTAAGACCATCAATCAACTGTGGTTGAAGTTGAAGGTAATATTGCTAAGAAATTTGTTTCTATTTTGATTGACCCTGGATCTACTCACAGTTATATCACTCTTAAAATTGTTGAGTTTTGTGCTTTTAAGAAATTAAAGAATACTAAATCATGGTTAGTTAAACTAGCCACTGGAACCAAGAGAAAAGTTAGTGAAATGGTAGATAAATGTCCATTAGAGATGGATGGATTGTTCACTTATGCAAATCTTAATATTCTACTGCTTGTTTCCTATGATATTCTCATTGGAATAGACTGGTTAGAATCACATAAGGTTAAACTTGACTGCTACAACAAGACTTTTGAATGCATGGATGAGGAAGGAAACCCGAGGGTCATGAAAGGAATTCTGAAGGTGATTTCTATTAGGAATATTTCAGACATGCAGCTAAAGAATTTTTGTAGAAAGGGTTGTCAATTGTATGCAGCCCATGTTTTGGAGAAAACAGAAAATGAAACTCCTAAGTTGGAGGACTATCATGTATTGCAAGAATTCAAGGATGTGTTTCTTGATAAGATTCCAGGACTCCCTCCAAAGAGTGACATTGATTTCATAATTGACCTTGTGCTAGGATATGCACTAGTTTCCAAGACACCCTATAGGAAGAGTACATCGAAATTGCTGGAATCGAAAATGCAGTTACAAGAGCTGTTGGAAAATAAATATATTAGGCCAAGTCTATCCCCATGGGGAGCACCTGTTCTATTTGTGAAAAAAACAGATGGAACACTCAGGTTATGTATTGACTATAGGTAGTTTAACAAAGTCATTGTGAAGAACAAGTACCCATTTCCTCGAATTGATGATATTTTTGATCAAATGAGACGGGAAAATGTATTTTCAAAGATTGACTTGAAGTTTGGTTACCATCAGGTAAGAATCAAAGAAGGAGATACTCATAAGGCAGCCTTTAGAACAAGGTATGGCCACTGTGAGTTTGTGGTAGTACCATTTGGTCTCACGAATGTACCATCTACATTCACGTGTCTCATGAATAGTGTTTTTAGCAAGTATTTGGACAAGTTTGTTCTTGTTTTTCTAGATGACATTCTTATATATTCTAAGAATGAAGAAGAGCATGAAGAACATTTGAGAACGGGCTTGGAATTTCTATGGGAGCATAAGCTATATGAAAAACTAAGCAAATGTGACTTTTATAAAGATAAAATTCATTATTTGGGTCACATCATCTTAGAGGGAGCAATATCTTTGGATCATGAGAAGATTGAATCCATTATGAATTGGCCAACTCCAAAGAATGTGATAGATGTGAGATCCTTTATGGGACTTGCTGGTTACTATATAATATTCATTGAAGGATTTTCCAAGGTTTCTAATCCAATTGCTTCCTTGGAAAAGAAGGGAATGAAATTCAAGTGGACACCAGGACGTGAAGAAAGCTTCCAATGGTTGAAGAATATTCTCATGAGTGCACCAATTTTGAAAATTTTTTATACAAAAAAATACTTTGTGGTGTGTATTGATGCATGAAATCAAGGACTTGGAAGAGTTCTTATGCAAGACAACCATGTGGTATTCTATGAGTCAATAAAGTTGAAGGAGCATGAGAAGAATTATGCCACCATGATCTGGAACTTGTAGCCATAGTTCATGATTTAAAGATGTGTTGGAATTATTTAATTGGCATAAAATTTGAGCAAATGACAGATGTTGGATTCAATCAATGTTCTAGAGGTTTACAATATAGACCCAGGTTCTTTGCAGTTCGAGGAACCAACAAAACCCCTTTTCACTGGCCCTTTCGACAACAATCTGCAAGCAGACTGAAGTCTCACCCGAGGTGAAGGTATGGGGAGCTGCGAAATTAGGTTTCCATAGCTATGTGATGAGTTTCTTAACACATATTCAATCAACAGCGCATCGTAGAACCTGCGCTGTGGACTGATGCTTATACGCGTTAAAGTATGCGCCATCCGCACACCCAAGGGCTACACGATGCAGATCTTATTCAATAGTAGGACAACGCTACTGATAGATGTGCTGCCTCCTCAGAACTTAACTACTTCACTTAATGAGACCTTGACAACTACTATGCATCCATTACTACCTTGTCGAATTAGTCTTATGATTTATGTAATACAACCAGCATATTATACTGCGCATTATATGGATCCTTTCCTTAAGTGATCATCCAACCAACACATACATTCACAGACCTAGAAATACTTTTTCATCTTCCATTCAATTACATATGCAACACTTAACATATTATTCCCACTCTCATTCTCTTGGTGAATACATATAAAAGTAAAACACATAAGCTGACAAGCATGAGTTCAAGCATCCATGGTGAGCAAATAAACAAGTGCAAAACAAATAAACAATCACACAACACAGTATTTAACGTGGTTCACCCACAGGATGGGAGCTACATCCATAGGAACTGTTGTTATATTAGTCTTTGGGAAGGGTACAACAGTTCCAGTCTACGTACTCAGCTGCAGACTCTCTTCTCTCTCAATAGGCCTCTGCGCACACAGCTTGCATAGCCTTTACCAAAATTGTCTCTTATTGAATATTTCTCAATAACATTCGACAATAGAGAATCAACAACCCTTTCCCTTACAAAATATTCCTTATTTATAGATCATGCCCATATGTCATGTCTTTACAATGCATGGCCAAAAAACATAAGGTTCCCAAAATTGGTGCGGATGCCCGCCACCCTACCTGTCACCGTCGACGGCTTGCTCCACTTGCTTTGGACGCCTTACTAGACCACTCGTGGCTCTGACGCCCTCCTGACAGCCGCAATCATCAGCAAAATGGTTACAACTGCATTGTGGCCTATCACTTTCCACTCCTTTAGCCTGCCTGTCGTCGTCGACTTAGTGGCCTAGCTTCTCAACTGCTTGCTTCCACTCTCTTAGACAGGTCGCTTTCCTCGTCCTTCATTCTGCTTCTTACCTAAAATAGGTCGCTTACTCAGCTCGACCTTCTTCTATACTTATTTACCAAAAGTAGCTGTTGCGTAGGCCTTGCGCACCTGCACTGCTGCGTCAAAACTACATCTGTACTCTGAGCTGCACATTTCTCAAAATCATGTCTTCTGACTTCGCAGCCCAAAAGCTGCGCAGCTCCCAAAACTGTATCCTTATCAAAATTGTGCCTACTTGGGCCACGCCCAACAGGCCCCTAACACTGACTTGTGGCTCGTCCCGAGCCACTTCAGTCTAGCTGCTCCATCTGTGCCTCTTTTGAAATTCCTGAGCGGGTAGTGAAGTCTTGACCAATTGCACTCAATCTTGCAACTACTTCCTTTACTTCTTGATCATATCCCTTAACCATGTTTAGCATTTCATCAGTGGTCGGCTCTTCAATTTGTTCCTTAACTTTGGCCTTTGTTGCCTGAAGGTCTTGCAACCTTAGTTCGATCTCATCTTTCAATGTGAGTGCTTCTTCCTGCAATGGCTATAACCTCGCAGAGGTTTCAGCTTCCTTTTCCCTTAAAGCCTCGAGCTCCTTCCTGAGTACTTTGGTTTGCTTGAAGGCATGCCTCTTCTGACGGACCGGGAAGTCCTTCATGGAAGCATTCGTAGAGTCCACTTCTTGTTTCTTTCGTTGTATGTCATCGTGGATCTTTTGTAGCTCTGGCTTGTCCTGTAATATGCTCCAAATGTTGGAAACATCATCTAGCAGGATTTGGCATCATGCGACTACTACGCATATGCCCTGCATAGAGGCCCTCAGTGGCTCTTCTCTAGCTTCTTGCGCCTGCCGCGCCATATCAACTAGCCGTCGTGCTGCCAGTTTGGCAATTTCTGCCTGATGGGCTGCTTCCATCTCTGTTATCTTCTCCGCATGGGAAATTTCCAATCCCTTCATTCTCTCCTGCAAACTATCAACGACAACGCCAATATTTAGGATAGCTGCCTCAACTTTTGATTCTTCTTCAACTTCACGGAGCCGCGTGTATACTGTTGACACTGCTCCTTTTATCCCGCGCTGTTTTTCTTGAGTGTGTTGAAGCTCCCTTTCCTTCTGCTCACATTCTCCTTGTATTTTCCTGTAATTCTCTTCATATTGAAGGTGTTGATCATGCGAGACAATGTCTCGCTCATGCATTTCATGGGATATTTGGGTGTGCAGCTGGTGAAACCCTTCAGCTGGTAGCATAGCTATATTCAATTCCAACTGCTGGAGCAGTCTCACCGATTCTGCCATCTCGTCTGTTGGGAACAGGATAGACCCTATCGCAATATTGACGATGCACGTTCTTGTTGTGAAGGCAGGTAACCTGTGCATCGTCTCACTTGGATCCCCCAAGTGGTCATCATGGTCCGGCTCCTTAAACAAGTTACGATGGACTTGCTCCATCCGTAAGACCAGACTAGTCAGTTTATTGATATTTTCCCTTACCTCTTCTTGCACTGGTTCTTCCTTATCTTCTAAGTGCGCTGACACCCGCAATGCTATATGTTCATAGTCATCATCATGAAGCATTATATCCAGCGGTTGTATGTTAGCTTTGGACTTCTTCTTCTATGGCATCTCCGGCGTCTGGGTAGCCAGTTCCTTCCTTTTCTCCCCTACCTATGGCGCAGGTGTTTGGACTGGTGTGCTTTGGACCTCCGGGTTCTTATCTGTTTGGTCCTACTGTTCTTCTTCCGAAGACATAGTGAGAATAGTCTCCGGTGCATCTTCTTTCCAGTCAGTAGGCCAGTCCTCAATGATCAGCTCAATCATTGGTGCGATGAGCTGATACTGACTGTCGAACCATTTCTCTGTTGTCAGGCGTGGCTTTATCTGGATACAGTGTAAGGTGGCCTTGAAAGTCATCTTGGGCCGATACATATATGTCACCTCCTCTGTGATGCGTGGCGTCTTCTCTATAACCGTGCATAACTGCTTAAAATACATAAGAAATTGAAGATCGTTAAGTCATTGCTTCTCTGGGCTTGTGGACGCCCACATGTTCGCGTAGCGGACTGCGTGACAGTCATCTGCTACTACCGGCAGGCCGTTCTAATGTGCAAGTTATTTCCAACCTATGAAAGCAATAAGTATTAGCAGCCAGCTAAAGTGGAAAGATAACCCCTTGTCCTGGGTATCCTCTATATCTAGCAAAAACTCATTGAGCAGAAATTTTTCCCAATTATACTCATGGCCATCCATGGCTTTGGCTACTAGGGCCACAACTGATGCGTTCCTCTCCTTTGGGATTTCCTTCCTCAGTAGCCTTCCTGCCAGCAATTTAATAGTAAACCGCAGGGGTTCAATTGTGATTGGGTCTGTTTCGTATCCCCTGCTTCCTCTTACTAATTTAAACTCCACCTTTATCTCCGCGGCTAGTTCCTGGTTGTCTTTCTTGTTGACGAACTCTGCGGTAGGGTCATCGTCCTTCTTATTCAAACCAGTAATCCTTCCTATCAGGTCGACAGTGATATTGACCTTGAAGTCCAACCAGATGTATCCTTGGTGCGTACAAGATAACAGCGTATGCACCATAGCTTTGCATTCTTTGCTGTGGTGAAAATGTGGGATTCTCAGCAGGTTGAGCAGACCAGACTGGGCCAATGGCAATGCCCAGTCCATTGGAACAACCTCTAGATTCTTTGCGGTCGCACCCTCTTTTCTACACATGAAATTATCCGGCTGTAGGTGTGGAAATTTTTCAGCATCCATTAGATCGTGATCAGCTAACTTGTAGGTAGGAATTCTGCCAAGCAAATCCTCCTTTGTCAGGATGTGCTTCGACATCGGAGTCATTGCGATCTCGTATTACACATTCTTCTCCAAGTGCCTCTCTGGGGCATCACTTTTCCACAGACTGATATACTTAGGAATGATCCATATAGGTGGTGGTGGTCTCCGTTGTGGAGCTATCAGCTTAGAAGCATCTGGTGCCTTTGATTTTTCTGGTGTGGTCGGGGTGCTTATCTTTATTTTGCTACTTCGGTTGGTTTGGCTTCGGGCTCTTAGACGAGCCACCCTATTCTGGTGTTGTCTGCTTCGGCGGCGTCTTCATTACTCTGCTTATACTAGAACATTTGAAAGTTCCAAGAATCTCTTCTAAGGTCTACTCTTCGAACATAAACTCAACAAATACTCCTATTCTGGTTGCTAAGTGCTTACAATCTTCATAGTTAGTAAAATTTCAAACTCACAGTAACATGCATAAGGGAGAGTTGGCGAATATTTATAGAGCCACTACCCGACGGTTTTCCTTCGTCGTATACTTAGAGATTTAATGTTGCATCCGATTCAAAAATATCGGCTGGATCTGCACCTTATGTGGCATTGAATGTAATGGGAATGGCTAGACTAGGCATTAAGTGCTAGGTGTGTTGGACAAGATCTCGCTGGCATGTCGATATTTTCCACCGTAAAATATGTCGAGTCAGATTAAATTTCCTTAAACGCTGAGGTGTAATGGTACTGGTAGCCGTATTCCAGCCTAGCGGACAATTAAATGTTCAGCCCATTTCCCGGATCCCATTACGACTTTAATCATTGCAGTTTTTATTACAGTCGAACGAATAGGATATTCCTTTAATGCGGGGTTGTGTCAGTGTCGCCCTTTTTTTTTTTGAATAATGGCTTTACAAGCCGGCCGACAGTTTTCATGGTCACCTAATTCCATCATAATGCATTGGTTTCTCTAATAGTTCGCTTTGCCGTCATCCCTTACCTTCGTGTCTTCAACTGTGCAACCGCGCTATGGTTTATGCCTTTCATCGCAGCTACACATAGTCCATAGTCATCCTTTTCCTTTTGACCAGTGCAGCTACCTTTCAAGCTTTGTAGTGCGCGGTACTTGGCTGTGAATTTTGTACTTTCTCTGGTTCTTTGGTCGGTGCAGCTACCTTTCCAGCGTTGAGCTGCCAGTTCTTTTTTTTTTTGCGTAGCTTCACTTCTTTACAAGCACTGCGCGGTATATGCACTTCCTCATTATACATTGAGTACAGACTCTTCCCCATTTCTAGTGCCCAAATCCAACTGTACTTGGCACTTAGAGATTTCCTTCCTTACTGATCATCATGGGTTTTGCGAAGCAGGACTATCCCGATAGGGTTTTAGCCTACTTCCATTGACTAATTGTGAAGAACCTACAACAATTAATTAATGAAAATACACGAGATAGCAGAAATAATAGAACTCGGAATCACTTTTATTGATCGCAGGCCACTTCGAGGGGGAAACCTCCTTTGAGCAAGCTCAATACAAATAACTTCACGGTACCTTCATTGGTCTCAACACAAACTTATATAGTAATTCTAGGCGCCAATACCATGTGTCAATACAAACCATTGCCCAATACAAACTATGGATCAACAATTACTACGGGACGACTTACAAAGCATATGTGTCCAACAACAATAAGACAAACTATGGATCAAAAAATACTATGGGACGACTTACAAATCATATGCGTCCAACAACAATATACTAACAAAGTAAATAGAAGGGTTGACATGGGTTCCTAACATCCCCTCTCCCTTAGAAAAATCTTTGTCCTAAAAGCTTTAGATGTGGAAATTGATGTAGAATCTGAAGGAGTGGTTCCCCTGTAGCATCCTCGGGTTGCATTCCAGGCCACTGACGCATTTTGAGCTTTAGGGAGGATTGCTTGGAATATTGAAGAAGAACCATATCAGCTACGTGAAAAGTGCGCTCAGAACGGTGTTGATCGGCTTGTTGTTTCAGTCGAATTCTTTCCATGTGAAGATTGTCCTGTAGAATGAGAAGAATCTGATCGCGGTTTCGAAGAATTGAGCCAATTTCCTGAACTGGGGAGCTGCTGAGGGTGTATGGAAGAAGAACCGGCAGTGCCTGTCCATAGTCTGCTTCATATGGTATCCTTTTAGATGTGGTATTGTACCACTGGAGCGCTTCTAGGAAATCCATAGAAATAGCTGTCCAAATCTGTGTAGGGATGAGCAAGGGTTTGAGTAGTCCCGAAAGGAGTGTCATTGCAACCTTGTTGACCTGGAAAGTATCACAGTTAGAAACCATCTATTTAATTGTCATTTTCAGTTCCTGCCAAAAGAAGTGACATTATGCCCGGTCATACATTTTGAGGAACCCAGAGTGCCCTGTTGATGAAGAAGCATGGAGTTCATAGAAGAGATAGCCTTGTTGAACAGATTGCAACCAATTTGGAACAAGCAGAGAAATAGTTGTAAGAGAAACTGGGTCATCAAATGTGCGAGAAGGAGCATCTGCCACCATATTGTCCTTACCCTTCTTGTAAGTGATCGCATAGGCATAACCCATGAGTTGGATAACCCATTTTAGGTGTGCTGGGGAGGAGACCCATTGTTCCAGGAAATTTTCCAGACTCTGGAGATCAATCTTGATGCAGAAATAATTCCCTAATAGGTATGGCTTCCACTTCTGTACTGCATGCAAAATAACCATCATTTCCTGCTGAGATGTAGATGCGGCTAAATTCTTACCAGAAAGGTCTCTTGAAGGAGACAAGTCCACTGGTTCAGCAAAGACACCTTTATATCTATCCAAGGAAGTAGGGGAGACCGTTGATGGGTGCATCTGAATGGAATGGAGTTGAGCGATGATACCATGTGAATTATTCTTAAGGATCTTTTCCAGGCGATGTGAACTGATGAGGCAGAGAGACCCTTGTTGTAAGCCCTTAAATTTGTGTTGTTTCCCATTGACTGAAAACTGCATCCAAAGTTCAGCAAAATCCCATAAGATGGGGCCAAGTGTGCGTAACCATTGAATGCCCAAAACCACATCACATCCGCCTAGGGACAAGGAAAACATGTTAGAGTGCAAGTTATAATCTTCTAGAGAGATACGCACATTGTTACACTTCCCCTTGCAAGGTAAGGTGCCCCCATTGGCAACCATGACTTCAAAATTGGAGCAAGGATGGACAAAACAATCAGCCTGTTTGGCGATCTGAGGGTCAATGAAGTTATGAATGCTACCAGAATCAATGAGTATTGTAAGAGGAAGCTTCTTGAAGTAACCCCTGACCCGCATTGTTTGGGGGCTAGTGATGCCGAGTAAAGCATGGAGAGATATCTCTGGTTGTTCATCCTGAGATGAGGGGTCAATAGGAGGCTCCTGAATGTCGACCTGATCATCCATTGAATCTGGAGCTTCTTCACCAATTTTAGAGGCAGGTGGAGAATCCATATCCAAGAGATAGAGCTTTTGTTGAACACATCTATGTCCCCGAGTGAATTTCTCATCACAATTATAACAAAGCCCTTTTTCTCTGCGTGCCTGCATCTCTGTTTCAGAAAAATTCTTGATAGGAGTTGATCGAGGAGCTAGCGGGATGGGAGGTCGTTGAGAACCCATATTTCAGAAGGAAACAAAAGTGGATTTGGAGCGCTGTTGGGATACAATATTGTCTTCTGCCAACTTAGCGAACCCCAGGACTTCCATCATGGTGTTGGGATAGAACATTTTAACCTCTGACCAGATTTCATCCTTAAGACCACTGATAAAACAACTCCTGTAGAATTCATCAGACAATCATTCTATGTGATTGGCTAGTTTCTCAAATTCTGTCTGATACTCTCTCATAGTGCCAATTTGACGAAGTTTAGTGAGTGCTCCGGTGAAGTCATCAAAAGCACTAGGACCAAATCGTTGCAAAAGGAGTTGGCAAAAATCTATCCATTTTGGCTCGTTATGAGCCTTGATGTACCAACGGTACCATTGAAGGGATTCCTGTTCCAAATGAAAGGATGTAAGTGGAAATTTTTGGACATCAAAACTACTATGCAAACTGAAATATTGTTCTACACGATAGATCCATCCAGTCAAATCAGTACCATTGAAGCGAGGAAATTCAAACTTCGGACCATGGAAATTGTTGTAAGAAGAGAACGCATTGGCTGTGGAAGATTCTTGCTGTCGGTTATTGTTCATGGTTGAATGCTGAAGATGGAGGCTGAGAAATTTTTCATCCAGATCTTGGAGTTTGATTTGGATGGCTGCAAGTGCTTCCTCCATGGTTTTTGCTCCTGCGCGGAAGGGATCAGAAAAATTGGATCTGAAATGATGTGGAAGGGATTGACAACAGCTGGATCTGAAACGACACTGAATGGATAAAAAATGGCTGGATCTGAAATGGATTTCAGAATAGATCTGAAACGGCTAGATCTGGAACGGCTCGGAATGGATATAAAATGGCACGGAAGTGATCGACAACAATTCAGCTGAAAATAGATATGGACCCCAAGTATGTTCGGCTTCCTAATAGTTCAAGGGTTTCACTCGACCACCAATGTTGTCTGAAGGCTTGGGTATTGGGGCAGTACCCCTCACTCCATGGCTCAGGTAAAACTGATAACCGCTTTGCCACAAATGAAATCTCTTGGTTTACCTCATGGGTGGGAACTAGTCAATTAGGTAGGGGTCGTTGCCCTTTTCGCTGGCAGGTCCTCTCAATGGGCCAGCTAATTTGGGGTTCCTATGGTACTCCTCACAATGAGTTTTAGGGATTATTTCCAAGTACTTCCCACAGTTAAGCGGATAGGGATTATTCCCAGATGCGAAAAAAAACAAAATTGGCAGAAATTCCACCCAACGAGCCCAAGAAAGTGCTCTGATACCAGATGTGAAGAACCTGCAACAATTAATTAATGAAAATACACGAGATAACAAAAATAATAGAAATCATAATCACTTTCATTGATCGCAGGCCACTTCGAGGGGGCAACCTCCTTTGAGCAAGCTAAATAAAAATAACTTCATGGTACCTTCATTGGTCTCAACACAAACTTATATAGTAAGTCTAGGTGCCAATACCATGGGTCAATACCATCTGTCAATACAAATCATGGGCCAATACAAACTATGGATCAATAATTACTATGAGACGACTGACAAAGCATATGCGTCCAACAACAATAAGACAAACTATGGATTAACAAATACTACAGGACGACTTACAAAGCATATGTGTCCAACAACAATATACTAAAAAAGTAAATAGAAGGGTTGACATGGGTTCCTAACACTAATCCAGGTAAATTGTCTCCTGCTAGCGTGGCTAACTGAGCTGCGCCACCATTAGTAACATGCACAACAGTATATGGACCGAGCCAGTAGATTTTAAACTTTCTAGGAAACTTCATGAATTTACTATCATACAGGAGGACTAGATCACCTACATGAAAGGTCTTGTTTTTTATATGGCGGTCATGCCATGATTTTTCTCTTTCTTTCTATACTTGTTGGTGAAATCCTGTGATGAAGCGATCCTCCTCCATACCAACCAAGTGTGGAATCCTTTCTTCTAGTGCCTTTTGATCTTCCATGCCTGTAAACGCAACTATCCTTAAGCTAGGAACAATGTATTCCATTGGCATTATCGCTCCATGTCCATAGGCCAGCCTAAAAGGTGTATGGCCAGTCAACTTTTTGCAATTAGTTCTATATTCCCATAAAATGGTTGGAATGCACAGGTCCCAATCATCCCTATCCACATTGCATACCTTAGTTAGCGCATTCTCCAGCACTTTATTGAACACTTCAACAGTTCCATTCGCTTGTGGATGATATGGCGTACTTCGTTAATGATGAATGTGGAACTCTTTTGTTAATGCCTCAATTGTTTTGTTCAAAAAGTGAGTTCCTTGATCACTCATCAAAATATTTGGGCATCCAAACCTCGTAAGGATGTCTTCAAATATGAACTGTGCAGTAGTACCTACGCTACATTCCTTCATTGGCTTCACTTCTTCCCATCTAGTGAGGTAATCAGTTGTAGTAATAATGTACCTCGCACCAGTTCTTTTTCCATGTGGGTTTATAGGTCCCACAAAATCAATTGCCCATTTTTCAAATGCCTGTGGTGTCAACTGTGGATTTAATGGCATCTCGTCTCTTCGTGATGGCCTTCCTATCCTCTGACAGACATCACAGCTCTAGCAGTGCTCCTTCGCATCTTTGTGAATCGTAGGCCACCATAGCCCTACCCTCAATATTTTCTGCACAGTGGCTCTTCCTGCGTAGTGACCTCCTGTTGCTCCTAAATGTGCATATGCCAGTATAAATGGCTTCTCGTTCTCTAATACACATCTGCACAGTACTTCATCTGGTCCGAATTTGTATCACTGACCTGCAATTATGGTGAAGTCTACTACTCTTACTACCAGCTACTTCTTCTGTTGTGTAGTAAACTATATGGGTGCTAACTCATTAGTAAGAAAGTCTATGATATCTTTGTAATATTCATCAGCTATCTAGATGGAAAACAACTGTGCATCAGGCAGATTGTCTTTGAGGTTTGTAGGTTCTTCTCCTGACTCGATCCTTGACAGATGATCAGGTCCCAAATTCAATCTACCAGGTTTAACTATTATCTCAAAGTCATACTCCTGAAAGAGTAACAACCATCTGTAGATTCTCCCCCCTAACACTGGCTTGTTGACCAGGTATTTCAAAGCAAAATGGTCAGTGAACATAGAGAAGTGCGCACCCAACAAATAGTGCTTGAACTTCTGCAGCGCGTAGATCATAGATAGGCCTTCTCTCTCAGTTGTGGTATAATTCTTCTCTACAGATAAGAGCTTCCTGCTCGAAAATGTGATGGGATGGTCAATACCTCCCTCCCCTGGTTGTGCTAAGACAACTCCCAATGCTATACATGAAGCATCGACATGGACATGAAATGGCTTCTCCTAGTTTGGAAAAACTAGGATCGATGCAGTTACCATTTTCTCTTTCAAGGTGTCAAAGCCTTGTTCACACTCTGCGTTCTAGATGAACGACACATATTTATTTAGTAGCTTCTCCATAGCTGTGATTATCTGCGCATAACCCTTTATAAATTTCCTGTAGTAACTGGGATGCCCTAATGTAGTGCGCAGCTGCTTGACTGAATTTGGTGTCGGCAAGTTTACAATAATTGCGATTTTCGAAGGATCAACCATTAAGCCCTACTTGCACACAATGTGTCCTAATAGAATTCCATAAGGTACACAAAAGATACACTTCTTCAGGTTTAATGACATTTGATGCTGTCTGTATTTTTCTAGCATCAATCTCATATTTGTGCAATGTCCCTTCAGCAACCCGAACACTGTCCAATCATCGAAATAAGCTTCTAAGAACTTATGCATGAAATATTTGAATGCTGCGACTACAACTCTGGAAAAGATGGCAGGTGCATTCTTCAGGCCAAATGGCATTACTATGTATTGGAATGACCCCCATTCCGTGGAAAAAGTGGTCTTGTGTCTATCCATGAGATCAATTATTATATGATGATATCCCGAAAAGCCATCAGTAAAGGAATAGGCCTCATTTCCTCCAACATTATCAAGCACCTCATCAGTGAAAGGAGTTGGAAATGGGTCATGCATTGAAGCATCGTTCAAGTTTCTGAGATCCACACAAATCCTGATCTCGTCTTTTGTATTCTTATCTTGGACAACAATAGGGCTTATCCACTCTGACTCTTCGAATGGTTCGATGATCCCTGTGTCGAGCATTTTATCAAGTTCTTCCCTCACTCATTCTTTGTATCGCGAGTTCAGTCTATAGGGCCTCTACGTAACAGGCTTCGCACCTGGCTTGAGAGGTATCTTCATAACCCCTAAATCTCCCAAAATGCCCTTCATCTTTGTGAACTTTGTGGGGACTAACTCTTAATATTCATGTATTAGATATGCGATCTTCGTAACAATCTGTTCATCATAGTAGTCTCCAATACTTGTGAACTTTGGCTCTTCGTCGGTGCCAATGTTCACTTTCCTTGTTTTCACGGGTCCGCTCATGTCTGGAATTTCCAGCGGAGGTTCCTCTACATCACGCACTCCTTTTGACTCAGGAATGTTTATGTTGAGTGGGTCCTCCTCATCACTTTCTTCTTTTTCTTCAGCCTCTTCAGCTAGGTTATAACATTCCATAGGATGTTCTACCTATTCCTTCCATTCTGTCTGTAGGCTTGTAGGTATGCTATTAGCTCCAAAGAATCCCTCTAATGTCATGTTCTTATGTAGACATTCTGGTCTGAATATTCTTTCTTTAATAATCTACAGCGCATTATTTATGATAGGACTCTCGTCCTCAAAAATGAAACTCTTATGGAAGTTCGCAGTTAGGGAAGGCCAATCTGTAGTTTCCCTACGCAACTCCATGTCTAAGTACCATTTCTTTGGAATTTCTTCCTCCAACGTGTGCACAAACAGATGCACCCATTCTGTCTGTGGTCTCTCATCCCATGCTTGTGAACAGACCTCAATATGCTGCCTTGGATTTGTCTGTCCCTTAGATTTCTCAAAGGGTAGTGTAACCTTATCAGCAAACCTGATCTGCATTTTGATTTTGCATTGATCCCATCTGGTTAATGTCTGCTTATGCACAGCCCACCATCTGGAAGGTGTGTGACATATCTAGTGCTAGTAAGCGATGCTCTTCTGCAATTACTACAGTATATTCTTTGATAAAGGAATAAACATTATATAAACCATCATAAGTGGGGATTAGGCTTACCTCCTTTCCAATCCAGCGCAGTGATTTTGTAACCTACGCGCATCTCCTTGCTGATACTTCATGCATATGACTTTGCCATTTTTCCAATCCTGCGTCAGATTCTGAGATGCAAGAGCTGTCACATATCCAGCTGAGTGTTCCATCCACAGTAGGATTAATGTAATCTTCCTGGTTGGCAGTCATTTTGTACAGTCGGTCCAAATCTTGAGCCCTAGATTCTTCCTGAATCAGCTCGCTGTATCTGTCTCCGTCTGAAGGGTCCAATGGTGCGATGACCCTAAGATGCTCTCCTTCAAAGATCATCTTCTTCATCTTCAAGTTTATGATAGCGAGGTTATCCATAGCCCAGTCAATCCCCAACAGCACAGGAAAAGGCTGGCTATCATCCACGATCTCGATAACCTAGAAATCTGTATGAGTTTGCACTCCGTCAACGTCAACAACCACATTAGCTAACCGTCCAAAAGGTATGACTTTCTCCTGATTGGCCATTCTCAACTGGATAGGTGACCATAACAACTTTGGTCTCCTCATCTGCTACCATGTCTATTTGGTTAATACATTTACTTATGATCCCATCCATTTCATAATCTCCTATTTGTGCACCGAGTCTCATTTCTCTCCCTGTTCTCTTATGTTTCTTGATGTGATGAACTGCGTTGTCAGTAGTTTCACATTCATTGCGCGGTTCATATGGATCTAACAACTTCTGCAATTCTGCTATAGCATTTGGACTCTTCAACAATTTCATGCAGCTCCTTAGGAACTGCGCAACAGAGGTGCCTGTCTCTGCTGCAGTGTTCGTTCTATCATAAGAAACCGGCATATCTTCCATGTGCGGTATTTCACTACGCAACAGTATTCTTGGCGACTCAGGTGTTGATTCTTTTAAGATATCCTGTGCTTCTTCAAAGACTTCTATGTTTTTCTCCAAGTTGAAAGCAAGTGCTTTCCCGACAGCTTTTCTTATCCATATTGTTTCAAGAGGAGTCAGCTTAGTGTTAAAATCTCCTGAAGTCGAAGCTTTTGCTCCTTTATCTCTCCCTGTCGTAGTGCCACTTCACGTCACTACGTTGATACTTGGATCTGCAGGTCTTCTTTCTGCTGCGATCAACTGAATGTTTGGGTTCGGCGCCTCTGGCCGCTTCCTTTTCTGCATTTCTACCTCTAACACTGGGAATTCTTCAATAACATGATCAAATGATTTTCAATAACTACATGTAGTGCATGGGTTGGTACAGTCTCTAGATACATGGCCTACTTGGCCACAATTATAACAGATTACTTGACCTCGTCCCCGTCCTTGCGCTGGGCCATTATTCCTTCCTCTCCCGCGGTATCCTCCGTGGCCTCTGTATGCTCCCTGATCATGCTGTGCATTATTTTGTTTCTGCGGAGTCTCTTCTTGGACTCTATACATTCCTCCATACATATGCTCAATATATTTTTTTCTTTCTTGCATGAGCTCATATACACGACAATTGGACTCATCATTCCCAACTGACTTACATAAATTACAATATAGGTTTTTAGGTGTTCTTACGTATTTCTATATCAGGTGGCAATCTTCTGGCCGGTGTCCTCTAGTTCTACAAATTTCACACCATGGCCCTTGGTTTGGATTTAATGGGTTTGGTCCACCCATGTTAAGGAAGTCTTGGAATAAAGGACAGTGATCCTTAGTGTGTCATTCTCCCTTACAGCCTGTACACCAGACTTCTTGTCTCTCTTACTTTACTTTCTTTATATCCTGTAGTTTTAGTGTCAGGGTAGCCAACTGGGTCTAAATCTGTGACATCCCAGTGCTAGTTTCTCCAATCGGTGAAGCTTCTAACTTCATTGTGATCTCTAAGGCTTCTGCTTGTGAAGCCACTTTCTGTTGCATCAAAGGTTTTCTGATATGGGGCAACAACGCAGCTATAAACCATTCCTTGTGCTGTTGCGGTGCTATTACGAAGCTTACTTGGTCCAGCAGTGTCTTAAATTTCTAATCAAAATCCCAGACTGTCTTGTTAGGTTTTTGTTTGATCTCTTTCAATTCTATTATACACTGCGATTCTGATTTTGGCTTCTTAAATTCTGCTCAGAGCACATCCTTGATTTCTATCAAGGTTCTATTTTGTCCCTGCGATTATTTCATGAACCAATACAAGGCTCTGTCTCTAAAGGTGGTGACAAGCTGTGCTTGCTTCACAGCATCATCTTGTACTTGCTTTACACTCCATGCGGCTTCACATAGAAACCAATGCTGATCAGGGTCTTCTAGACCCGTTCCTTTGAATATTGCCATTTTGATATCACCGGCCATCCTCCTTCTAGGTGGCACAGTTGTCTGAGTAGTGCTAGGGATAATACTCTGAGGAATGATCTGAGGTTGAACGTTCTGAAGTGGGATAGCCTGAGATGGGGTAGGCTGAGTCGGAATCGCCTGGGCATCTGCTCTTGGAGTGTTACCAGTACTGATATTATGTGGTGTGGGTTGCGCGGTGTTCGCAACCGACGGGTTCTGAACTGATGAATTATGAGACAAAGGGGGCGCGGTATGTGCAACCAGCGGGTTCTGTGGCATAATAGGCTGATATGTGGCTAACACGGGTGTGGTTTGATTATCAGGCTCACATGGTATCTAGGTATCTACGTGGAGTCCATGTGGTCCAGGATTTTTCTCAGCAACGAACTTGTATCTCTTTCCACTTCTCAGGTTATGGGTTTCTTCGTAAGACACACTATATGTATTATCTACCATGACAGATTTAAATAAAACTTCACCTCATTCTATAGACGCCTTTCTCGGCCAAAATCATTTTAATGTATAAACTGAGGTTGTTCAAGTACTTCCCTCTGAATCCCTTGAAAAAATCTCTTTCGACTACGTTGTAGGACTTTAGCATGTCCACAGCGAACTACGTCACAAAGCTCTGTAGTGTACATCAACCCAGAAGTCGATTGCTCTTGTGAATGGGCTGTCTACTGCTTTGAGCCTTTCAATAAGATCCAGTGTCCACTTGGTCGATACGTCTCGCGGTGTACAATTTCTTTGCTCTGCGAGCCTTGACAACCACTCGTGTAGCTCGTTTCCAAAACATGCCTAGAAAAATTTGTGAATGTCTTTCCACAGGTATTTGTTCAACCACTAGATGCCAGAGAGATGTGGGTGTCTATTCTCCTTTCTTGCGAAATCTCTCTTTGTCTTGTAATCAAGCCCATATTTCTTTCATGTCTGTATGCCAAAAGTCGATACCCAGCAAAGCTTCTTCTTCGTCGCACATCACGACTTCAACTCATCACGGATTCTTAGCATGACAACGGAACCATTTGTTGGATTAAGTCACTGTTCTAGAGGTTTCCAATATAGACCAAGGTTCTTTACGGTTCGAGGAACCAACAAAACCCCTTTTCACTGGCCCTTTCGACAACAATCTGCAAGCAGACTGAAGTCTCACCCGAGGCGAAGGTATGGGGAGCTGTGGAATCAGGTTTCCACAGCTATGTGATGAGTTGCTTAACACAGATTCAATAAACAGCGCACCGTAGAACCTGTGCTGTGGACTTATGCTTATACGTGTTAAAGTACTGTGCCACCCGTGCACCCAAGGGCTACGCGATGCAGATCTTATTCAATAGTAGGCCAGCGCTACTGATAGATGTGTTGCCTCCTTGGAAATTAAATACTTCCCTTAATGAGACCTTAACAACTACTATGCATCCATTACTACCTTTTCAAATTAGTCTTATGATTTATGTAATACAACCAGCATATTATACTGCGCACTACCAGTGTTGCGCACTGTATGGATCCTTTCCTTAAGTGATCATCCAACCAACACATACATTCACATAACTAGAAATACTTGTTCATCTTCCAGTCAATTACATATGTGACACTTAACATATTATTCCCACTCTCATTCTCTTGGCGAATACATATAAAAGTAAAACACATAAGTTGACAAGCATGAGTTCAAGTATCCATGATAAGCAAATAAACAATCACAGAACACAGTATTTAACGTGGTTCATCCCCAGGATGGTAGCTACGTCCACAGGAACTGTTGTTATATTAATCTTTGGGAAGGGTACAATAGTTCCAATCTGTGCACTCAGCTGTAGAATCTCTTCTCTCTCAATAGGCCTCTGCGCACACAGTTTGCATAGCCTTTACCAAAATTGTCTCTTAACATTCGACAATAGAGAATCAACAACCCTTTCCCTTACAAAATATGCCTTATTTATAGATCATGCCCATAGGTCATGTCTTTACAATGCATGGAAAAAACCCCTAAGGTTCCCAAAATTGGTGCGAATGCCCGCCACCCTTCTTATCGCCGTCGACAGCTTGCTCTACTCGCTTTGGCCACATTACTGTACCACTCATGGCTTTGACGTCCTCCTGACAGCTGCAGTCATCAGTAAAATGGTTAGAACTGCATCATGGCCTGTCACTTTCCACTCCTTTATCCTACCTGTCGTTGTCGACTTAGTGTCCTAGCTTCTCAAATGCTTGTCGCCACTCTCTTAGACAGGTCGCTTTCCTCGTCCTTCATTCTGCTTCTTACCCAAAATAGGTCACTTACTCAACTTGACCTTCTTCTATAATTCTTTACCAAAAGTAGTTGTTGCACAGGCCCTGCGCACCTGCACTGTTGTGTCAAAAACTGCATCTGTACTCCGAGCTGCGCATTTCTCAAAATTGTGTCTTCTGACTTCGCAACCCAAAAGTTGTGCAGCTCCCAAAACTGTATCATTATCAAAATTGTGCCTACTTGGGCCACGCCCAACAACAGACCATTGTGATTTGAAATATTTGTTCGAGCAGGAAACATTAAATGCTAGGCAAGCTAGATGGCTAGAATTTTTGTGTGAATTTTATTTTGAGATCAAACACATAGAGGGGAAGGAAAATAAGGTGGTTGATGCACTCAGTAGAAGAGTACATGAGATGCATGTGGCAGCCCTTAGTACCTACCAATCAGATTTGAGGTAGCAGATATTTAATTGTATTGTTGAAGACAAAATGTATGTGCAGATAAAGGACGAATTGCAACAACTGAACTTTGAAAAGAGGTATGAAGGGTATCATTTGGAAGGTGACGAATTCCTTACTTATAAGAAAAATAATTTATATTCAAAATGTGGCAAACTTGAGGAGAATTTTTATGGATGAAATCCATAAAGCCCCATATTTCGGTCACCTAGGATATCTGTAATACCCCCATTTTGACCCTTAGGATATTTTGGTTGTAATGTAAATATTGTATGCATGTTATGTATGATTCCTAGTGTGGAGCTCAAGGCCAAGGCCCTACTAGTGAATGCTCGGCCTTGAAAAGGCAAGTATTTGGTATTATGCTACCCATGTGCTAGTGAGCCATGGAAATTGTAAATATCATGTAGATATACATTTAATAACATATCCACAACTAGCTATGCAATGCAATGCAACAAGAGTATGGGGGCATGTTTTTTACAAGGAATTGGGAGGGAAATATTCAAACCCTTGAATCAATCAAGTCAATCCAAGTGTCAGTGAGAGAACCCATGAACCCTCAACTACCCATGTTGACTTTTGTACCCAATCATTTATTTCTTTCAAGAATTGGTTGAGGTAGTTAATGCATTGGGAATGGGGAGGTATGGCTGTCCAAATTCAAGTATGGGAAAGCCACCATTTTGTAAAACCGTGTTTGGCTTCTTTGAAAAGAAAAGAGCCATGAATTTTCTCCCCATTCCATTCTTCACCCATTATTTTTTGCTCTCTCGTGATTTTGGAGCTTGCTGGGCGTTTTTCTCCAAGAAATTTATGTGGTTTCTTTCATTTTTCTAGCTGGGAAGGGCATTTTTGTGTTGCATAACAATGGGGAAAAAGGGAGCTCGATCTAGAGGTTCATATAGGCCATGTTTAGCCATTCGAATGCTCATATACCTATGAGGAAAAACGTTTTCTTCCCTGTGTTCGTTTTTTTCTTTCCCACAACTCGTTTTGTGGTGCTACGATTTGGGGAAAACCCATGGACCCTATTTTGTAAATCCCATTGTTGAGAATGTGTATCCCTTCCCAATATTTGAGATTGTTGTGTGTGGGAGAGAATGTCGTGGTTGAGATGGTTATCCATTTCTTTGGATGTGTATGAGCTTGAGTGTTCCCATTCCTTGTGGAAATCATGCCCAGCTCGGGGGTGGCAACTATGTTGAGATATTGATGAGCATAGTTGGCCTATGGTTGGGTGGAACATTGCAGTTGCGTAGCTAGTTGCTTGGGACAACATTACATCAAGTTGATATTCTTTATGTGTTTTACTTCTGCATTGTTTTTATTTGAAAGTAGTTATGATTATGTTGATAAATGCATGTGAAATGTGTGTGGATAGTTAAATTCCGCTGTGCATGTTTATTTGATTATGCATCTACACACATATGCATTTTATTTGTATGAATCTAATGAATGGGGCTGAGTTTTTGGTAAAAATCCCAAGATCTGTAGTCATGTTCCCTTCCTTGCGTTGGATCGATGGGAGGGGATGTGACAATATCATAAAATAATTGCTACAGCCATAAAAAAATATTTTTGGCCAGGGATGAAGAAGTACATCGCTGAATACATTTCTAAGTGCATGAAATGTCAACAAGTGAAGGTTGAACACCAACACCTAGCATGATTATTGCATCCATTGCCAATTCCAGAATGGAAATGGGAGATAATTTCCATGGATTTTATTATGGGTTTTCCAATGACAATAAAGAAACATGATTCCATCATGGTGGTGGTGGAAAAGTTAACGAAGGAAGCACATTTTATACTGGTTAAGTCCACATATAAAACCGATTCCATTGCAAATATTTTCATGAAGAAAATTTTCAGATTGCATGGATTTCCTAAAGCAATAATTTCTGACAGTGATACCAAGTTCACTTCGAATATTTGGAAAGGCTTTTTTCATATTTGGGTACGTAGATAAACTTTAGCACAACATACCATCCTCAAACTGATGGATAAACAAAAAGAGTAAATCAGGTGCTTGAATACATGCTTCGCATGTATGTAATGGACAAACCATCCAAGTGGGAGGATTATCTACACTTGGTAGAATTTGCATATAATAACGATCAACAAGCATCATTGGGCATGATTCCATTTGAGGCTTTGTATTGCCAGAAGTGCAGGACACCAATGACTTGGGATAATCCAGTGAACAGAATTGTACTTGGGCCAAAATTTCTTGGAAATGGAACAAGAGGTTGCAAATATCAAACATAATTTAAAAGTGGCCCAAAATAGAAATAAAATCTATGTAGATAAGCACAGGGTGCATAGGGAGTTCAGTGTTGGGGATCATGTTTACATTAGAGTGAGGCCAAGGAAGAGTTCCTTGAAGTTTGGGATTTGTGCCAAGCTACCATCCAGATATTGTGGGCCATTTGAAGTGCTTGAAATAATAGGGCTAGTTGCATATAGACTTGCATTGCTTGTGAACACTAGATATCATAATGTTTTTCATGTTTCTTTGCTTAAGAAATATGTACATGATCCTAACCATGTGATTAATTGGGATGTGATCTAGGTGGAACTCGAGGGATAGTTCCAAACCAAGCCATTTCGCATTCTATACAAGAAGCTAACATTGCTCCGAAGCCGAGCCATTGGACAGGTGAAGGTGCAATGGAAGCACCACGGTCCTGATGAGGCTACATGGGAGCTAGAGGATGCTATGAGAGTGGCATATCCATTTTTGTTCAATTTTGAAGAGCACTGAGGACAGTGCTAATTTAAGGGGGAGGGGAATGTAACACCCCAATTTTGACCTCATTGCATTAAAAATGTAAATGTCGTAATATCATTATAAAAATCATGGTGAGGAGATCAAGTCCAAGGCCCCGCCATCGATTTTTCGTTTATGTAGCGACAATTAAAAATCAATGCATGTGGATCGCGTGCTAGCATGGCACAATGGAAATTGTAAATATGATGTAAATGTATTTTAATAAAAATACCCACAACTATCTATGCAATGCAACAAGAGTATGGGGGCATGATTTTTGCAAGGAATAGGGGGAATTATTGAAACCATTGAATCCAATAGTGTCTGTCAATCCAAGTTTCAATGAGAGAACCCATGAACCATTAACTACCCATGTTAAATTTTGCACCCAATCATGTATTTCTTCCAAGAGGTGGTTGGGGTAGTTATTGTTTTGGGAAATGGAAGGTATGGCTACCCAAATTTAGTGTATGGGAAAGCCATCATTTTGAAAAAATGTGTTTGGTTTCCTGGGAAAGAAAAGACCCACGATTTTGCTCCCCAATCAATTATTTAACAATGAGTTTTTCTCCCTCACGTCCCTCTTGCTGGCTGGGTGTTTTCCTCCACAATTTTTTTGAGTTTTCCTTCATTTGTAGCTGGAACAAGGGCACTTTTGGGTTGTAGAACAACTAGGATTAAAGGGAATTTGACTTAGGGGTACATAGAAGTCGTTTTTTTTCCATTTAAATGTACATATACTTGTTAGAAAAATCATTTTGTTCCTTGTGGTCATTTCCCCCTTCTCAAATTTCGTTTTTCTATGCCCAACATGTGTGGTTGTTGTGTGTGTGGGGGGATATTGTTGTGATTTGGGTTAGGTGCATCCCTTGTTTGGATTGAATTGTTGTGTAAGTAGAGAAGGATTGAGAATTGGATTGATAAACCTAGTGAAAGGTGTAACCTCACCAAAGATGATAGGGCTTTGGTTTCCTTTCTATGCACACCCTAAAGAGCGCTAGAAGGAATGTATGGCCTATGGGACTATGGAGCAGTGAAGGGAATACTTCATTTTGTTGGGTGTGTAGGTATTGTGGGTGCCAAGCTAGCTAAATATTGTGGAGGTACCAATAGCTCTGTGGTTGATCTCACTAGATTAGAAATTATTTCCTTTCTAGTTCCTTGACAGCCTGATAAACCCAGCTATGGATTGGCTTGGCTGAGATGTGGTATACATTTGGTTGTGCATAAGTTTGTAGGATCCCTTTCCTTGTGAATATCATGCCCAGCTCGGGGTTGGCAGCTGTGTTGAGAGATTGATGAGCACAGTTTTCCTATGGATGGGTGGAATGCTGCAGTTGCGTAGCCAGTTGCTTGGGACAACTTCATTTGAAGATGAGTATTCTCTTGTATTTCATCACGCAATGTTTTAATTTGATGTTTGTTTTGAGAATACTAATATATGCATGCTAGATGTGTGTAGTAAATTTTATCTTCTGTTGTATTTATTGAATTGTACATATGCACACATGTATTTTTACTTGTTATGTATTTGAAAAATGATCATGGGGGCTAGAGTTTTGAAAGCCCGGATTCTTAGTCATGTTCCCTTCCTTGAGTGGGATTGATTGAAGGGGACGTGACAGCTGGGTGGAAGATGATGTGGATTGGTGTCACAAGGATTTCCTGAAGTCAGATGAAGAGTACATAAATATGCTTTGAGAGATTAAATCTAACCATCGGGGTCAGAATGTGGAAGCTGGAGTAACAAAGGATCATCTAGTTTTGGGGGGTTCTAGTGTGTCAGATAACCCTTCCTTGAGGCAGTCTAAGATCATTGCCACTATTTTCAAGGTACTATGTCCTGATAGCATGGGTAAGAGTATTGAGTTAACTCCTTTTGTGGGGAATAACTTCAGGTCTAGAGAGGATTATTGTTTGAAGTCTACTAGTCAAGGTTGGAAAGGAAGGAAGTTGAAGCACTCTGGGGTAAAAGATAAACTCAAATGGATTGAGAAAGCTTTCAAAGTTTGCTTTGATAAAGTTACCGTGATTTTAGGAAATGATGTAAATATGGATAGGGTTTTAAGTTTATCCGAGAGTGATTTGGCGAGAAAGCTTTCTTAATTTTCTTTGATCCAGTAAGAGTTGCTTCTTTGGATCTTTGATAACTGGAAGCCCATACTCAATTATATCCCTATGGAAAGTATGTCGATGAATGGGTGGTAGTTATTTCACTTTCTTACTATATTTTGGAAAAAAATTGGGTCATAGGCAAGGGTTCTTGGATGTTGAAGAGATGTCACGCTCGCTTCAACCCCTATAATAAGGAGAATTTTTCCAGAAGGCACATCTAGATGCTTATTTTGGGTCTTCATATTGAGTTGTGGACTAAGAATATTATCAAGAATTGGCCAACATGGTGGGTCATTTTGTATATTTCTATGGATCTTCTTTGCTTTAGCAAGCCAAAATAATTGCTCGGGTTTTGGTGGAGATGGATTTCTCCCTTGGCTTTCCAGCAGAAGTGGAGTTTTTTGGGGAGATAATATTTTAATCCAACAACTTGATTTTTGTCGTATCCCTTTTAGATGCCATATTTTTCATAATGCAGGTCATTTAAAGCATGACCACCCATGGACTTCACCTCGTTGGGGCTTTTGGGATGTGGACTCAGAGGAGTAGGTGGTATCTGTTAGTGTCTCTCCATTTTTAAAAATTGACTAACTAAACTTGGATGAAGCGAGGCCGCGAGGTGGGTATACAAAGAAGGAAATGACAATGTTTAATGGTGACACTTTCTCGAGTAATTTAAAAAAAAAAATTCCTTCTTTCTTTGAGTCCCTCAGTTATGAGGATGTTGAATTCCTGGATAGGGTTGAATGTTGTCATTTATCAGAATATCAGGATTTGGGGTCTCTACATCTTGATACTCCTTTGTTTTCTATGGATCTTGGCTTTGAACCTATTGGGTATGGTTTTGAATATGTTATGACCCGGAGGGTGGGAGATCTGGGGTTGATGTTGATCCATCGAAGGTTTCTGTTAGATCTCGGGGGTTCGGTAGTGTGGATTTAAAGGCATGGGATGGGGGTTATTTTTTCTCAAAATTCTCCTGTGAGTTTTTTATTGAGGTTGGGTGGGGGAACTCTATGGTTTTGTCACTTTTTTTTTGGTGGAAATGATATTATACCCATGGGTGATGCTGAGGGGCTCACCAATGTTGTTAATACTTTCATTTCATCTTACAAGGATGCTATTTTGAAAGCTCCTTTAGTTTTTTTTTAAGGAAAATCCTTCTAAGAAAATTGATAATCTTACCCTTTCTCGGTGGAAACTGAGAATGTTACTATCCATAAGAAGAAATCTAAGGATAAAAAATGTGTTTTTTTTTTGCTTCTCTTATGTTGGTGGGATTGTTTCTTATATTTTGCCTTTTGGTCCTAGTGATCCTGTCTCTGACATTGTTGGTAGAGATGGTGCAGTATCATTTTCCTCTTAGGACCTTAGATCAATTGATCCCAGGAAAACTCTCTCTTAATGAATATTCTGTCCCTTAATGTTAGGGGTGTCAGGGAAACCCTTTCATTCCCTAAAGCGAATGTTGTATCTCGAACAACTGGAGATTGTTCTTATTGAAGAAATGATGGTTGATGGATCTAAGGTACGAGATATATTTTTGAAGCTATTGTCGAGCTAGGAATGTTTCATTATTGATGCTCTTGTGCAACATCCCTATTTTACTCCAACTCCTTATAGCTGAAAATGTAACTATGTACTTGTTTCTGGTGAGGATCTTAAGGCCAAGGCCTCACTAGTAAACATTGTAGGTGTTGTTATTTATTTACTAAGTTATAATGGTTGATTATAGACTTAGGATACTGATGGTATGATGCAACTTAAACGATGAGGGCAAGAATCTAGTAGGGGAGAGGTGAAATGGATAGGAATCCATGAGTTTGATGACCTTAGTCTTAAGTAATGTTAGTCTCAAGATAAAATTCCTTCTTTGTAGGAATTACTATTCGCCGCAAGTGTTTAAGTAAAATCCTATGAACTATGTGTTAGTTAACTATTATTTAACTAAATACTTAGTATCCTACTTATTATTTTCCTAAGCCCAGTAAGGTTTCTAGATAAATGTTACTAAGCTCCAAATAACGGAAGAAGACGATTCTTCAAAATGGGGAATAATTATTCTAAGTATGTTTTATAATATAAAATATCATGTATATATATATATAATCCTTTCTCCTTATCAAGGAAACTTACTTCCTTTTTAGAATATAACTAATCAAGAGATAAACAAATGTTATAAAACAATTGTAGAGAGTTTTATTTTAATAAGTGTTATGCCTTTGTATGCATAAAAGAGTAAAGCATGAGATAGCAAGGTAGGATCCTCGGTGAATCTCTGCTTTGCACCGATCGCTCGGCCTCTTTCATTTTTGAATGCTCTGCATCTCGATCTGTATCTCATCTTGTTGATCACATTTGGAGAATGGACTGCGGCTCTGTGCAGATCCGATCCCTGGCTCACAACTTGGCTTATCAGTATTTGGGGACTCAGTTCCCCTTGCTTATATGGCTCCGGGAGATGATCCCGGTCCTCCCCCTCCTTCTGACCTTTCAGACTTCCTGAAACTCATCACTTCCCAAAGGAAAAAACCCCTCTCCTTCTCCCAATAGAAATTTGTGAAGAAGATCTCCGAGATCCCCACCATTGCCTTACCAATAGATAAACCATGCAAAATAGCACTCAACCTGTCAAAAAGAGGATTGATCGGCCAATTCACAGGATTGTGGCCATCTTCGAAAACTACAGAAGCCTGGGTTCATAAAAATTGGAAACCTCTGATCTCAGATGACGTAAAAGATTACTTCCTTGGTAAGGGATTTTTTTCTTTCGTCTTTGAAAGCAAACAAGACCATGAACTAATATTCAGGAATGAGCCATACTTCATGGGACCCCAAGATCTCTACATGAATAAATGGAACCCGTATTTCAACCCATCCCAAGACATTACCTCCGCAGTTCTAGTATGGCTGAGACTACCGCACCTTCCCCTTCATTACTGGAACCTCGAATCATGAGAAGCTATCGGAAAATCCCTACGAAATATATCGACAAAGCAGATCAAAAAGACCAATACTCATGCACTGGAATCTGCGTTGAAGTAGATCTGGAATGCGTACTCCCAGAAGCTATAAAACTCACAGTAGTAGATTGGTCCCACATCCAAGAATTAGATTACGAACAAATTCCTTTCAAATGCAGGTATTGCCACGGATACATGCATTTTGCTCGATCATGCAAAAATAATCCCACGGATCCAGAAGCAGGGGGGGAAAAGGAACAATGGACGGCCATACAACAAATCTCAACCTCCAGATTGGGGCCAAAATCCCTACCAAAAGGGAAAAATTCAAGAAAAGAATATCACCAACACCAAATACTGACGGACACTAACAATGAGAACATATTGAAAGCTCTAGAAATCACAAAAAATCAAGATATCACTGAAGTTCCTGAAGAAAGAGAAATCTCGAAGCAACATGATTCCCAGGAAACCCCTCAAATCCATGAAGATCCGGAAGAAATCTTGCCTCAAAGCACTCCAATCCCTAAAATTTCAAACCCGAACAAAGGCATGCCTTCCCCCTCTTATGCAAAAATTACCAAAACCAAACCATTGGCTTATCTTGTCTCTCCGGAGGATCTGATAGATAGATCATCCAAAAAATTAGGGCGAAAAACAACTATGGGAGCAAGAAGATGAACGCGAGAAAACCCAAGGATCTCAAGCAACAATAGCTATGGGCATTCAGCGGGAACACCAGAGCCAGACTAGCAGGGAAAAAAATGGGAGATCCAGGAGGGGGAAGCCCCTCCTCTACACACAATAGCAGATAATGAATTTGGTCCCTTGGAATTGCAGAGGGCTGGGAAATCCCAACAAAATAGATGCTTTCAAAGACCACCAAAATATAGATATGCCAGACATCCTCATGCTCTAAGAGACCAAGCTCAACAAACAGGCCGCTTTGACCAATGGAAAAGATAAATGGAAGAAGAACGTTGGTATGGCCATCAGCGCTAGAGGGGCCTCCAGTGGCCTTGCAACCCTTTGGTCCTCCGAAAACTTCCATTTATGCAACTCCTTCACCACCCAACAATGGATCTACAAAGATCTCATTCACATCCAAAGCAATACTCAAATTGCTCTCATTAATCTATATGTCCCTAACCTATACTCGGAAAAAAATTATTGTTGGCAGCTCTTAGAAAATTTTCTAGACTCTTATGCCCCTCAAAATATCATACTAGTTGGTGATATGAACACTACTCTTCCAACACCGAAAAAAAGGGAGGCCTAATTGGAAAAGACACATTTAGATCTAAAATAGAAAATATCATTAAAAAATGGGACCTTCTCGACATCAAACCCAAGAATGGAAAATTCACACAAGCGGATTGGAAAAGAGAACATCATGGCCCGACTTGACAGATTTATAGTTCAAAGCATCCTATTGATTGATAGACAGATGGTTATCTCTAAAATTATGGCCAATTTAGCCTCGGATCACAAACCGATCCTTCTCCAAATTCAAGAAGACGAAGATTATGGACCAATCCCCTTTAGATCCAATCCTCAATGGCTTGAACACAACAGCTTCTGGGATATTCTAAACAACATCTGGAAGACCCCCATAATTGGTTCCCCAAGATACGTATGGGAGCAGAAGCTCATCACTACCAAATAATAATTTAAAAAATGGGCAAAAATCACTTGCCCTCCCCCAAGCTCCAAAATGAAGGCCGTCAATGATTTAGAAACAATCCAAATTGCAATGGAAGAAAATCCAGTTGATAAAAACACGCTACAGGAAGAAGTTAACCATCAAGCTATAACTTATCAAGCTTTTAGGAGAGAGGAAGAATTATGGAGATTAAAATATCGCAGTACCTGGCTCAAAGCAGGCGACAAAAATACGACATACTTTCATAATTAGACCAAAGCAAGGCTTTCCATAAATCATATCTTAGAGATGAAAACTGATAACATATTGATCGTCAAAGGATACATAGATATCAAAAACGCTGCATACAACCACTTTTCAAATCTCTTCAAGGAAGAAAACGGCGATGATGATGAAGCAGAACAACATCTCCTTGATCATATACCAAAGAACCTCACAAATGAAGATAATATCAATCTACTCAAGTCATTTACAGAGAAGGAAGTCATCAATGTTATTCGATCTTTTGAACCCAACAAAGCTCCAGGGCCTGATGGCTATTCTATCCACTTCTATAAAGCGTGCTGGCACTACATCAGAAGAGACTGCATGATCATTTTTAGAGACTTTCATTCAAAATCCAAAATTGGTGGAAGCACTAATTCAACCTTTCTTGCCCTCATACCGAAAGAGACCAATCCTAGCACTTTCGACAAATTCCGACCAATTGCGCTATGCAACTCTTCTTACAAGATTATATACAATATTTTGGAAAATAGGATGAAGCCTCTTCTTGCCAAAATTATCTCTGACAATCAAGGAGGCTTCCTCCAAGGAAGACAAATGATCGACAACATTATACTAGTACAAGAGGCCATCCACTCTAGCAAACTCCGTAAGGAAAAAGGTATGTTGATCAAACTCTATATGGCCAATGCATTCGATCGCGTTAAGCATTCATTCCTTCTTAAAATTATGAAATTTTTTGGGTTCGATGAGTCCTTCTTAAATTGGAATTCAGCTTGCATAAAAGGCCCCTGGATTGCACCTCTAGTAAATGGCCGCCCTACCAACTTCTTCCAAGCCTCCCGCATAATTTGACAAAGATGCCCCCTATCCTCCTTCCTTTACATAATTTTGGCCGACTCCCTTAGTCGAAAACTAAACTCTGACCTCAGAATTGTACTCCTACCTGGCCTCAATTTATCTTCCAACTCCATGCCCCTAAACCATACCCTTTTTGCAGACGACTCCCTCTTATTGGGAGGTGGTTCCTCCATAATTTCTGGAAACTTCAAGAAAAACATGGCCAGCTACTGCAAAGCTTCGGGTGGAAAAATCAACTTTCACAAAAGCGTTGTTTTTGGGTGGAATTTAAATAAAATTGAAGCAATCAATATCGCTCAAACTCTTGGAATTAAATTTCATCAACATTGGGACAAATTTAATTATTTGGGCCTCCCGATAACTCAAGGACAATCAAATTTAAAGAATTGGGATGATATAATTCACAAAATCAAATCTAAAATAAGGAGATGGGAAGGACAATGGCTCAATAAAGCAAGAAAATTGATCCTTTTAAATTCAGTCCTTACAACACTTCGTATATATCAATCTTCTATCCTGCTAGCACCCAAAAGAGTGACAGAGCGCATAAGTAAAATTTTGAGAGAGTTCCTTTGGACGGGAGGAAGAAATAATGAGCATAAAATGCATTTAGTCAATTGGAACACCACCAAATAGTCAAAACACTCAAGTACGCTTCAGATCCGAGACCCTCTTCAAGAAAATCTAGCTTTGGGAGGAAAAATTCTCTGGCATATTCTGTACAACAAATATCACAGGGTCAGCCAACTATTAAAGATGAAATATTTAACAGGTACCAACCTTAGATGCCTTGACAGCAGGCCGAATTCCAAGGGTACCTCAACCTGGTCCCTATGCAAAGCCGCTTGGGATTTATTTTCTCAAGATCTTTATTGGGTTCCCGGAAATGGGAAGGATATAAATATTTTTTCAGATAAAATTATGGGACACGATCAGCTCCAGAACAATCAATATTTTTATGACATCAATCATTGGCTCGCTCAACAGGGAATCAAAACATTAAGCAATCTCAGTACTTGGGACTCCTCTGAAAATTGGCATAGCTGGAAAAATATCCCTATCCCTACCAACCTCGAACCATCCAAAACTCTTCTTTTCGAAATCTTGACTGGATGCACTCCCACCCACCTTCAGGATAAAGACGAACATGGTTGGGGCCCAAATGGAAAGTATACCATGTCTCTAGGATTCAAAGCTCTCCAAAACAATGTTGTCTCCAGAAAAAGAAATTGGGATATGGTCTGAGATTCATTTGGACTCCCAAAAATAAATTTATCCATGTCGACCCTTGCTCACAAAAAGGTGCTCACTGGAGACAACTTGATCAAAAGAGGCTTCACCGGGCCTCATTGGTGCACACTTTGTCATAAAAACTCAGAATCTCTTGACTACTTATTTCTAAATTGCACATTTTCAAAAGAAATTTGGAATTATATGCTTCATGATCTAGACATTACAATGCCAGCGTTTGACACCACTACACACCTTCTCAAAGATTGGAAATCTGCATATCACTCCCCTCTCTTGAAAAATAAATTATGGAATCAAATTTGGATTTCCATTCCAAAATTCACATGTTGAAAAATTTGGATAGCCGGAAACAAAGAAATCTTTCAAGATATACGTCCCACTCCTCTACAAGTTGCTAGGAAATCAAAAGGTCTACTAATTGAATGTTTAACCCACTCCATATTTAGAACATATACAAACATCACCGATACTGAATCAAAGTGGATCGGCATTTCTCTTTCAATTCCTAAAGGAATAGATCCAAAACACCGGAAGCTTCCACCCTGGAAAATCAGACTCTCCAACATCGAATTCCAATCCTGGAGAAACAATTAGCCAATGGCCAGCCTGCATTTCGATGGCGCATCCAAAAATAATCATGGTCCAGCAGGAGTAGGACGAGTCTTACTATCCAACGGAGGAACACTGAGAATCAAATATAGATGGGGATTGGGAATAAGTTCAAAAAATTTAGTTGAGGCATTATCCCTTCTAAAAGGTTGCCAAATCTCTAAAAATCAAAACATAGAAAATCTACAGGTATTTGGAGACTCTCTTGTCATCATCAAAGATTTCAACTTACCCACAAAATACAGCAATTTAGAAATCAACAGGATAATACGACGGATTCGGAAAATAGCGAGCTCCTTCAAGCAATTCAAAGCTTATCACATCATGAGAAGGTTGAACGACGAAGCAGATGTGGAAGCGAAAGAAGCAACCATCCTTATCTCTGGAAAGATTGAACTTTCAAATGGGGAATTGAACTATCATTGCATCCTATGAAACCAGATCACAATCATAGGCATGTACAGATCTTTGGCATTCAAAATGACATGTTTCAGCATTAAATGGAAAACAAATTAAAGAATCATGTCATACCAGACTGAGTTTCTCATACCCCTGCATAAATTTGAACACTCACAGACGTTAAGCTCCGATATTAGCAACATATTTCTCAGTGGATGATTGCAAACCTCTTAACCGCAGAGCAGCTCAAGTGAAAGTAGACATAACTCTTTTTGGAAGCAAACCCATACTCTAAAATATAATCTTTGTGGCCAGAACAAGAAGAGAAACAAATTCCATGTTCCAGAAATGAAGATCGCTGCAATGAAACTGTCTAGTCAAATTCATGTTTATATTCAGGCGAAAGAAATTTTAGACATGATTCCTAATTAGAGAAGCAACCAAATTTTAGACAAAATATTTTTTAGCATTTACGAGCAATGTACTCAATCAGTTTTGGCTCATCCACGGCTCAACCATTCTCATTCTTTTTTTTAATATATCTTAATCGTTTCAGTTAAAAAAAAGAGTAAAGCTTGAAACCTTAAATTAATGCATATGTTATATGTAATATCCATATTTTTGACTTTGAATGTAATTATCCAAAATTTTGTAAATGATGTAAATATGCTAGTGTGAATTCCTAGTGCGGAGCTCAAGGACAAGGCCCAACTAGTGAATGTCTAGGCATGTATGATGTATATATTTTATTTGGACTGTTTGGTTGTCTTTTATGCTTATTTAGAATATTATGTGCAAAAATAATAAAATGCTCCAACAATGGTTGTATAAAGAGAACCAAAGGGGCTATGATTCCACCGGAGGGGAAGAGGAAAGGGGACCCATGAGTGACTAAATCCTTGCTGCCAAGTGTCAACCTTATAACTCACACCTAAATTCTATCGCATGCCTTGAATAATCCAAATATCTCTTTTTTTGACCATTTTTCCAATCATTAATGCATGTGTGTGGTTGGTGGGAAAATTCACCTCATGTAGTTATTGAGGCATGGTACTAACTGCACTTTTGTGACAGTTCTGTCATGACAGAAGTCAGTCTGCAGGTGCCAGGAGTCCTTTCTTCTACTGACAGAAGTTATGTCAATTGTCTTTTCACCATTTTCTCATATCTTTTGGAGTCAACCCTCATTTTCTCTCATTATTCTTTCATGCATATTCAGAGATGCAAAGCTCTTCCTTGCTGTCCATGAACTTACCATGTTGTTTTGAACCCAAAAATTAGAATTTGGAGACCATGCTACATATTTGGAAGTGAAAATTGTTGGATGTAGGTGAGCAAAGAGGTTGAGCAAGCTAGGAACCCTTACCCATGGAGTTTTGTTGCTCATAGGTTCTTGAGAAGCCAAAAAATGAGGCTACAGGTGGTTCTATAGTAGCCAATATCAGGTTGGACTTCTTGTATGCACACACTAGAAGTACCCAGCAAGATGGATCACCCAAGAGAACCATGACTTAGTGAAGGGGATGCCTGAGCTAGAAGGGTGTTGTGTGGGGCAGGTATTGTGGAAGCCAAGGATGTGATGGCTGAGTGAGACCCCTGTAGAGATCTGTATGAGCATTTGATTAAGAACAAAGAGCAGAACGGGTAGTGGGATGAGAGATAGAATCCTGTAGGTGTTTCCTTTGCCCTGGTGGCCTCATAGCCCAGCTTGGGGGTGGCCTCCCAACAGAAAGAGTATATTGGACGAAGTGCCTATGGTTGGGTGGAAAAGCACTCTTACACATCGAGTTGCTTGGATCTGCATCGGATAAAGATAAGTATTGTTATACATTTGATTCCAAAGTGTTTTTATTTCATGCCTGTAATGTCATGCTTGTGTATTTGCATGTTAGATGTGTGTGGATAGATTTTATGTTTATTTACCTTTCTACACACATTGCATTTGTTGAAAATCGTATTATGGACTGGGTGAGAGGGACGTTACATTATATGCATATCAAATACGGTAATATTGGACACCCATTTGTATTTACGTCATGCCACAACCTGGGTGCATTCACTATATCACTCCATTAGAATATAAATACATATTAATTAAATATTAGGAGAGAATCTCTTAGAGAGATATAAGGGAGTTTGTATCCTTATAGGAGCGCCCCAATATTCTAAAATTCCATTTGGCTTCGTGTAAGAGCGCTAATTCGTTTTAGCTGACAGTTGTCATCTTGTTGGGAGTAAGGCCCCTCCTTCATAAGAAGAGCTCGAGTGCGAAGGGAGTGAATCCTGCTCTGGTGATAATATCTGGGTAGTGTGATTGTGAAGGGGAAGGGACGTCTCTGTGAAGAGCCCGATCCCATTTCTTGTTAAAGGTATTGTATGCATAAATATACTATTACTGATTATTTTCATTTAAGCAGGGCATCTCTTCATCAAAAATGACTTCGTTGTTTGTTATATGTTTCCTCTTTATAAATATAGTAGAGTAGAGTGATCTCTTTATTCTACTTATGGATAGATTCTTGTATTGAAATAGAGTTGCGGAATGACTCCTGTACTTTCTCCGTGGATAGTTTTTTTTTTCCTGTTAATTACATTGCTTCTCTACAGGAGGGACATCCTTTCATTTTGAAAGAATTGAATGTTAATCATATCGCATCTCTACAAGAGAGCGATCCATTCAATGTCAATCCCATCGCTTCTCTACAAGAGGGTGATCCTTTCATTTTGACAGAGGAGTTGAATGTTAACCATATCGCATCTCTACAAGAGAGTGACCCATTCAATGTTAATCCCATCGCTTCTCTATAGGATGGAGATCCTTTCGTGTTGATATAGTTATTTTATTAATGTGATATATCTGCTTATGTATTGATAGATTCATCTCATGACAAGCGAACTCTGCATATGTTGACAGAGTTATTTTATTAATGTGAGAGTCTTTTTGAATATGACTCTATTTTTCTTTCTGGTTGGTATGATTTCAGTCAGGTTTAAATACTTTTTGCATGCATGGAATGGGAGGGGATGGCTCTAGAAGAGACTGATCCCATTATCCAATGAATTACTTGATATAAATAGTTATGTTGCAAACATAAGCGGAGGGGCTGGGCTCGAGCCACGTTTATACTCTGTACGATTTTATGAAAATGGAAGGATATCAATCTTATATGATGTGTGCTTTGATGTAATTCGAGTGATAGCAGACTTCTAATCTGTGTACATTGATGAAATTCGTGGTGCATTGACATTTTGAATGTCAGAAAGCGTACGAGTAATATGCAATACGCCCTCTGCATCTTTCACAACTTTGTCTAACGAGTAATATGAAATACGCTCTCTACATCTGTCCTTAGATAGAACTCTGTCTAGCGAGTGAGTTGAAATTTGATCTCTGTGTCGTTGGTTTATGTTATATATTTTTAACGCATTTGACGTTCAATCTCTACAGTTGAAATCCTCTGCTCATTATCGTGATCTCTGCAGCTATAATCCTCTGCTCTTTATATTGTGACCTCTGCAGATGTAATCTTCTGCTCATCGCGTCACTATCGTGACCGAAGTTGTAATCCTCTACCCATTATTGTGATCTCTACAACCCTGTTCATTGCGTCTTTATTGATATCTCTACACAAAATGTTGGATCGTTGGATCGATGTTGTTCGATCCAAAGGTTTATATAATATAGTATTATTCGGATCCGAGGATTTGGGAGCATGACGACTCCACAGGGAGTTCTATCCTGTAATTTTACATACAATATTTTATTATTTTGAATGTCTATGGTATCGACATTTTATTGTGCTTTGTGTGCATGAAGTTTCGGCTTGGCTTCCTTTGACATCAGAGTCGTGCTTTAATCTTGTTGATGGGTTGAGTCGAGGTCTCATTCATGGTTGTGTGCATGAAGTCCCCAACCGAATGTTTCATACCCTTTCCTTACTAGCGCATTGAGCTAAGAGATGCGCGTTATTTCTTCCCCTTGAGCTTCTTATGTGGAGTCCTCTGAAAATTTGTAGTTAAACCTTTAGTCGCATAATTCTACACAGAACCAGATAAGTACATTTTTGTTATAGCAAGGTCTATAAGGGTGCATTCTTATGGTGTTGACTTTAATGATCAATGATCAATGATTAAATATGTAAATATATATTTTGAATGATCTTTTATTGATGAATTTTTGTCATTAAGATTAGTTTCTCTTTTGGATCTTAGTCCTATGAATTTTTGTCATTAAGATTAGTTTCTCTTTTGGATCTTAGTCCTATGCTAATGGATTCCATTTAAGTTGTATAAAGTTGTTTATGTAATGTTATAATATCAATCCACATTTATATTATTATGATGATCCAATGAGTTGCTAATTATTGCTTTTATGGGTTATGAAAAATGTTTAGAATGCACATTAGTTTAATAAACATTTTTAATTTGTATAGAATTATTAAGTAGTTCTTATTAGTCCCTGCTCGCAAAATAAATCGATTTCTTGCTCCCGCATTATTTTGGCATTGTTACCAACATGTTTTAGCTAAAGTTTTGCTTATAGATTCTATTTTGGCGAATGAGGTAATTTGGAGCCTTATTTGGCCTCAAATCTAGGCTAGGCAATTTTTTATTATTTAATCTATCACCCTGAACATCGTGAAGGATCCATACAACTCGTGGAGGGATAGAGCTGGTAACAAGTGGCTCATGGTTGGGGACACATGTTAACTCACTCACATGTTAAAACTGGACCGACGATTGACAGCTGTTGAGCTACCTTGAGCAGGCTGTCTTGACACCTGCGCAGCTATAATGGCTGGTGGAGCTCACAGCTCTCCCATCATATTATATATGTGCCTGGATCTTTCGCTAGTGAAAGGGGTTTTGTGCCTAGCACTTTGAATTTCGATCTCGATAACGAACTAAATAGTATATATATACAAGCATATGTACGTGGAACTGAAACTCCTGCTTCTGGATCGAATACTAGACCTATAACTACTACTTATGAAGGCTATTAAACTGTAAGGCATGCTTATGGCTTTCGATCAGAAAGGGCTAGGTCACTATACTTACGAAGGCTATTAAACTGTAAGGTATGCTTCTGGCTTTCGATCAGAAAGGGCTGGGTCACTATATAGATATGAAAGGCATATTTATCTTGTCAGCAAAGATGTTATATTTTCAAACACAAAGACGTTAGCTTATTAATAATTTGTATATCTCTGTGAAAATAAATAAGGATATTCTATTATATGTTGTTTTTAAATTGTTGGAATAGTGAAACTAAATTGTTCAGATTGCATAATTGAGGTGCATGGTATGTTTCAAGCTTTTGAATCTCTCTAGTGAATCCAATCGATATAATATATCGACCATTTGAATCTATATATTGCATTCAACATTTATTTTGATTCATTTTCCTGATGTTGTTATGTTGCGAGCCTACTGCTTGATGTTGCAATAAAAATATGAATATGTGGGATCTATTGCTGATTTTGCTTTTTGCAGGCCTTTGGCATGTATCTTTTCTGCATTTACTTGCTCTTTCTCTAAATTTGATAACTCAATATTTAGTATTTCTTTATTTGATTTATCTAATATCTAGTAGAGGCTCTTAACATTTGTGCAAGTTGGAATTATTTTTTGAATGGTTGTCTTGAATTTGTTTGAAGTGCTTTTGTTTTTGGTATGATATTAATATCTGCTTAGGGGACAAGGTTGTTATATGACTCTCATAGTTGAAGATATTAATGAATAAATTCATTTAGTTCCTGGTAAATTTGAATAGTTTGGAGTTCAAGATTAATCGAGACGTTATAAGGGTAGATTATGTCAAAGCTTTGCTGATGTCCTGCAAAATTCATTGAAATCAAGTTACTTGATAGACATATCTCCCTAATTCTTCAAAATGTTGAAAAATATCTATGAAATAGATAAAAACCTCTAGAATTTGTGGGAGGTGACGGCAATTATAGTGAATAGGGGGGTATTTTCTTAGCAGGTTCACCGGATTGCGGGGAAATTTGTGGAATTAATTTTCTGGCGGTAACTTCTATCAATAATTTGAAGGATGGGGGTAATTAAGATTGAAAGACGATACTTTTTTGTTTTTCAAAAAACATTTTTTGATGTCCTCGAAGATGTGGTTAAATTGAGTCATTTGACTGAAACTTCCCCCAAAATTCTATAAATTGCCGAAACTATTTGTAAAATCAAGCAAAGCTTTTTGAACTGACAGAAAATAGCAACAATATAGTGAATTTGGAGATATTAATACTGAAATTATTTAGGTGAGGGCGAATAACTTGATGAATCTTCCCATCAAAATTGTGTGAGAATTACCCTAATAACGGAAATCAATTCATGTGATGTTAGATTGTCTGTTGGAGAGTTCGTGTAGTATTCAGTCAATTCATTGATGGCACAAATTTAAGAAGTCTCATGCTTTCAATCAAGGACAAGGTAGGTATGGCAGGTATTATCTTTACAAGGTTTTGTCGGCTCGATTAAAAGCCATTTGAAGAATTATTTCATCAGTCGTACTTATAGAATACATAAATCTCTAAGAAATAGGTTCAACATATCAATTATGAAGCAAGCTATAAATGAAACAGGTAATTTGGTTTGTTTATTCTTCTTACCCAAAGGACGCATAATATTAGTGATTTGATGAGATATTCAACCCATTCCTTAAATAATTGGTGTTTGTTCATTTGTTTTAGATTTACATTGTCCTTGGTGAATGGTTCGGTGAAGGAATTAAATGGCTTCCATATTGTTCATAATAGTGGCATTTCCATGCATTGTTACAGCGATTTCATTGGAAATATGGCATATTTACAGACACCTCTTGAACTACGTAGAGCCAACATATTAGCAATATATTGTTCGCATTACCTTTATGGTGTCCCGGTGAGTATCCTGCCCCATATAAGTATGCATTTGGAAGATGACACCTCTGTGAGATGAAAACTGTCAAATTTACCGTGTTTATTACTTTTTTCATGCAAGAGATCTTTCATTCTCGGGTGACAAGTACTTATTACTCTAGACAATTTAATGTATGTATTCTATTTCTAGGACATTTTACTAGAAAATTACAAATATACTTGCTAGTCTTGTGTCCTAATCCCATGTTCAGTCTTTATATATTCATTTATCCCGCAAAGGGAAACGTTGAAAACTAAAGTACTGACGTTTTTTTTATTAAATGTCTTTTTCGAAACCTTTCAATGAAAATATTAATTCGAAATAGATTTATCAGATTATCTATTGAAGATTCCATCCTTCCCTGCAATGAGTACTCGTCGGGTTGTGTCCATAGTCCTTACAACAAGTTAGGCTTAGATTTAAGCATTGAAATAACTTTGCGAATCAATGTACTTAGCAATGTGTCAATTCTTGCATCTTGTTTGTCATGGATTTGTCATGGATTTAGTCTGTAAAAGCTTTTCTAACTCTGACCCATGGAGCTCTAACCCACTGTGTAATGAAAAATTGATCTTTGTTTATCTTGTAATTTTTTTTATGATTTAGACTATAAAATCTTTTCTAACTCTAACCCACTGTGTAATGTAAAATTGATCTTTGTTTAGCTCCAAAAGTTTTTTAGGATTTAGACTGAATTAACTCTAGTAATACTTAGTCTGCTTCTGCACGGTGGGAAAGTTTTGTAAAGTATTAGATCGCTTCTTCATTGTGGCAAAAGTTTGCAAAGTATCTCTAAAGCTGTCAAGTTTGGTTTAGTTGTTGTGTTATTGAATAGTTATTTCATTGCAGATTGAAGTCAATTGCTAATTTTATTGGCCTGTAAATTTTATGAGAGTTTAAAGTTGAGAACTTTTGTGGGGTTCTCACATTAACTTTTATGTTTTTTGGAGGTATATGCTACAATGTCATTCATGTCTCTTGTGATGGGTGATAAATCAATTTATTTTAATTCCATACTATTATCTCAATACTATTATTCATCTCTTTCTTCTAAGATTGTTTATTCAATATGTATTAATTAACTTATTAAATATGTGTAGTGATCGATTCTCGACTTATTCAAATGGACAAGGCTTGGATATGTAAATGGAATGGTCATGCTTACAACACTACTACTCCTCGAGAGAAAAGAGAATGGAACACCTGCAAACCCAAAGAATGAAATGCACTTGCACCTGTAAATCTACTCAATATGTTCACATGATTCTCATATACAAAACAACTACTAATTAAATGATTCACTAACTCGCTTATTTAGGAAGGAGATGCAAATCATCTCCATATATATTGCTAGTGTATACTCTTACTACATAAGCTTCATGCAATTTAAATCTTGAAACCACACCGAGTCGCTTATGTAGAAAGGAGATATAAATCATCTCAATGAATAATATTGAAACATTCTGTTAAATTATTTATGATTATAATGACTTGGCAAGGACTTGAAGCTTTGCTTCAATTTCTCTTGTTATGGATTTGTTTTCATTTACGAGGGTTATCAAGTTGGAATGCTTTACTATTATACTTAAAGAAATGAGTATGCTAGATTAGATAAAGTTCACCATAGTCAGCTTAAGGGATAATAACTACATTTTTTAGTTACTATTGTTTACTAAATGATATAGAGATAATAAAGGTGTTTAAAATAAGCAAAACATAGTGGTTAGTGGTATGCTAAATGTATAGTGTTTCATGGCAATAAAGGATTATTGCAATTGAATTGGATGACAACAAAATACTCATTAGAATGATCTAAGGGATTATAGTTAGTTTAATGGTTAACACTTTAGGGAAAGTTGTTTAATACAAACATCATGTTGATTTTGAATGCTACCATGTTCTATACTTTATTGTACCTAGGATTTGTACTTTAATATAGTACTTAGGAGGTAGGAATCTTCTAGTAAGGTGGTATATTCAACTTCGCATATTCTAATGCATGATATTAAGAGTTATTGGCACATTCATAGAGTTATTTAGTATGTTGCAAACTTACTAGAAGAGTGTTAAGGAACTTGTGTTAATTGGATAAAGTTAGTTAGCCTAAAATAATAACCCTGTAACAAAGAGTATGTTTTACCAAGGGAAGATTTAAAAACTAAATTGAAAGAATAACCATTGGATAAGAAGTCTCAAGTTAAATGAGTCTATATGTAGTTAACGAGAAGATTTAACTAAGATGTTTAACATTATGAAACTAACATGTTCAGTCGTCAGATGATCAAATTTTACTCCCCATTTCCCCAAAATTGCACCGAGGATTTTGGGCGCGTTATATTTTCTTGACTTTAAAGGGTATAGTTTAAGGATTATGAGTAATAGTTAAATAATGTAAAGTATTTAACTAAACTAAACGTGTTTTGATTAAATGCTTAGTGGTATTATTACGAATAATGCAGTATGTATGATTATTCGACGCCAAAGTAAATGTAGTAATGGCTAAGAAAAATATTAGTCCTTGAGACTTGGTTTGGTTATAAGTAAACTTTATGGCAAGGTTGACTAAAGGTACAATTACTATAGGAAGAACCGTTGAAAGTTAAGCACCTCCAAAAAGGATAGAACATATCTAATAGTCATGGTGTATAAATGTGACCATGAAACACATTGAAAGTGAATAAGCTCATAAATTTATCCATGATATAGATTTTTTATTTGAGAAAACAACTGACGTAATTTTGGAGTTACGATGATCCTAAAGCAGGTATGCGTTGAAGCATGCTTGATCCCCGATATGGGCTTGAAAAAACCGTATGAAGCACAAACGTTATAGGTAACAGTCTAAATTTAATTGTTGCAATCATGATTGGTGATGACAAAGGATTAAAATGACAGCAATACCTTGCAAAGAAATGTAGATGCTTTGCTAGAATTGTTTTCTATGTATATAGACGAAAATGTTTAATTGATAAGACCATAATATTACTATTCTTGTTATGAATATGAAAGTTAAAGATTTGAACTAGTAAATAAAGTAGCCACCATATCTTAGCACTAAAGGATGGTAAAATTAGCAAGTTGGTAAGTTACTATACTCCATGAGAAACCATAGTTAATGAAAAGGGAACAATAAATGTTATGTACTAACATTGCAGGACTATGTCCATGGGTCATGACCGATGAAAATAATGATCAAAATAGAATGATATTAGATTTGAATCACTTAGGAGTGAGTGATGAATTTTAAAGCGTCTTATATTTGTTTGGTTAAAGGAATGTACAAAAACTAAAACCAAGGTTTAGAAAAGGATTTCTTAAATGTCGACTATATTATGAAAAGTTGCATTACAAATGGATATTGGTATATTAGAAATATCTACGTGACTTAATGACAAAAAAGGTGGTATATATGGTTGTGCGTAAAATATGGTGACTGGAAATCATATTGCAAGGGTTTTCATATAGATCAAACTTAAACACTGATGTACAGTGATAGTCAAACCATCAACACATATGAAATGTTAATGAATAATAGTTACTCAATAAATAAGTGAACTTATTGTTGATAGATTGATAATATTGTGAAATTCTAACTCACAGCAGATCATAGAGCTGAGAATAACTCATAGTGAAAGAATGAGCAGAAAAGGTGAATTACAGTGAAAACTGCAGTGAAAAGAGTAGTAAAATTAATCATGTATTGGAACTCAGATGAAAGCATAAATGTGTAACATTATACATTGATCATTATAATCCAAAAATATGTTACAATAGAGAGAATTTGAATATCCTAGGAGAATTCGAGCCTCACTCTGTCTAGCATAGGAATTGTCACCACTAGAGTGCTCTGGAAGACCCAAACTCAACTCAACTGAACCAAAAATCAGTTAACTGAAGACACAGTTAGTTAACTGACCAAGGAGGGCACATTAGTGAGTTACGCATGCAAAGTAGGTGAAAAAAGAGCACATTAGATCACAATCAGTGGTGATCGGATCTAAAACCCCCAGTATAGTTCAGGAACTCAGGTGGACTGAACTAGAACACAGAGTTGGATCCTAAAATGTAGGGAACTGAATCTGGTGGTCCTAAAATCATGCATGAAAGGTGCATTAGGTGGATAATGGGTCCTATATGACATATGCACACCACTAGGGGGGAAACGACATCATCAACTACTAGGAAAAAGAAAATAATTCTAAGTAGGAAAAGGATGGAGTATTAATTATCCTAACACCCCCCCTTAATCCAAACTTGAACATCTTGGGCTGTGGTTACTGAGACCAAAGGTCACCCATGCAATCAAATAAATGATAAAAAAAAAATTGTTCATGAAACTAAGGAAATGGGGAAAACCTCATGGGAAAAATACCCCCCTAAAAAATGAACCGCAGTAAACTCAAGTAGCCTTCACACTAAGTAGAGAAGGAAAAAAAAATTATGAGTGAAAGACTTTGTAAAAGTGTAGGCAATTTGCTCCTATGTAGGATAGTAATGCAGGTGATAGATCTGGATCTGGATTTGGATTTGCTCCTCTAATGTACCTCCCACTGTGTCTAAGTTGTATTTTCCAAAACAAGTCTTTTAGAAACCATACTTGATATTGGAGGGAATGGCTCATTGTAGTCCAAATCATGAACCCTTGAGTACCCTTTGTCAACCAACCAAAATTTTTACTTGGTTTTGGATCAATCATGGCAAGTCTCTTTGAAAGATTGTGGATCAAACCCCACCATCATGTAGCACCTCTCTGAGAGAAGTGGATATGTATGACATAGTGTAATGTTTGCATATCGATACTGAGATTTAGTTCTTCTATGGGCACATGGATCCCCAGCTATGTTCCTAGCTTCTTCAAGGACTTTGTGATCCCATATTGGACTTGGCCATGGATTGGGAGCAAGTGTTGGATTAGTTCTGGATCTACTTTAAATTCATACTCAACATCAATATCTTGGCCCTTATCTTTGAGATCTGAAACTGGATCATCAGAAGAGACATCATTCTGATCTTCATTAGATGCAATGGAGTATGTGGAGAGTATGGAAAAAAGTGAGACAATTCATATGCCTTTGAGGCATGGTTTGCAAACCATTTCGCTATGAGATTCCCATAAGAGATCTCTGCAATCTCAACTATGTCAAGTCCAAAAATAACATTCTTCAGTGAAACTATGTGTGTCATCTAATAAACAGATAAAAAATTTGATATCAAAGAAGGCACAAATAGAACATTTTTTAACTTTACATGCTCTATTTGTATTGTTCCCTTCCCTTTATTAGAGATCTGAGAATCATATCCCATGTGAATACACGGACCATCATTGAGATCTAGAGAAGAAAATGATTCTTTGGAGGCTCCATAATCTATGAGGAAGGATTGTGATTGTGAGAATCCAGCCTTTAGTGCATGACGTCTCTCATGATCATCTGTCTCACTTCCAGAATCGGTCTCCCTTGCGCCTTCTTGGAGGTAAATGTTGTGTTGTTCAAGAAGTTTCGTCATTTTATCTATCTTCTTCTTCATGCAAGATCTCTCTAGATGGTTTGCTTTCTTGCAATAGGAACACTTGGTATTCTCAAACCCATTTTGCTTATCCTTCTTGGAGATGGAGGATCCTTCTGATGGATTAGGCTTCTCATATGTTTTGGATTCAACTTGCTTCTTGTCCCTTCCTTTCTGCTTCCCTTTAGCATTCGCACTTTTTGAGTCCCCTGCCATAAGAGCTTGATTTTTGGAGGCTTGCAAGGCACCCATCTGAATTAGTTTGTCTTATTCCTGGATTAGGGATTCAGTGAATGCATCTAAAGAAAGAATTTTCCAATTGGGGATTGAAAATATCCCTGAATGGAAGGTAGAAACAAAAATTGAAAAATCCAGACCAAGCTTGCTTAGAATGGATAGCACCAACTTCTCATCCTTCTTATCAATTCCACATTATTTGCATTGCAAGACCAAGGATTTGAATTTAGAGAAGAATTTTTGTATGGTTTCGAAGCTACTGGGTTGAAAAGCAATTAACTCATTCTCTAGAATATGGCCCCTCATCTCATCTTGCTTGCCGAAAAGGGTCTCAAGCTTCAACCAAAACTCTCTTGTAGTTTTCAATCCATCAAGATGGAAGAGAAAATCTCTGGAAATATGAATACACATGAAACAAAATTCTTCATCTAATTTGTTTAGATACTTGTCCTTCTCAACAACTACCTGAGGTTCTACCTCCTTTCCCATTGTGACCTTGTAAAGACTCTTGTTGCGCAATACCATATGCATATCATCCCTCCAATCAAGATAATTGAAGGGTGTCAGGATCCTTGGAGACAGAGGAACATTCGAATTCTCCATGAGAAACTGCTGGAGCGAATACAAACTAAAACTTTTGCTATTGCTGCACTAAAAAACCTTCAATATACTACAAAAAAAATCTCAATTTTGGAGATAAACTACTACTAATCACTTATTTAGCATAATAGGAACTTTTATATGTATCCTTCACACCTGGATAGAACTCAAAGGATTTCTCCAATGAATTCAATGCAATGGCACCCGGATTTGTTGTGGAAATCCAAAGGATTCTAGTGCACTACTGAAATCATCTTCTCAACCTACACTCACTGAGCTATGAGGCCATGTGAAATTATAAGTCACAACATATCATCGATATGATAATACCTTCACGATCGGAGTCATTGATTTTGATGCTATGAGCATTTTGGTCAGGCACCCTGTGGCCATTCAGGGACACTTTGAGGATTTGCTCCAAGGGTACAGAATCCAAACCGGCGAGCGAAGTTGGGTTTCGTTAGATCCCACATGTGCACATGTCCATTTTGGATGTGTTCACAATGGCCATGCATGCCCGAGATCATTCGGATGAGAATTGACCCCCTTGAGCAAAATTGGAATGTCCTTCACTAAGCAAAACCCTAGTTCTGGAGATGGCACAATAGCACCATTTCCGGGAGTTTGAGGCATGGTGTGAGGGGTTCCCCAACTAGAACCCGGTGTCCCGAATCAACCGGAATCGACGGCTTCGTGATCGGAGTCACGGTTTTGGTGCTACAGGCATTTTGGTTAAGCACCCCATGGCCATTTAGGGACACTATGAGGATTTGCTCCGGGGGCACGGAACCCAAACCGACGAGCAGAGTTGGGTTCTGTCAGATCACACACATGAACATGGCCATTGTGGATGTGTTCATGATGGCCACGCACGCCCGGGATCCTTCGAATGAGAATTGACCCCCTTGAGAAAAATTGGAATGGCCTTCACTGAGCAAAACCCTTGTTCTGGAGATGGCACAATAGCACCGTCTCCGGGCGTTGGAGGCACAGTGTGCGGAATCCCCCAGCTAGAACCTGACATCCTGAATCCATCGGAATCATCGGATTCATGAATGGAGTCATAGTTTTGGTGTTACGGGCATTTTGGTCAGGAACCTTGTGGCCATTCAAGGACACTTTGAGGATTTGCTCTGGGGGCACGGAACCCAAACCGACAAGTGGACTTGGGTTCTGTCAACTTCCACATGTGAATATGGCCATTTTGGATGTTTTCACAATGGCCACACTCGCCCAGGATCCTTCAGATCATAAATGACCCTCTTGAGCAAGATTGGCATGGCCTTCACTGAGCAAAACCCTACTTCTTGAGATGGCACAATAGCACCATTTCCAAGCATTTGAGGCACAGTGTGGGGGGTCCCCTAGATGAAACCTGGGATCCCAAATCCATCGGAATTGATGGATTCATGACCGGAGTCACAATTTTGGTGCCACGGTCATTTTTCCCAGCCACCCCGTGGCTATTCATGTATACTTTGAGGATTTGCTCTGGGGGCATGGAACCCAAACCGATGAGTGGACTTGGATTCTTTCAGCTCCCACATGTGCATATGGCCATTTCAGACATGTTAACGATGGCCACACACGCCTGAGAGCATTGGGATGAGAAATGACCCCCTTAATCAAGATTGGCATGTGTGTGTGTGTGTGTAAATTCCATCACATGTCCTTTATGGATTGAAGTGTTTGTTTATTTGTTTTGATGAATGCTTATGATGATGATGATTATGATGAATATGATTATCTTGATGATGATTGGTCCTCTATATATAATTGGATATAATTATTGATAATTAAATGAAATATTATTCATACTAGGATTGAACCACATTCTATGCAAAACTTCATAACATCATCTCATAACCTATGATAATATACAACATAACACAATTAATATTTGTATGCAAAAAATAAAGTAGTCAAATGCAAAATGATTCCATGATCAAAATCACAAATGGAAGCAAGTTCAAATACATAATTAATAGTCTTGTAACATAATTAGAAAACCAAAATATACAATGTCTCCAAATATAATCTCGGGTCTCATGCATGACTATGAGGATGCCTAGAATAAACCCTTGATGAGATAATGCCAACATTGATAAACTAAAATAAAAACTATGGTGCATTTGTATTCGGTGTTTCCATTTGATATTTTAGAACACTAGGGAGATAATGGCACACTAGATAATGATAAATACTCGTTCACTTAGCACCCAATGATGGTGATGCTATAAGGAATTCATGTTCATCCTCAAACCATGCTCAGGGCCCCAATCTCCTATATGGTGTGCAAAACCTATCAATGGTACCAATGAGCCAAAATTCCTTTTACAAAGCATGTGTGTTAATCTATGACCTTATGCATGTCTCATGAGCCCTAAAAACATATTTTATTCCCTAATATAGTTTTATCCCCATACCATTTTCAAGATAATTTAGAGACGTATATATAGTACCGAAAACTTTGTAATGGTGACCATATTACATCCATGGTCTAAATATTATCTTCATAAAGCACATGTGGTGGTTTGAGACCATGTGCAAGATCTATGAGCCCTAAAAGTCCCTTTTGCAACCTAATACACTACTATTCTCCTTGAGGCATAGTTAAGCTCCCAAGCTATATTTGTGGTGCACAAAACTTTTAAGCCCAAATATGTTGGTTTCATCCTTGAACCATAGTTATGGCACAAAGAACAATCTGTGGTGATAAAACTTTGTAATGACACCCATATTACACTCATAGGCCAAGTATGTTCTTTATAGGGCATATATGGTGGTTTGAGACCATTCTCATCACCCATGGTACACAAAACCTCGTCATGGAATACATATTCATTGGTGGGACAAATTCTCCCTTTATAGGGAATCTATGTTTTTTTAGGAATCTTTGCATTGTCCATGGGCCCTAAAATCATCTTTTAGGCCTTTAAATGCTAATGTTAACCTCAAACCACATTCAAGTCCCTATGACCCATTTGTGGTGCAAAAAACGTTATAAAGGTGTTGATATTATACTCATATGAAAAAAAAAACTTATATAGAGCTTGCATTGATTTTTTGGACCTTATGTGTGCCTCATGAACCTAAAAGCTTATTTTAGGCCCTAAAGGCTAAGACAATCATTTTCATCATTATATTGTAGCTAGGGCCCATCCCTTAGATGATAAATTTCATAATGGTTCCCATATTACACACGTTCATCATCTAAATATTTCCTTTGTATGGGTTGTGTGGTGATTGAGATTGTATTCATGGAACATTATCCTTAAAATCATCTTTTAGGCTATATTAAGATGCTCGTTTTCATCCTCAAATCATGGAGAAGTCCTAGGCCAATATTTAGTGTACAAAACCTCAAATGCATGCCCGTATTACATCCATGGGACAAATAATAGATGTAAAGGGCATATGTGGTGGTTTGATACCCTGTTCATGGCTCATGAGACCTAAATTCATATATTTAAGGCCCTAAAATGTTCATTTTCATCTCAAACATTGTTAGAACTACAATACGTATTTGTCATGTGTAAAACCTTGTTGGAACTCATATTACACCCATAGAACAAACATTTTATTTGCAAGGCATATGTATTGGCTTGGAACCATGTGCACGGCCCATGAGGCCTAAAAGCATGCTTTAGACCCCATGACACTAGTGGTCGCTAAGACCCATAAATTATGAGAAAAACCTTGTATTGGCACCAATATTACACCCATGGAACAAATATTTTGTATATAGGGTATGTGTGGTGTTTTGGGACCCAATTTCCATCTCCACAGTGCCCATTGTTGTCTACATTACCATCATCATCACCACAATGGTGGCCACTAGTGTATTCATCATCATCATCATCAATTACTCATCCATCATCACCACTTCCACCACCACCACCAACGCCACTGCCATCATCATCAATCTATAAAAATTATGCAATAAATTACTTTGTACAAAAAATTCAATGTCTCTTACTGAGGGAAACCCTAGTTTTCAAATTGTCAAACAAGACGAGATTCGGGCCATAGAATTCGAACCGGGAAGCAGAATTGAGTTGCGTTCCTTGGGTGAACTTGGGTTCCATGAGCTCCCACACGTGCACATGGCCATTGTGGATGTGTTCAGGATGGCCACGCTCGCTCGGGAGCCTTTGGATCATAAATGACCCCCTTGAACAAGATTGGCATGGCCTTCACTAAGCAAAACCCTAGTTACTGAGATGGCACAATAGAAACGTTTCTGAGCATTTCAAGCACGGTGTGGGGGGTCCCCTAGCTGAGAATCGGGGTCTCGAATCCATCGAAATCAACGGATTCACTATCTGAGTCACGGTTTTGTTGCTACGGGCATTTTTTCCAGGCACCCCATGGCCATTCAAGGACACATTGAGGATTTGCTCCGGGGGCATGGAACCCAAACCGACGAACGGACTTGGAATATTTCAGCTCCCACACATGCATATGGCCATTGTGGATGTGTTTAAGATGGCCATTCTCTCCCGGGAGCCTTCGGATCATAAATGACCCTCTTCAACAAGATTGGCATGGCCTTCACTAAGCAAAACCCTAGTTCTTAAGATGACATAATAGATATGTTTCTAAACGTTTGAGGCATGTGTGGGGGGTCCCCTAGCTGAAACCTATTATCTTGAAACCACCAGAATCGTAGGCTTCGCGATTGGATTCACGGTTTTGGTGCTATGAGCATTTTGGTCAGGCACCCCATGGTCATTTAGGGACACTTTGAGGATTTGCTCAGGGGGCACATAACCCAAATCGGTGAGTGGAACTGGGTTCCGTTATCTCCCAAGCATACATATGGATAGTGTGGAGGTTTTAAAAATTTCCATGCACACTTGAGAGATGTCGGATCATAAATGACCCCCTTGAGCAAAATTGGCATGGCCTTCATTGAGCAAAACCCTAGTTCCGTAGATGGCACAATAGCACCGTTTTCGGGCATTTGAGGCATGGTGTGGGGGGGGGAAGCTGAAACCCAGCGTCTCAAGTCCATTGGAATCGACATCTTCGTGATCGGAGTCACAGTTTTGGTGCTACGATTATTTTTTCCAAGCACCCCGTGGCCATTCAGGGACACTTTAAGGATTTGCTCCAAGGGCATGGAACCCAAACCGATGAGTGGACTTGGGTTCTGTCAGCTCCCACATGTGCATATGGCCATTGTGGATGTGTTCAGGATGGCCATGCTCTCCCGGGAGCCTTTGGATCATAAATGAACCCCTTGAGCAAAATTGGCATGCTTTTCACTGAGCAAAACCCTAGTTCTCGAGATGGCACAATAGCACTGTTTCCGAGCATTCAAGGCACGGTGGGGGGGGCGGGGCTAGCTAATACCAGGGGTTCTTAATCCATCGGAATCGGTATATTCTCTCTCAGAGTCACGGTTTTGTTGCTACGGGCATTTTTTCTAGGCACCTCGTGGCCATTCAGGGACACTTTGAGGATAGGGAAAATGTGAAGCCTTAACGAACCACATAAGATTGGTCTAGTATAACTTAAATATTTGAATGCCAGTATGGACACCATTAGTAGTTTTTGAGATTTATGGGTGGAACTCAAATCCATAAACATGATTCGAGGAGGGAGACCAACATCTCAAGGCTAGAAATATATATTTATGTCTTAGGACAAATGATCAATTTGATGGGTCATTGTAATGCTTCAGGGCATCATTCATGAACCTTGGTCCCTACAAGGTGCCTTTATAGCGTAATGCATAATTGAAAATTCAAAATATTTGAATGTGATATTTAGGTGTGTAATTGTGTTTAACAAGATGATATTTTTTGTTATTTTATACTAATATTTGTATGGTTTTCTTTGTGCAATGTTTTGTAAATTCATTGTATGTGTGCATAGATATTTGCCTGTGTGCATGTATTTTTTGTATGTTTATGTATAGATCTTTTAATGTGTGTAGGTTTTTGTAGTGTAAATATATATGTATTTGTACATCTTTAATATGTGTGCAAATATAATTATGTTCATCTAACTTGTGTGTGTTTGTGTGTAGATGACTAGGGGTGGTAGGTACACAAGGGGGGTGTCTAGTGGTGGTAGGTACAAAAGGGGGATGACTAAGGGTGGTAGGTACACAAGGGGTCTCCTTCATTGATCCAAAGAGAAATCAATAAATAAAAATATCATGGGGTATAGGGAATGCTTCAAACAATAAAGTATAGACTTAAATGCTCTCCGTCAAGAGATCAAGATCACATTTTCAACAAACATAAGGAACCTTTTGGTATTTGGGAAGAGCACCATTATCATTCATCACTTACACAATAATTTCATATGCAATGACAAAACTTTAGCAAAACTTGTCAAAATAATAAGGTATAAGAAATCCAATGGTTGCTACTTTTCATTTTAGTAGTATCACAAGGTTGACTTTGCACTTATTCTCGTATTGGAAGGAAATCTCATAGCACTAGATTACCTTCAAGAAGAAGAACATGTATGCAACTATTTATATGGTTTCCTTTGTCCTCGCATCCACTTTTAGCACAATTGCATTTATAACTTTGAATATGCATCACCCTAACCCTAATTCTAATTACCTTACTTGATGATCCACTACTATTGTTCTCAATAGAGCTGATAGAGCTCAATTGTACTGTATTTTCCAACTAATGCACCGCCATCATTGCGTATTTTGAATTGCTTCTTACACTTGTCTTTTGGAGCCACCGAGTGAAAAACTACTTGAAATACATATATGTGGAATTAGATGTGACATTCAATATTTGGTCTCAAAACTTTCACATGTAAGTGGAAGAATTTTCAAAATGATTGTTATGAAGTGCTCTTTGATCTAACTCTCTTTTATTATAAAAAAAGAGAATGAGCATTGCAAAAGTCAATGAGAAGAAAATGGGAATTGGAAAAGTTTATTTCGTCAAATAGGTTATCGCATTTTTTCATATATGAGCACATGTCTAAGCATATTATGAATATCATATGCCAATATCTAGACTCTTGAATGATCATCCAAAAGAAAACATATTTGGATGGTGCAATCCATAGCATCACACAAGAGCAATCTCTCAAAGCATATCCAAGATTATGAAATTGCATTGCTTTGTGCAAAAATTCCAATGCCTATCACTGAGCCAAACCCTAGTTTATGAAATAGTGAAACCAGGAGAGACTCGAGCCATGGACCCATGTGAGTGAGACACCCCTAGCATTATTTTGATGTCCTGATTCCAACGGATTCAACGGTTATTCGATCCAATCAATGGTCATTGTTTTATTTCCTATTTAAACTCGCCTCTTGGAGGATTTCAAGGACACTTGTTGAATCCTAGAGAGGGGATTAGAATTTTATCTGGGTAGCAGAATGGTGTTCTGCGCGATCCTGCCAGTGTGTTTGGAAAGGTTTGATGTGGGAACTCTAGCAAGGAGTTCACGATTGAGGAATTTTCAAAGTTGACCCCCTTGTGCAAAAAATTGAATTGTCTCCTACTGAGCCAAACCATAGTTCATGAAATCATGAAATAGGACAAGATATGCACCATGGACCCATGTGAGAGAGGCACCCCTAGCATTATCCCAATGTCTTGATTCCAATGGAGTTGACAGTTCATCAATCCGAGCCACAATATTCATTTTATGGCTTGTTTAAACTTGCCTCCAGGAGACTTTTAGGGACACATGTTTAATCCCTGTTGGGGCATAGAATTTGATCTAAGTAGCAAAATTGAGTCTTGTGATACCTTGCAAGTGTGTTTGGGAAGGTTCAACGTGGTAATGCTAGCCACAAGTCTACGGTCGAGCAATTTCCAAAGTTTACCCCCTTGTGCATAAATTGCATTCTCTCTTACTTGGCCAAACCCTATTTTATGAAATCATGAGGATGGTCATGATGAGGGTGGGGATGATGAGGATGGCGATGGTGACAACATGGGCATGATGAGGATGAAGGTTATATTGATGGTAGAAATGGGAATGGTGTTGATGGTGACAACATGGGCATGAGGACGACGGTGGTGACATTGATGGTGGAAATGGACATAGTGTTGATGAATCATGATTTTCATGGCGCAATGAGAATGGGGATGGTGACTATGAACATGGGGATGGCGTTATGGTGAAAATGACCTAAATGTCCTATAGAGTCTAGAAAATTTCATGCTACAACAAATAATTACATATCAAAATCCTTTCCTATATTGGGATCCTATTTATAAATAACACCATGTTCCCCTCCTCTAGGATTTAGCCCCCACCTCTACCTTGAATCTCGAAGGTGTTCCTCTGAGGATATTAGTCAATGCCCTAATATTTGATGAAACTTCCTAATGCAAGTGTTAAAATAAGGTATAAAAATCTTCCCGTGCCTAATAAGTGGTTTTTCTTAAGTGAGGGTTACATTTTTGTTATGGTCATGATAATGGAGTTCAACATTAATCTCGTAAACCTAGAGCCTAGATCCTAGCCTAGAAACCCCAGAGCCTAGCCTAAAAACCCTAGTTTTGAATCCAAATAATTATACACTTATATGCAAATTTTATGACATGTATATAGCAAGGGTGCATACAACTAAAAAAAAATCAAGTGCAATCCATATCTGACCCAAAATACATAAACAAAGAGGCTAAATGGCCTATACTCCAATGAGCATGATGGCGACAATGGTGACAATGAGCACAATGATGACGATGGTGACAATGGGAATGAGGATAGGGATGGTGATGGTGACAATGAGACAAAGTGCATTAGGTTGATGGTGGATGATGGATGATTGATGGGGACGAGGATGGTGGAACCACAAGAAAGAGGTTGACGAGGCTTGATGGTGATTGTGGTAGTGGGCATGGTGTTGGTGACAATGATGTCATGATAATGGATTTCAACATTAATTCGGTAACCCTAGAGCTTGGATCCTAGCCTAGAAACATGAGAGCCTGGCCTAAAAACCCTAGTTGGTAGCGTAAACCCTAGTTTGTATTCTAATCACAATGAAACCCTATTATGTAGCCTAATCCCTTGCCTAAATTATAATACATATAAAAATTAAATAATTTTCATTGTACATATATATTTATGTGCATACATTTGAATCCAAATCATTATACACATATAGGCATAGTTTTTCATCTATATAGCAAGGGTGCATACAACAAGAAAAACATTATACCTAGCACCAGAAACCTAATTATTTATTAGATGATTGAAATGTTGTTATGGAATGGTTGACAATTTTGTTGCAAATGAACGTGGTTGATTCTAGGACCATAACTAGTATTTATTGTAGATAATTGATTTGGTTGAGTTGTAAAGGGATTTGATAAGTGTCGGTGTAAAAAAATTTCTTGTAAAGGGGAGCATAGACTTTTTGGTTATTTTGAAAGTGTTTACAACATGTTTGGGGTGCCTCATGAGATTTAGGGTGCATGGTGTATGCTCATCCCCTCAATGGTTTGAAATTGATTGTAGCATGAAATTTTTTATATGATGGACATGTACACTTGTGACAACCTTCTCAATGGATGGAAAACCTAATATGATCATAACATTAGTAAAGCTTAGGCCAACATGTACATTCTACCATAGTGCCAAATCCATGAGATAAAACCATAGTACATTCTCTCAATCCATTTATTTTTACATTCAAGACCTCCCATAGTTTATATCCTTTTACAAAATATTGTATTATTGTATGCCTAGTAAAATAGAAAATTGAAGACAACAAATTTATGGAATGAATGCATTTCAATGTGCCACCTCATAACAATAGAGAAACCTCAATATGCTTCTTGAGGTAAATCTATCTAGAATTTGTTTTGCGGAAACATGCTAACTATTTTCGTCACTTAGCATTCCAAGGGGTCGGTTTAAAGATGCCACAAATTGATGTACTATGAGACACCAAGATTCAAATTGCCAAATCCCTCCACAAGCGAGTGAAGCATTGGTGTAATTAACGCTTACAATGGTCCTAAAAGACTAAATGTTAAATCCTTTCTTAATCAAATAAATAATATCTTGATGAAACTATAAACATGAATTTTGATGAAACTATAAACTATAAACATGAATTTTGATGAAACTATAAATAGATAGTCACCATTTGTTTTAAAAGCATGGTGTTGTTTATTAGGAAACTACACACAACATGAGACAACAAGATACAAATATAGACAACATGGATATAAATCACATAAATGAAAATCCATGTACATCAAGGCTACAAAAATCATCCAAACATATAAATTTTCTGGCAAACAGTGGAACATGGTTCCCAATGTACATACGATGTCAACTCATTCCCTATACAAAATCTGGCAACTCGTGCCATAGATCCAAAATACATGTAAAATCATGTCGTAGATATTGAGTACATGGAAACTGGTGCCCAAAAGTTCCACATTGTGGCTAATGTACATAACATGGTATGTCAAGCATTGTCCCCACCCCCGTCACTCCCAGGCGCATCTCTAAAATCGATCTTCCTCTTCTTGGAGCTAGTGGTATCTCGAGCCTTCTTCCGTCTAGGAGTAGACTATCTCTCCAGGATCTGAAACAAATGATATAAGATACCATCATTTTCAAGCATTTGTAGCATTTACCACATTTATAAAATGAATGTAGAATTCAAATCTTAAATAACTCACCGCTGATGGGCGTGGGAGACGCGAGGCAGTTGTCCTCGATCTACTAATCCTCTCAGCAATGCCACCCTACAACATTTACGACAATAATTTCATTGAAAAATAATAATTGCTTAAATTAATTTCCATTTATGCATCAAAATATTTTCATAAATTAACTTTATTCTCACCGTGAACACCTCTGACAATAGACATGACTGGGCTTCAGGGCTAGCAGGTGGAGCAGTTGGCTTGACAACCTTCTTCGATGCAGTCATGGGAGGGGGAACAGATGTAGTTGCCACAATATTGGCGGGAACTGAAGAAGATATGGTGGAATAGGGAATGGTGGTATGGGGTGGAGGAGGACGTCATGGACGATGAACCCCTACCAGATGTATGATAGGGGGTATCAATCCAAAAGGGATAGGGGGGATGTTGAGGGATGGTGAATGGGAGGACAGTCCTAAATAGAGGAAGGAAGATGGATACAATGGAGGTTGTGGACGAAGGGGGGAAGATGGAATATGGAAGGGGGAGAGTGGACGAATGGGGGAGGATGGATAGACGGGAGGGCGTGGATGAATGGGGGAGGATGTATAAATGGGGTGGCGTGGATGAATGGGGGAGGATGGAGGGGGGATTATGGATGGAGAGGTGAGGATGGATGGAAGGGAGGGGGTGGATGGAGGGAGGGGTCTGGATGGAAGCGAGGGGGGCGAATCATGGGAGAGGGTGGAAACATGGGACTAACGTGGGGATGTGGAACAGTGTCACCTGCAGCTATTGGTGGCCCTTGCATATACATTTGTAATATCATAGTTTAGTAGACAAAAATCAAATTAAACCATAGTAAGTCATAACAATTCAAATTAAAAGAGTGCTTTTAACTACGCATTGTACCTGTATATATGGTGACCTACCGATACCTGGTGGAGATGGACGGTCATCATATTCTGGGCATACCTATGGACACCAAAATGCATGCACGTTATGAACATATTAAACAAGCAATTATTTAGGCAATCTAAATATTCAAAAATATTGTATGAACTATCATTTTGTATGTCATAAATATAAATACATAAATAATAGAAATTCCATAAGTAAAAACAATATTGTGTGAGGTACTGAAAATACCTCTGTGTGAGGTGCCGCAATTTCAGTTGCAGCTGCCATTGCTGCGTCCAAGTTGAGAGATACTATGTTCTCCCATGATGGGGTCTTAGATCTAAATAATTGTACATTGCAATAATAGTTTAAGTCAAACACAAATACTTTAAAATTACTTTACAAATTATCGAGTGATTATTGAAAACACATTAAAAAAAGTGCTAACCTGCTCCATATAGAAGCCCTCGATCGAGCCATGGAAAGTGTCCCCGCAATGGGGACAAAGATGTGGCATTGTCCCCGTCGAACTAGAAGGCCTAGCATGGCTACCACTAGTCACAGGTCTATTATGACTCTATCGTGAAGGCCCTACACCTGAGTCTCTATTAGGGTCAACCTGTCTCTCCATTGTAGTCACTGCTACAAAGGAGGTGTGTCTAAGGAGTCCATGTGCAACACTCCTCATCTCCCCCTCGATCTAATCAAGTTTGTGGGGTAACTGAGATGGCTGGGGAGAGGGGTTGGCCTCACACTTAGGAGCTGGTGGCCCTCTTAGTGGGTTCCTCCTGGCAGTAGTTCGATCTTTGGCGGAGCCAACCCCAACACCCTGGAACTCGGTTATGTCAAAATAGTTGACATGTAAACCGAGCGCAAACTCAGCTCACAATTTCCGAAGGAAGTACTGTGGAACCTCCCTATTATTACATGGAGGTTTATCGTAAACCATGAACCACCTATGCAACCAATTGTCCCTCCATGGTTGGAAATGAAACCAATCCATGCAGACATGTGGCTTTCTAATGTCTGGTGGTTGTTGTATTCTTGGATCGGTGAACATACTGTATAATTGGGCCTTTGTAATATTCAATGCTTTTATTTCCTCCTTGGAAATGACTGTGGAATAATACTCCTGCATCCAAGCTCTATATTCGGTCATGTCAATCAATTGGTGATGTGCATGGATGAGGGAGTCAATTGAGGTGGCAAGGGACACTCGAGATGGTTCCCCTATGTTTCTTAGTTCTTGTGTGTGCACTCTCATTTCATTTACGTAACGGTTCAAGTCGTCTTGGTCGAAATTTTGTTGGGGGTTTTGATTTTCTTGGGCATTTTGATTTTCTTGAGGGTTTTCATTGGTTCCAAGATTTGTGTTTTCTTGTGTTCCACCAGACTCCATGTTAACATTTTGTTCTTTCATTGTATAGGTTTAGAATCTGCAATTGAAAATTTTTCTATTATTTTACTAATTTGGGAATTATTAAAAATTTAATAAACAAAAAAAAATCAATAAAATGACAAAAAACAATGATCTTACCTATCCAATGCAATTGATGATCACTTAATGGATGGATTGAGGGATTTTTTGATTGCAATAGGTGAGTGTAGTGGTCTCTTGCTCCATGTATGCATCGGGTGAGTGAGGCGTGGCCGATTGGAACAATATAAAACTCGTTCTGCCATGTTTTTTATTTATTTATTTTGCTTAATAGGTGTGCATGCATGCTTTTAGGCACGTATGCGCTAGAGACACGCACGTGTAGCAGCGCGCACATGCCTCGGTTCGGTACCGATCCTGATAGCGCGTGCACGCTTCCTTAGGTGCGTGCACGCCTTCATTTTTTCCTCACTAGCGCGGCCCTTTTGCAATGGATTTGGGGAGCATCTTTGTGCTCCCACCCTAGAGTTTTTCATGGGTATTTTTCTATGTGGACATGTGTCCAATTGAGGGGATATTAGAAAATCTTAAAAGGGAGGTTCTTCTTCCTCTTGGAGAGGGGTTCTAAGAGTTGGCCAGGAGGGATGGAGGTTTGGAGGTTGAGGGTAATGTTGATGGTTTTGTTCGCTTGGTATTGTTGAGTGAGGGATAGGTGGCTCTCAATTGATGACTGAGAGGTTGGTTGGGAACAGAGGGGTCCCCCACATGTGGTTTTCTAAGCTATCATTGGTGTTGGACAACCTGCTTGCTTCTATGATACAATTGTAAGTCAAAAACTTGTTGGTCATGGGTAATTATTCTTAACTATTTTGTTGGTTATTTGTTTATGGTTGCATATTTTTATGTGAAAATGAGCTTAGTTTCTATATTACTTAAATCTTAAAGGATTAATTTGTTGTAATTGTTATTGTTTAAATTCTAGTTAGAATTTTGTTGTGCATCTAAACATAAGATGTATAAATCTGATCATGAAAAATTTATCAATTACTTAGTAAGTGATTTAGGTTCTTACATTTCTCCATGAGATTATACTAAAATAGTTGTGTGTATACCTTTGGTTGTAACTTAGGTGTTAATATTTTGTTAAAGCAAGTCTTAAAGTACAAAGAATAACCTCATGAGCATGGTCCATTTAATATTACGTTGGTGAGAAGGTACTCCTAAACACATTTACATATTTCATATCTAATTATTATATGTTTAAATTCATTAATCCAATTTGATTGTTATTAAATAATATTAAGATAATTTTAATCAATGAGGTGTATAAAAAGACTAAATAACGCATTAGAAAATATTCCACGGTGTCACTTTATAAACTAATATGGTCCATAAGATTATATTATAATATTTCTATCTAGACATTTCATTATAAGGTAGGTGCTAATATTTTGTTAAAACAAGTCTCACATGGACGTTTATTATTTATTTATTAAAAGCATCAAAAGGGTAATGTATTTCCATGCACTTAGAACATCACATTGAATGGACATTTTTCTTATATAAAAATTACTTAATATATGAACCTTCACATTTTATCTTTTGAAATACACCTAAGGTAAAATAAGCATATACTTATTGTAAGTAAAGGTTCAATATAGCTAAGATTCATTCAATGTATACATACATTTTCAACTAAGTGTGTCAATATCCATAAGTTTAGACCAAGTGTTAAATGCCATGCAACACACATGGCTATTACTTCTTCCTTCATTCACACATGGTTGTGACTTATTCCTTCATTTTTAATTGAATTATTGTCCATACATGCCTAGTACTTTCATAAGGAGAATGACCATGCTTGCCTACCACTTTCCAACTGTTTCTTATGTCAATGAGGATGGATTTTATATGGTTGAAAATCGGGATGGTGATCATTTGGTAATGAGAAACCAATTAAATACTTCCCTCCATGCATAGAAAATTTTAAGTAATCGACTATAACTTTCTTGCCTCCCACATTCACCTACAATCATGTCCATATATTTATTCCAGTTGTAATGCTCATGGAGTGTGAAGGTGGGATAACTAGCATGGAGATTGGCTTTGGTTTCTCTCTACAATTTATGGGAGAAGACTCTTTGTGGAATTGTCTCAATTGTGACTCCTTCCATAGGTATACAAGAAACCCAAATATTCTTCATTGTGGAAATCAAATGCATATTGTAATACCCCCTCTGCAACCCAATTTTTCCACCATGGAAGACACAAAGGTAAATGTGTAATGTGCAACTTTATAACGAAAGTCTAAGGTTGGAAAAAACACTGTAAGTAATTACTATGTATTTCTTAAGTTGTGAATTTTGTATGTAGGCTTAGGAGACTAAAAGGCTTGACTCAACTGAACAATTGGGGCATGAATCCACTAGGGAGAGGGAGAATGACTGGGAAGCCGTGAAGCTCTAAGTTACTGATTATTTGTTGATGTATTTGTAACTTCGGAATGTATTTCATATATGTATATTGTATTCCTATAGAGATGTTATTATTCCTCTATACAGAAGTGTCATCATTTATATTGTAAGTGTCGTAACTTATACTTGATGGGTTATTAGACCACCTTGTTGGGGTCGGCCCTGTATAATTCATGTGGGTTAAAGGGTTATTAGACCACCCTATTGGGGGTTGGCCCTATCAGCATTATGTTATGTGGTTAAGATAAGGCCAACCTAGTAAAGGTTATTAGGCAAGTCAAGTCAAGTATAAATAGAGTGAGGGAGGCACTCTATTTGATCATTCTATTCTTCTCTCACACACTCATTGGAGAGTGGCACACTAGTGGAGGAGGAGAAGCTGCTGCTAGGAGACTATCTCTTATGCTTGGTTTTTGTATCATTGCTCTATCTATCTCTGAGGAATTTATTGCGGGGTTTTTCACCTTCTTGGTTTTCCTCGGTGAAACTCTGTGTCTCTTGTGTGCTTGCATTATTGTGTCCACGATTGATATGTTGTACATTTTTTTCTCTCAATTAAGATCCTAGATCAGATTGAAGTAAATTCTGAAAAATTAACATGGTATCAGAGCTAGCCTGAAAGAAGGCATGGTATGGCATTTATGACACTTGTTGCACTTGCAAAGCTAGGGCTTGATATAGAAAAAAACCAGTCATTGTATAACTTTCGCTATAAATCCATTTTGGAGAAGTTTCAGGATTTAAAACTTTTACAGGTCGAAGTTAAGATCCCAATGTACCTTGTGTCTGAAGCACAACTTCTAATTCACTTTACTTTGTGTTTTATGATCTGTACAATATAGGGTTTCTGCCTCTTCCAGATCTCAGTCATAAACAGGTGACCTAGGAAAAAAGGTCACAACTTGGGCTAGGAAGCTCCAAATGAAATGTCGTAAAATGTGACAGGTAAGGAATGTACTGTAGTTTCTGAGGTAAGGTTTTCATAGGCCGAAGTTGAACCAGTGACACGTGGCACGCCGTACAAATTCGCTCTCATGTTTTATCCCATAAACAGGTCACGTTGCGACACTTGGAATAACTCTCTCTCAGAGAATCCAATTGAGGTCAGACCTGTGGGGTTGGAAATATGACAGGTCGGTATACCACAGGTTGCAGTTTCAAACCCTATGGATTCGAAGTTTCGGAGTTACACCAGAAACAATCAAGTGCATATTTCTGTCAAAACAGAATTGGATTTTGAGCACCTTCATTCATGGCTCCAGGAATTAGGGTTTCGGATAAAGTTGGAATTTTTTTGTAATTGGATACCATGGATGAATGATACTCATAAAAATCGAAATTTAGGGACCAAGATCAAATTTTTTGGTTGGGCAGAAGGTCAGGCTTGATCAAACCCTAATTCAGGACTTTGATCGGAAAGGTGAAAAATTAGGGCTTCTGCAAAAATGGGGATTTTTGAAATCTGTGACCATAGCTGGAAGCTCCTCAGAAAAATCAAATTTTAGAGCTTTGGATCAAACTATTTGGTTGGGTGAAGCTCCAGGAAACTCAAACCCTAATCCAGGGTCCTCCCTAGTGAATCTGGAAGATTGAAAATTAAATTTGAGGGGTGAAACTTTGCAGTTTTCAAATTCTGAGTATACCAGGTTGATCAACTTATCAAGGCTCATATTTCTATCCTTTCAGAACTTTGAAATTCAAAGTTTGAATTTTTAGGGTTTCCCTGACAAACCCTAATCCAACTCCAGATCCAATTTCTGCAAATCAAGTGGATTGGGTTAATCCTAGAAGAGAATGGATTGGTCACCTGCATAAGTGAAGAAGTTCCAGTTTCAGAGGGAGATGAGGCTAGGGTCTTACATAAGAAGATTACAAGAAATCTCGATAGGTATCACTTATCCAGGTATGTTTCGAGATCTGTTCATGATTAAGTTATGGTATGTTTGTCTTTATTAAGGTTAGTACAATCTTGATTAACTTTAGACTTGTCGTATCACCTTAATAAAATATGAATACATGATAGAAGATATTCATTGATTATGGTTTTGACACTTATGATTGTACTAATGCATTGTGGTATCATATGAGGTTTATGATGTCCGCTAACATGAAAGGTACATCAAGAAAGACAAATCATGTTCTAGTTCAAGTACATATGACCATGGTGACATGAGGACAAAGATTCATCCATTGTCATGGATCACATAGAAGATCTACTTACGAGGTATGTATAACTTGGTTCTATAATGGTTAACCTGTGAGATATGCAAGTTACTAGCACGAGTCATTGAAGAGAACAAGAAGACATTATGCGGGTATGTTAGACATAACTAGCTAGCATGCTAATCCAGGTATGTTTTTCCTATATCAAGTTAGAATCCTACCTTGTGTTAGGATCTCTTATATAAGTATACATGGCATGATTGATAATGATTATTCAGTGAAGTTAGTAATCATGGGTTTATGCATATTATGCTTCTTACTTTAATTGATAATATGACTAACCAGAAGAGTCCTATATAGACCTTGAATACTAATGCTTGTGATAAATTATCTGTGTATGAAATTATCTTGACCATACATGTTTAAGATTACTTAGAATCATAATGTTTTATAGTATTGAGATTATACTAATAAATGTATGATTGTGTATGAGACCTCAAGGATAACACAATGATGATACTAGTAAGTATGCATAGTGATCGAGGATGGATATAAGTTCAAGGCCAGGTAATCCAGGAAGTAAAGATCAAGAGGGAGCACATTCCAATAGTTCCTGCAAGGAAGCAAATATTGAGAGGGATTCCACCCTACAACCAAACAAAGATAAGTATTTGAATTGTCATTTCTTGCATATTTGTTTGTTTAAATAAGATTGTTCAATGATGTATATGCTTATGTTCCTAGACTTAGGGTGTGTATTATGCATATTAGAATAATTGCATTAATGAACAGTATAATACTAATATGCATGTGATGGGTAAGTGGCCTATGGCACTGTACAACATTCCATTGCTACTTATCTAGAATGAAACCTCTTTGCTGACATGTTGGGAGTTGTGCACACTCTTAACAATGTTCTGGTAGAGATTGGAAGGCATCTAGAAAGTTACGGGATATGGATAAATGTTGTATTGAAGCATTGGCTAAGATAATTGCATGGTTGTATGACATATTTCTTTATGTGTAAGAATTTGTTCTGAAAACTATGAGATGTTTCTAATCATGCAATTTAACTTGTTTTGTAGGAAAGATCGTATACCATCGCCTACAAAAGAAGGACTACAAAATTTGTTCCAGCAACGAAGATATCTATTGAAGATATTGAAGAATCTAGAGTTTCCCAGGATCCGGAATGAAGTAATGGAAGGATGCCATGATCCGTCAATCATGAAGAATGATGCTTGGGATGTGGTCCCAAGACCTAAAGGGAAGTCAGCTGTGACTTCCAAATGGATCTATAAGATCAAGCATGCTGCAGATGGCAGCATAGAGAAATACAAGGCGAGGTTTGTAGCTCGTGGCTTCTCCTAGAAAGAAGAATTGACTATGAAGAGACTTTTGCACCTGTAACCAGGTACACTTCCATCAGATCAGTACTTGCTCTGGCTGCAGTGATGAAATGGAAGATACACCAAATGGATGTCAAGACAACCTTCTTGAATGGTGTAGTCGAGGAGGAAGTGTATGTGGAGCAGCCACTTGGTTTTGAGACATATGACAGGGAGTCATATGTGTGCAAGATGAAGAAAGCCGTGTATGGCTTGAAGAAATCTCCTAGGACTTGGTATGGTAGGATAGACATCTTTCTATCCAACTTGGACTTTACCAAGAGTAAAGCAGATTCCAACCTTTACTACAAGGTTGAGAAAGGCAATCCAGTGATACTACTCTTGTATGTGGATAACCTGTTTGTTACAGGTGAGGATGGATTGATTGCCGATAGCAAGAGGAAGCTTGCTGCTGAGTTCGAGATGAAGGACTTGGGGATGATGCACTATTTTCTAGGAATGGAGGTGTGGCAGAGTGCAAATGGGATCTTCCTTGGACAAGGGAAGTATGCAGTAGAGATATTGAAGAGGTTTGGGATGATGGACTGCAAGGCCATGGCCACACCTATGGCATCGAACCTGAAGCTTCTATGTGACGCTTCATCTGAGCCGGTTGATGCCACGATGTATCATCAGATGATTGGGTCCTTGATGTACCTGACGAACACGAGACCAGATATTTGCTTTGCGGTGAACACATTGAGCCAGTTCCTGACGGATCTGAGAGGTGTTCACTTGGTTGCTGTAAAGCATATTCTGAGGTACCTGAAGGGTACGGTTGATTATGGGCTCAAGTATGATGCGAATCAAAAGTTTAACCTGCAGGGTTATGTTGATTCAGATTGGGCAGGTAGTGCTGCAGATAGGAAGAGCACTTCTGGGTGTTGCTTCAGTATGGGATCAGGTGTGATCTCTTGATTTAAGCAGGAAGCAGTCCTGTGTAGCACTGAGTACAGCCGAAGCAGAGTATGTTACAACTTGTTCGGCTAGTTGTGAGGTAGTATGGCTCCGGAAGCTACTGTCTAAGTTATTTGATCTCCCATTGGAGGCTACTGGTATCTTTTGTGACAACCAGAGTTGTGTGAAGCTGTCTGAGAACTCGGTGTTTCACGACAGGTCGAAGCACATTGAGATCAAATATCACTATTTCAGGGATATGGTACAGAGAGGAGCAGTGAAGCTCTTGTATGTTGCGACGGATGAACAGGTTGCAGATGTGTTGACGAAGCCACTAGCCATAGTGAAGTTAGAGTACTTCAAAGAGAGGCTTGGTGTTCTTTAGATTGATGACACTTCGAGGAATAAGTGATGGACACATTTGCAGGAGCCATTCCAAGCATGGTGAGAGGAGGATCCTTCCCATGGCTATGGATGTAAGCGCTGGATGATGAGCATCAGGACGATGCTCCAGTTACTGCTCTATATATGCATCATGTTGGATGCTTGCTATGATCAGTTGGATGATGTATATGTATATGCATCATGTTGGATGCTAGTTATGATCAGTTGGATCATGTATATGTATATGCATCATGTTGGATGCTTGTTGTGATCAGGTGGATCATGTATATGTATGTGCATCATGTTGGATGATGGTTATGATTAGGTAGATCATGTATGTTGATATGTATCAGGTGGATACATTGTATGATCAGGTAGATCATGTATGTTGATATGTATCAGGTGGATACATTGTATGATCAGGTAGATCATGTATGATGATATGTATCAGGTGGATACATGGTATGTGTCATGTGGATGCATTGATGATCAGGATGATCATGCTATGATGACATGCATCAAGTAGATGCTTTGACATGATCAGGTGGATCATGTGTGATGAGTCTGAAGACGACAGATGCACAATGCCTTTCTGACATGGTGGTAGATGTGTTCTCCCATGTGCGTTGATGTAAGTGCAGATTCTTTCCGACATGGTGGTAGATTTGTTCTCCCATGTGCGTTGATGTAAGTGCAGAGCCTTTCCGACATGGTGGTAGATGTGTTCTCCCATGTGCGTTGATGTAAGTGCAGAGCCTTTCCGACATGGTGGTAGATGTGTTCTCCCATGTGCGTTGATGTAAGTGTAGAGCCTTTCCGACATGGTGGTAGATGTGTTCTCCCATGTGCATTAATGTAAGTGCAGAGCCTTTCCGACATGGTGGTAGATGTGTTCTCCCATGTGCGTTAATGTAAGTGCAGAGCCTTTCCGACATGGTGGTAGATGTGTTCTCCCATGTGCGTTGATGTAAGTGCAAAGCCTTTCCGACATGGTGGTAGATGTGTTCTTCCATGTGCGTTGATGTAAGTGCAGACCCTTTCCGACATAGTGGTAGATGTGTTCTCCCATGTGCGTTGATGTAAGTGCAGAGCCTTTCCGACATGGTGGTAGATGTATTCTCCCATGTGCGTTGATGTAAGTGCAAATCCTTTCCGACATGGTGGTAGATGTGTTATCCCAGGTGCGTTGATGTGAGTGCCGAGCCTTTCACGGATAGTTGAAGTGTGTCTTCCCATGCTGGTGAGTGTAAGTGCTATATTGTGTGCATCTGGACTGTGCTTCGTAGACGATGTTATGATCAGTATGATCATGAGTATCAGGATGATACTATGTGGCCGTGGACAAGTTGTGCAGTGGCATGTAAAGGTCCTAGGAGATCTGATAGGTTGAGCCGTGTGCTCGTAAAAGGCCTGGGATGCTCTTTCGAGGTTTTGTTGATGCGCATAATTAGTCCTGGGATCCAAAGTATGGCCACTAATGATGAAGACCTACAGGTGGTGGGCCTACATCCAACATGAAAAAAGCTGGCTCCGTAGAACTTCCTATGATGAGTAGTTCAAAGATTGATTGAGATAGCAGCAGCAATGACGATGATGATGATTCGATGTCGATGATCCAGTGTTGATGATACAGAGAAGAAGACTTGTGCTAGAAGACCTGTGTCGAGAAATACCTTCCTAGTTAAGAGGGAGTGTTGATGTATTTGTAACTTCAGAATGTATTTCATATATGTATATTGTATTCCTATAGAGATGTTATTATTCCTCTATACGGAAGTGTTTGTATTCCTATAGAGATGTCATTATTCCTCTATCCGGAAGTGTCATCATTTATATTGTAAGTGTCGTAACTTATACTTGATGGGTTATTAGACCACCTTGTTGGAGTTGGCCCTGTATAAGTCATGTGTTTTAAAGGGTTATTAGACCACCCTATTGGGGGTTGGCCCTGTCAGCATTATGTTATGTGGTTAAGTTAAGGCCGACCTAGTGAAGGTTATTAGGCAAGTCAAGTCAAGTATAAATAGAATGCGGGAGGCACTCTATTTGATCATTCTATTCTTCTCTCACACACTCATTGGAGAGTGGCGCACTAGTGGAGGAGGAGAAGCTGCTGCTAGGAGACTATCTCTTATGCTTGGTTTTTGTATCATTTCTCTATCTATCTCAGAGGAAGTTATTGCAGGGTTTTTCACGTTCTTGGTTTTCCCCGATGAAACTCTGTGTCTCTTGTGTGCTTGTAGTATTGTGTCCATGATTGATATGCTGTAGATGTGTTGTACATGTTGTTCTCTCAATTAAGATCCTAGATTAGATTGAAGTAAATTCTGAAAAATTAACATTATTATCATTTTAAACATATTATTAAAAGTAAAAGAAATTAATTCATTTTCCTAGTTATTATAATTTTCCTAATACCTTGGATTAGAATGTCAAGAAGTCATCCTAGAGATTCTAATAAGAAGCTAATCCTTCCTAGGTTAAGGGATGAGATATTCACCTTAAATAAAAGGGTGATGGAACGAAATTTTTTATTATTGATAATAACATATATATAACTTTACTCATATATGAATTTGAGAAAAAGGAATTAAATACTATGTGAAACAATTATCATGTTCTTGGAAGACTAGTATGTGTATAACTAGAATTTTCCCCTTTTATGGACAAAAATGAACGCCGCTATGAGAAGATGACAGATAGAATGAAGAAAAATATGAGCAGAGAATATTTCGACCACTCTTCACCAACTTGTGCGATCGCCTGTCGAGTGTGCCAAAGCAATCGACCACTCTTCACCGACAAACAAGACTTATTATAACAAACATGGACTATATTTTTAAATAATTATCCGACTATCTTTGGAGAACATTCAAAAATTAACAAATTCAACGCAAATATATATTAAGGAATAAATGTCACTGTCATTCAATTATTTCTATTAATGAAAAAATGCATGACATAATCCAAGGGCAAATAATTCATTCAGCAACAAAGTATCAACTAAGTATAACACCAAATTGCAAACAGATATAGCAAGCAGATATGAAATCCCAGTTGATTGATTTTATAGCAAAAGTAGAAAGCGAGCAAAAAATTTGATAATCAGTTCAAGTAGTTGAAGTAAATACTGGAAACCATGAATTTGATTTGAAATAAAATCTTTGAAAAGAAAGCTTTAAAACCAAAGAGAAATAACTTAGGATCTTGTAAATGTAAATAATAACTTGTTAATATGTATAGTCGCCAGAACTGACAAACATATCCCGACTGGTCCACAAAACTTGTTAACTTACATTAAAAAATTTCGGTTGGAGGGCCTAGTCGATAGGCCGACCTCTTCTACTTCAAAATCTTTCTTTTATCGAAGAAAGAAGGAGATGTGAAATAAGTGAAGAAAAGATGGATGACCGTGCAAAATTGAAAGATGTAGTTGGTACTGTTTATTTATTTCTGGAACTAGTCGATGCTTCTTCTTGTACACAGACCTGAACAATTGTTTCAGCGGAGACAGATAGATGGTGGTGGAAGTTTTCCCAATGGTAGAGTGAATTTTGAATGTCAATCGTAAGTGTTGTCAAACTTGATAACTCAGACATCTTTTCCTCTGTTGTCTTGCCCTACAGATGATTTAAGTCGGGACCAAATAGCTCAATTCTCTTATTAGCAGCTGTAAGCAGCGTTTGGAGATGTGGTTAAAGTTGTTCCACTTTGAAGAGGTTGTTTCGGGGTTGGCTCAACCATTGCTCTTCACTTTTTTCTAATTTCACCAATTTGTTATTTTCTATCAGAATTTCATCTTCGATGGTTTTCCTCATGGTGTCGTCAGCTTCTCGGTGCTACTGATTAAATTTTTCAATGAAGTCACTTGTCTTTTGCATTTCTGTGAATACATTTCCATAGTGTTTGTACCAATTGCGCAGAACATCAATGACAGTAGCTGCTTGGTCATTATACTGTTTGAGCTTATCATATGCTGAATTAAATGCTTCATATTGTGCCGACATCGGGGATGATGTTATTGTGGCCTATTCCTGTCGATCCCTGGTGAGTTCTTCTCGCAATGTCGACACGACTGTTTGGAATAACTGAAGAGCTTTATCAAGTGTGCTAGTCATGTTGGAGTTGGCTGGAAGACAAACAACTTGTTGCGCTAAGTCCTGACACTTGGACAAAAATATATTTTGGTCCTCTTGTAAACGTTGTATTCGGTCTTCGGGTTCTAGTCGCCAATGTCATTGTTCTCGATTAATTGCATTAGCCACTAAGTCGAGCTCTACTTGTGTTGCTTCTTGTGGGTTGTATGTCGAGATGGGGCCGAATTGGTCGAGATGTACAACTAATCGATCCAACTAAGAGATATGATCCAGATGTTGTTGTTGTTGTTGCAGTTCTCTATTGTGGCGTCGTTTGTCTTTATTGTGTTTTTTCTTCGACTTCCCTTGAGATTTTGGATGCTCTAGTTTCTTTTTTGAGTCTTTGTGTGTCTCAGATGCCTTCTATGTCTCGGATACCTTTCATGAATGTTGTGTTTCCACTTGTGGTTCGTCAATGTTTTGTTTGCTTGTATTGAGCTAATTGGTACTGATGTTGTATTTATCTGGAGTGATTCTTTGACCATTGGTTGATTGTCTTCTTGTGCTTGTTCCATGGCTGCTTCAGTGATTTGTGCTAGTGCTTTGGCTGCTAGTTCCATGGCTTCTTCAATGATTTCTGCTGCTAGTTCCATGGATGCATGAATTACTTCAGATGGAGTAGTGGTTTTGTTAGCAGGGGTAGGGAACGACACATTAATAGTTGGTGTGTCTTCGACTCGGGCAGCATGGATGGAAAGGGAGCTGCCAAATGGTTCATGTTCTTGAATTACTTCAGATGGAGTAGTGGTTCCGTCAGGAGGGGTAGGGAACAAGACATTAATAACTGGTGTGTCTTCGACTCAGGGAGCAGTGATGGAAAGGGAGCTGGCATACGGTTCCAGATTGGCGACAGGAGACAAGACTTCTGGTATCAATGGTTCGACTGAATTGAAAACTTCAAGGTGTTGGGGCTATTCTAGTGGATTGACAATCGGTCGGGGAGGTGAATGGGCTTGGACCGACAGGTTCACTGGAAAAGGGATAAACTATGAAGTTTCCTCATAAAAAATGGGACTTTTGAGGTCCATATTACGCTGAAGATGTCTATGATGCATACCAATTGCTTCTAGTGCTGAAGTATTTGGAGGGTTTAATAGTTTAGTTGGTTCAGCACGAAGAGGGGCGGAATCAATCGATGGGTTATTGTCGATGAAGACAGATTTCTTGGTTACTAAATCTCGACAATGTGTAAACATATTAGGAAAATTGGTTATGAACTGCGTTACGTCTTCTTCAATTTGAAATGTTTCACGAAGAGGGAGAGGAAGAGATTGTACAACATTTGAAAACTGAGTTAATGCTAAAGGTTCAAGTGGAGTACTTACAGGTGTACAGAAAATAGCATCTTCCGTCCCAATAGTCGGAGACATTGGGGGTGAACTTACAGTCAAGTCGATAGAATCCTCGATCATAAGCTAAACTTTCTTTTTTGGTTGTGGTCGGCTACGAGCTTGCTCAGTTTCTGAAAATGTCTTAAACTGCTGGTCGGCTGGTACTTTATTTTTAGCTGCATCCTCGAGAATTTGTGTTGCACTGTCGAACAGTTCTGTCTCGTCTTCCTCAGTCAGCTCCTGTATGATCGTTTTTCTTTTTCCATTGCCATGCAATTGTACATTTTGTGCTTGTCAATCTTCTGCTAACTCATCGTCCAGCTGTTGAATGTTTTCAGTCGTGAAAGCATATTCTAGGTTGTCGGAATGACTTTGTTCATCTGAATGTTCGGCTGTATCTGAAGGGTCTTCATGTGGTGTAAGAGTAAGTGATAGAGGTTGCTTTGCGACTGTAGATTCAGCTTCATATACAAAGGTTTCAATATATAGTCGGCCTTCCTAGTCTTCCTCTTTTTCTTGATCTCCTAGAGGTTCAATCATGGGGACGCTGAGCTCTCGGGCCTTAGCAGGAATTGTCAGTATTGTATTGCTTTGTCTGTTGAGATCATTGAATATTTTGTAGACGGAAGGGTAAAAGTCAAGATATTTTGCGGCGCCACCTATGCCTTGTAGGTGCCAGACCTTGGTGTGATCCAGCTCAAGTTGGATGTGTGCCAATGGAGGCAGACTTCGTCGCACATTTTGAGGTACTCTCCATCTGTTGCATACATTTTTTAGGTTTTGAAACCACTTTTCGAGCCAAATTTTTACTGTTGAGGGCCCTAGCCGACTTCCCCCAAATGTAAAAGACCTGAAATTTTGCATTAACATGGGTCTTTCTAGAAAAAAGTCCTTATTTCCAGATGGTCTGAGATGCGTCATAGCAATCGAGATAATTAGAGATGGGTACCGAATGGCCGCTCCCTCATTTTGACATTTGGAGCATATCTTCTAGATAATGTCTGCTAAGTAGTTTACCCAGTTGTATTGTTTGCCACTTTGTGCCATGTTCAGTACTGCCTCTAGCATTTCAGTTTTTAGATCCGAACCGCGACCGGAAGTTGATAAAGCAATCGAAACGATCCGAGATGCTATCTTAAAATTTTCATATTTCATCTGACTTATCACCAACCTCGAGAATTTTTTCCAGTCGGTTGCTCTATAAATTTTTCAATCAACTCTGGCCTAGGTCGAACGGGTACCTATTCGCCTTTATTTGACAATCCTGTAATGTTGTAAATAAGTGCACCATTTATTTCAATCGGCAAATCAAAATAAAACTTCCCATTATGAAATCTGCTAACTATGAATTGAGCAATAATATCCTTCAGTCCGCCAAATGATTCAAGCAGAGGTGCTTGCATGTAGTTCAGAATTGCAGTAGCCCGCAATTTTTCAGCTTCTTCTCTCCATTGGCCTTTTGAATCTTTTCCCCAAATTTGAATGTCTTTCCAAGTTCTTCTCCAATGTGACTCCTGTACCTTAGCATTTCGAACCTGCTCCAAGCGGGTTTGCAACGGTGTTTGGGCTTTCTCTAACTCACGGACTTTAGCAACGACTGAACAAGTGGTTGTCTGAACCCTCTTGGGCGCCATGATTTCTATGCAATTATTAAGGTCGCAGAGGTTTTCTGGTATTTCTTAAGTCTGGTTTTCCAGTTCTTGTTAGAAGAGTATCAAGGAATCCTCGACTTCGGGATTTAAAGAAGACGAGCCTAGCACGTGTGATTGTAAAGTAGATGGGTGTAATAAAGTGTGATTTAACGACGGAGTTAATTTTGATTGACAGGCTATCTGTGCCTCATTAAGTGGATCGTTTGCATTTATGTTGGAAGGTACTCGCCTTCTATCTTTTTTCTGAACATGTCGATTATGACTAAGTTGTCAGTTGTGATAAATATGGTGATTCTGACTTGTACACGTGGTGACTTGGAAATTTCCATTTCGACGAGTTACACATGTGGTCAACCTTCGACGAGTTACACATGTGGTCTACCTTCGACGAGTTACAGATTTGGTCGACCTGATTTTACTTCTGTTTAATTGGAAACTTCCATCTTGAAAGCTTTGGTATTGTGGACGCATAGGGTTGATATAAAATTTGGTCTATCTCGGACGAGTATGTGGTCGGTCTTCGACAAGTTACAAGTTTGGTCAACCTGATTTTACGTGAATTTCGACCATATATACTGCGATCATGAATTTTGAAGTTCTCTAGAAACTGGATGGTGACAAATAACTTTTTTATATATAAATTTTTTTCGTTTCTGGTTGTATAGATCAGAATACAATGTAAAGTGGTTTTGTGGTTACCCCAATTTGGCCTATCTGCAACTTTAAGTTACATTTTGGGTGCTGACATATAGGAGGTAAAATCCGTCTGATCTAGGAATGCATGGAAACAATATGAGATGCAAAGAGAGTTTTGATTAATACATTTGGCATAGTATATGTTAAACTTGAGTCTGGTCGATTCTTAGACTGCTTTCGTATAGTCGATAGGCGACTGTACAAGTCGATGAAGAGTTGTCGACTTCTTTGCAATACCTGACTGCTTGATCACTTTGGTCGATCCTCAAGTTTGGTCGAAGCAAGTTTAGTCGAGTCCACTATAAAGTGACTTTATTTATATTGTATTTGGTCCACCACTCGCATTTGATGTGCATCTTACGCATTAATTGGTCGAGTCTATAAAAATAGTCGGATAATTATTTAAAAATATGGTCGATGTAACATTGTCGGGACATATAGTTTGAGTCTATACATTATATGGTTGATAAAAAAAATTATATGCTATTTCGTCAAGTGATAAGTCATTTTATTTGAGAATATGCGACCAAAAGAGAGTTTTTGTCCATACATTTGGCATAGTATATGTTAAAGTTGAGTCTAGTGGAATTTTATAAATGGTCGCAGATAAAGTCAATATAGATAAAGTCGTTTAGTCTGGTCGACTTTTAAAAATGGTCGGTAGAGTGTTTTCATGGTCGTGTCAATAATATATTGTTCATGAGAATTGTCAAATTTTGTCAAGTATAAGTGATGTCTGTGGTCGACCACTTTGGTCGATCCTCAAGTTTGGTCGAAGGAAGTTTGGTCGAGTCCACTATAAAGTGACATTATCTATATTGTATTTAGTCGACCATTCTAGTGCAATACTTATTTTTGGTCAAATTGTAAAATATGATCAATGCTTATGGAGTGCATGTAATCAAGATGACTAATTCGGTCGCATCTAATGTGCATCTTACACATTAATTGCTCGAGTCTATAAAAATAGTCGGATAATTATTTAAAAATATGGTCGATGTAACATTGTCAAGAGATATAGTTTGAGTCTATACATTATATGGTCAATAAAAAAAATTATATGTTATTTCGTCAAGTGATAAGTCATTTTATTTGAGAATATGTGACCAAAAGAGAGTTTTCGTCGATACATTTGGTATAGTATATGTTGAAGTTGAGTCTGGTGGAATTTGAAAAATGTCATGTAATCAAGATGACTAATTCAGTCGCATCTGATGTGCATCTTGCTCATGAATTGGTCGAGTCTATAAAAATAGTCGGATAATTATTTAAAATTATGGTCGATGTAACATTGTCGGGACATATAGTTTGAGTTTATACATTATATGGTCGAGAAAAAAAATTATATGCTATTTCTTCAACTGATAAGTCATTTTACTTGAGAATATATGACCAAAAGAGAGTTTTTGTCCATACATTTGGCATAGTATATGTTAAAGTTGAGTCTTGTGGAATTTTATAAATGGTCGCAGATAAAGTCAATATAGATAAAGTCGTTGAGTCCGGGTGACTTTTAAAAATGGTCGGTAGAGTGTTTTCATGGTCGTCTCGATAATATATGCTTCATCTGAATTGTCAAATTTGGTCAAGTATAAGTGATGTTTGTGGTCGACCACTTTGGTCAATCCTCAAGTTTGGTCGAAGGAAGTTTGGTCAAGTCCACTACAAAGTGACTTTATCTATATTGTATTTAGTCGACCACTCTGGCTCAATACTTATTTTTGGTCGAATTGTAAAATATGATCAATGGCTATGCAGGGCATGTAATCAAGAAGACTAATTCAGTCACATCTGATGTGCATCTTACGCATTAATTGATCGAGTCTACAAAAATAGTCGGATAATTATTTAAAAATATGGTCGATGTAACATTGTCGTGACATATAGTTTGATTCTATACATTATATGGTTGATAAAAAAAATTATATGCTATTTCGTCAAGTGATAAGTCATTTTATTTGAGAATATGCGACCAAAAGAGAGTTTTCGTCGATACATGTGGCATAATATATGTTAAAGTTGAGTCTGGTGGAATTTGAAAAAAGGCATGTAATTAAGATGACTAATTCAGTCGCATCTGATGTGCACCTTACGCATTAATTGGTCGAGTCTATAAAAATAGTCGGATAATTATTTAAAAATATGGTCGATGTAACATTGTCGGGACATATATTTTGAGTCTATACATTATATGGTCGATAAAAAAAATATATGTTATTTCGTCAAGTGATAAGTCATTTTTTTTAGAATATGCGACCAAAAGAGAGTTTTCGTCGATACATTTGGCATAGTATATGTTAAAGTTGAATCTGGTGGAATTTGAAAAATGGTCGAAGATAAAGTCAATATAGATAAAGTCATTGAGTCGTGTCGACTTTAAAAAATCATCGGTAGAGTGTTTTCATGGTCGTGTCGATAATATATGGTTGATGATACAACATGCCCACGACATCGACAAAACTCAAATCCGCCAACCTGGTAGTGGGGATGCCGTTCGACGGTCTTGATGCTTATGACATGAGAATCGCCTCTGCTGCATCAAGGATGGGAATGGACGGTCGAAAAGAATTTTTGCTGCAAACAAATGATTACCTCGGGGAGAAAATCCATGTCAGAGCCGTCGTATGTTTTTCACCTAACGCAAAATTGTCGTCGAATCTGTTTCGCGCAAATTCACATTACAATCATCATTTCTCGCCCATGTGGAAAGGCTAGTTGGATGATCAATGGAAATGATTATACCTGATGATCGTTATTCATATATTAGCTATAAACTAGTTCTGAGTGTTTATTGTTCGCATTCATGTTCGAAAAGGTGGCAGGGTCGACAACCCAGATATTTTCAGTTAAGTTTAGGTCATGGAGAGGGATCGAGAAGACAAGGTGATTTTTGTACCGGATCGGGCGTGGTCCGATGTAGAGGATAATTACATCCCCTCAATCCCTGTAAAATTCGACCACCAAGAAGAGAGTACCGCTAGCGAGCCCGAGGAGCCCAGGATTCCACAAGTGTATAAGAAAGTTCAACGAAGGAAAAAGAAGGAGACTCGGAAGGCTGAACGACGCTCTCATCAAACCATGGAAATTTTCAGAGATTGTTTTGTTCCCACTGGGAAAGTGGCGCCCAGTCCTTCAACAGAACAAGCACAAGTGTCAGATTCCCTGAATGTGGAAGATTTTTTTGGATCAGCAAGGTCAAGTAAAAGCTCAGACATAGGGTGATGACTTGTTTATGATATTTTTGCTATGCATCGTATCAGTCTTTTTCAGAGTCTTTTTGGAATATGCAGTATTCTTATATTTTGATACCATAGGGGACTTCCCAATTGCTCCAGAGCTGTTGTAGTTATCACTTACACAATGACACATGTAAAATCAGTAAGCCCTGTGTGGCAGCACTCCTTTTTGTTGTGATTAGCTTTCTGAATTTGCATCTTGTTATTTTACTTCCATTATGTTTTCCTTTCATGTCTAAAATTAGTGTGTAATAGTGAAGAATTGTTAGCTAGAAGCTCCGGTTATTGTTTCAGATATTCACTAAACACTTGCTATAAAGTTACCATTGGATTCGTCTATGTGAAATGTCCATGCTAAAAGAAAATTTATTTGTAACATTGTCGGGACATATAGTTTGAGTCTATACATTATATGGTCGATAAAAAAAATTATATGCTATTTCGTCAAGTGATAAGTCATTTTATTTGAGAATATGCAACCAAAAGAGAGTTTTCATCGATACATTTGGCATAGTATATGTTAAAGTTGAATGCGACCAAAAGAAAGTTTTCAACGATACATGTGGCATAGTATATGTTAAAGTTGATCCCAAATAAAATGACTTGTCACTTGACCAAATAGCATACAATTTTTTTTATTGACCATATGGGTGAACTTTGTCCATTTCTATTGACGCCAGGGAAAGCAGTCGGCATGAACCCACAAAAAATGTGACACAGTCGGCAGGCCAACTCTAGTCGGCAGGTAGACACAAGGAAACGAGGCTAGTCGACAACTAGATATAAAGCAAGATTTTAATGATTCGATGGTCTTTTGATTGAGCACACTCGTTTCCATGGTCGGCATCAATATAATTTAACGGAAACATAAATTTCCTGAAGTAACATTATCTGCAAATAGTTTGAAAATGTTTCATTACACGATAGAATTCATTTTTGCCTTTGTTCAAGAATGGATGCATAATGCCTACAAACCATTTGGTTGCATTGGTCAAGTGTAACAATAAAATAATAAATTAATATTAATATTAATTTATTATAATTAAATACTATCTAAAATCAATAGTCATGCCCTTTTACGAAAAGGTGCATGACGGGCTTATATAAAGCCCAGACCTATGTAACTATTAATCATCTACCATACAATACATTTTTACATTACTATTGATCCATTTATGGACCACTTACGTTACTTGCATTGGGTTGTCCCATAAAAACCGTATTGTTGTTAGGAACCTATGTCAACCCTTCTCTTTACTATGTTAGTATATTGGTGTTGGACGCATATGCTTTGTAAGTTGTCCCGTAGTATTTGTTGATCCATAGTTTATATTAGCCATAGTATTGACCCATAGTATTGGACGCATATGCTTTGTAAGTCGTCCTATAGTATTATATGTCCCATGGTTTTGACTCATAGTATTGGGCATAGACTTAGTATATAAGTGTGTGTTGAGGTCATTGAAGGCACCGTGAAGTTAATTGTATTGAGCTTGCTCAAAGGAGGTTGCCCCCTCGAAGTGGCCTGTGATCAATATAAAAGCGATTATGTTCTATTATTTCTAATATCTCATGTATTTGCATTAATTAATTATTGCAGGTACATCACATCTAGTATCACAGCACTTTCCTTGACACAAGTGGGAAATTTTTTTTTCTTTTTTGTTTTGGGCGGTGACTTTCAGATCAATTTCTGAAACTTTCTGCACAAAATCAGAAGAAATTGATTGCATATCTGAATTCCTCTTTCAAAAATACGCAGTTTCAAAAAAAAAATCATCTCATTTGGAGTTCTAAAAGTGGAGATATCGCGGATTTAAAATCAGCAATTTTTCATAATTTTGGTGACGGCCCCGGAAATTGCGGCGAGAAAATATTTTGACCGAGTGCCCAGATTTCTATTCCGCTTTCATGGGTAGAAGCAGAGTGGTTGTTCCAGTTCCGGAAACATGCTATAATCGCGATTCTGAGCAATATAGATCCGGTTTTTGAACATTGGGTGGAATTTCTGCCCAAATTTTTTTCTGTTGCAGGTTCGGATCTGGGAATAATCCCTATCTGCTTAACTGTGGGAAGTACTTGGGCATAAGCCCTAAAACTCATTGTGAGGAGTACCACAAGAACCCCGAAGTAGCTGGCCATTGAGAGGACCTGCCAAGTGAAAAGGGCAACAACCCCTACCTGATTGACTAGTTCCCACCCGTGAGGTAAACCAAGAGTTGTCGTTTGTGGCAAAGTGGTTATCAGTTTTACCTAAGCCGTGGAGTGAGCGGTACTGCCCCAATACGCAAACCGTCAGACAGCATTGGTGGCCGAGTGAAAACCCTGAAATGTTAGGAAGCCGCACATACCTGGGGTCCATATCTACTTTCAGCTGAACTATTGCCAATCATTGCTGCGTCGTTTCAGATCCATTTTGCAAGCCGTTCCAGATCCAGCCATTCGGCATTGTTCCATATTCCTTCTGAGTCGTAGCTCTAGTCTGAACTGGTAAAAAAATAAAAAAAAAATAAAAAAACTGATTATGGTTGTCACCCGTGCAGGAGCACACACCATGGAGGAAGCACTTGCAGCAATCCAAACCAAACTCCAAGATCTGGATGAAAAATTTCTCAGCCTCCATCTTCAGCATTCAGCCATGAACAATACTCGACAACCAGAATCTTTTGCAGCCACTGGGTTCTCTGCTTCTAGCAATTTTCATGGGCCGAAGCTTGATTTTCCTCGCTTCAATGGTACTGATCCGACTGGATGGATATACCGAGCAGAACAATATTTCAGTCTGCATAATACTTTTGATGTTCAGAAAGTTCCACTTGCATCCTTTCATTTGGAACAGGAAGCCCTTCAATGGTACCGTTGGTACATCAAAGCTCATCCCGAGCCAAACTAGACAGATTTTTGCCAACTCATTTTGCCACGATTTGGTCCTAGTGCTTTTGATGACTTCACAGGAGCACTCACTAAACTTCACCAAACTGGCACAGTGAGAGAGTATCAGATGGAATTTGAGAAACTAGCCAATCACACAGAAGGATTGTCTGATGAATTCTACAGGAGTTGTTTTATCAGTGGTCTCAAGGATGAAATCCGCTCAGAGGTCAAAATGTTTTGTCCCAACACAATGATGGAAGTCCTAGGGTTGGCTAAGTTGGCCGAGGACAAGATCGCAGCTCAACAACGCTCCAAACCCACCTTTGTTCCCTTCAGAAATATGGGTTCCCAATGACCTCCCATCACGCCTGCTCCTCAACCAACTCCTATCAAGCATTTGTCTGAAATAGAAATGCAGGCACTCCGAGAAAAAGGGCTTTGCTATAATTGTGATGAGAAATTCACTCGGGGACATAGATGTGTTCAACAAAAGCTCTATATCTTGGATGTGGTTTCTCCACCTGCCTTAGAACTTGGTGAAGAAGCTACAGATACAGTAGATGATCCGGTCGACATGCAACACCCGCCTGTTGACACCCCATCTTAGGATGACCCACCCGAGATCTCTCTCCATGCTGTAACCGGCGTCACCACCCCACAAACAATGCGGGTCAGGGGATACTTCAAGAAGCTCCCTCTTACCATACTCATTGATTCTGGTAGCACTCATAACTTCATTGACCCTCGAATTGCCAAACAGGATGATTGTTTTGTCCATCCTTGCTCCAACTTTGAAGTCATGGTTGCCAATGGGGGCACCTTACCTTGCAAGGGGAAGTGTCACAATGTGTGTATCTCTATGGAAGATTATAACCTATGCTCCGACATGTTTGCCTTGTCCTTAGGCGGATGTGATGTGGTTTTGGGCGTTCAATGGTTACGCACACTTGGCCCCATCTTATGGGATTTTGCTGAACTCTGGATGCAGTTTAACGTCAATGGGGCACAACACAAATTTCGGGGCTTACAACCAAGGTCTCTCTGCATCATCAGTTCACATCGCCTGGAAAAAATCCTTAATAAGAATTCACATGGTGTCATCGCTCAGCTCAATTCCATTCAGATGCACCCATCAACAGTCTCCACTACTTCCTTGGATAGATATGCAGGTATCTTTGCTGAACCAATGAGTTTGTTGCCTTCAAGAGACCTTTCCGGTAAGAATGTAACCACATCTACCTCTCAGCAGGAAATGATGGCTATTTTGCATGCAATACAGAAGTGGCAGCCATACCTATTAGGCAATTATTTCTGCATCAAGACTGATCTCCCGAGTCTGAAAAATTTTCTGGAACAATGGGTCTCCTCCCCAACACACCTGCAATGGGTTATCCAACTCATGGGTTATCCCTACATGATCACTTACAAGAAGGGTAAGGACAATATGGTGGAAGATGCTCCTTCTCGCACAATTGATGACCCAGTTTCTCTTACAGCTCTTTCTCTGCTTGTTCCAAATTGGTTGCTATATGTTCAACAGGGCTATCTCTTCTATGATCTCCATGCTTCTTCATCAACAGGGCACTCTGGGTTCTGCAAAATGTATGACCAGGAACAATGTAACTTCTTTTGGCTGGGACTAAAAATGACAATTCAACAACTGGTGGCTAACAATGATACTTTCCAAGTCAACAAGGGGGAAATGACACTCCTTTCGGGATTGATCAATCCCTTGCCCATCACTACACAGCTTTGGCCAACTATTTCTATGGATTTCCTAGCAGCACTCTGGTGGTACAATACCACATCTCAAAGGACACCATATGAAGCAGTCTATGGACAAACACCGCCAATTCTTCTTCCATACACCCTTAGCAGCTCCCCAGTTCAGGAAATTGACTCGGTTCTTCGAAACCGCGATCAGATTCTTCTCATTCTGCAGGACAATCTTCACATGGCCAGAATTCGCCTGAAACAACAAGCCGATCAGCACCGTTCTGAGCGCATTTTCCACGCAGCTGATAGGGTTCTTCTTCATCTACAGCCTTCCAAGCAATCCTCCTTGCCACTCCAAAGGCGTCATGGCCCGAAATGCAAACCAAGGATGCTACCGGGGAACCACTCCTTCAAATTCTGCAGCAATTTCTCCAACCAAAGCTTTGAGGACAAAGCTTTTTCTAAGGGAGAGGGGATGTTAGGAACTTATGTCAACCCTTCTCTTTACTATGTTAGTATATTGTTGTTGGACGCATATGCTTTGTAATTCGTCCCGTAGTATTTGTTGATCCGTAGTTTATATTAGCCCATAGTATTGACCCATAGTATTGGACGCATATGCTTTGTAAGTCGTCCTGTAGTATTATATGTCCCATGGTTTTGACTCATAATATTGGGCATAGACTTAATATATAAGTGTGTGTTGAAGTCATTGAAGGCACCATGAAGTTAATTGTATTGAGCTTGCTCAAAGGAGGTTGCCCCCTCGAAGTGGCCCGTGATCAATATAAAAGCGATTATGTTCTATTATTTCTGATATCTCGTGTATTTGCATTAATTAATTATTGCAGGTACATCCCAATTTTACTGTTACAGTGGTATCAGAGCAGTGATTAAGAAGTAGAAGTGATTAAGACGTTTCAAAAGGATAAGATACAGTTAGAGAACAAGTTGGAAAAAATACAAGACGAAACCTTAAAACCTCAAGGGACGAAAATACAGCTTCCAACTCAGAGCAGTGATCAAAAGACGACTTTTGTAAAAGAAATTTACATTGTGAAAATTCCCTATCGACACCCCAACCATAAAAACTGACACCCTAAAAAGGCGGAAATGTCGGAAGATAAAGGTACTAAGGTAATCAAAACTCCCGACAACATATCAGTACAGAATCCCGACAGTCATCGACAAATCAACTTGGGATGGATTAATCCCTCCACAGACCAGAAGTTATGCTCGATGCTTAAAATTACGTATCGACATGTGTCGTCAACTACGTCACCACGAAAAGCAATACATAAAAATTATAAGGCTTTGAGGACAAAGCCTTTCTAAGAGAGAGGCAATGTAACAATAAAATAATAAATTAATATTAATATTAATTTATTATAATTAAAGACTATCTAAAATCAATAGTCATGCCCTTTTACGAAAAGGTGAATGACACGCTTATATAAAACCCAAACCCATGTAACTATTAATCATCTACCATACAATACATTTTTACATTACTATTGATCCATTTATGGACCACTTACGTTACTTGCATTGGATTTTCCCGTAAAAACAGTATTTTACTGTTCCATCAAGTCTGCAAACCAGTCGATTGCATGAGTCGAGGACTGTCTCCAGTCGGTTGGATTGGTCGAGTCTCCAAATAAAATGACTGATCACTTGACCAAATAGCATATAATTTTGTTTGTCGACCATATGGGCGGACTTTGCCCATTTATGCCAACGTCTGGCAAACCGGTCGGCGTGAACCCACAAAAAATGCGATACGGTCGATGGGCCAACTCTTGTCGGCAGGTAGACATACAACAAGATTTTAATGAGTCTATGGTCTTTTGATTAAGCACACTCGTTTCCTTGGTCGGCATCAATATAATTTAACGGAAACATAAATTTCCACCAGAGTCAAATTCCACCAGACTCAACTTTAACATATACTATGCCAAATGTATTGACGAAAACTCTCTTTTGGTCACATATTCTCAAATAAAATGACTTATCACTTGACAAAATAGCATATAATTTTTTTTATCGACCATATAATGTATAGACTCAAACTATATGTCCTGACAATGTTACATCGACCATATTTTTAAATAATTATCTGGTCGACCATACTAAGAGCAAGATACACGAAAGACAAACATGATATGAATGTTACATCGACCATGCATACATTTTTTTCGTGTATCTTGATCTTAATATATCAAGCATTAAGCATTATAATTATAAACATGATATGAATATCATAAACTTTGCATACATGATTTAGATAGCATGTGAAAAGAATTTTTGTATAAATTTTAAATATTGTGTATCTTCTCATAGAAGTTCCAACGTGGTTCCAACAACTCTTTTATAAATATAAAATCTATTAATGTGTGTTATAAAAAACTATGTGTATTTCTTAAAATTAAATTTATTTAATTTGTTAAATATAAAACCTAAGAAAATGGAAATTATTGAATGGAGTTTTGTTGCAAAGAACAATGAGACTTAAAGTAAGAGCAAAGATAAAAGAAAAGTCTACAACAGAACTAAAAAACTGTATAGACTCTAACAATTCTTTGTCTAAGGAGTTTAGAATTTTGTTTTTTTTTCCCCAAAGTTAGGGAAGAAACTTGGAACCAATTTGACCATAGAACTACTTTACAAACATAGCCACTTAACTTGTGGTTGGTGAATACCAATAGGTCACAAGTTAAGTATCACAAATAAGCTATAAGTTATTTGTTACTTCTTGTTTGTCAATCCTTATCCATGCATAAGCTAGGAGTTATTCATGCATTGGCTACCAGTTATCCATACATCAACTACAAGTTATTTTTTATATTTTTTTTCTTTTATAATTGTTAATTTCAAACTTTGAAATCAAATTGTAAGATATAAACCCATGTAGATGTAACAAAATCATAGTCAATTACGTACCAAAGTATGAAACTATCATGTGAACCATAAATTGATCCTTTCACAATAATCTCTATCTATTTATATTGTTCATCACCAGTAAATATTCATTCCTGGACGGACATATAAATGTGCGCTACTCTCACCCATAGACGGAGTATTATCGGAAATTGTACATTATCAATCCCTTCTTCCTTCAAATCTGTAATGTGCAAGGGAAACCTCCATGCCGTCTTCTTCTTCAGTCAAATCATAGCTAATCAGTGTTGGTCAATCAACAATACAATGAAGAAATCCAAGATGCAAATAAGAAGATCGATGTAAGCGTTGGTAATATTGCAAGACAAGTTAGCATTGCAAATAACAGTTTTTTTTTCCAAAAACCTCAACAAACGCCGATCGATATGGAGATGATGTTGATAGATTACCGGAAGAATTCCTCGCTAACTTCCAACATAATTTAGAGTTGGAGCAATTAGGGTTTCTCTCCTGATACAAGGAGATGCTTGAGAGTGGAGTTTGAAATAAAAGATGGCCTTCTGCTGCAATGGGAAAGATCTATAATGTCAATTGTGTTAATGGAGTCCACTTAGACATATCATTTTTGTTTTGTTTTGAACTTTAAATGTTTTTTAATTAATATATGATAGGTTCATTTTTGTTAAAATAGAGAGATGGATTTTTACTGAAATTTTTTCATTGTTTAAATTTCATTTTTTTATTGCAAAAATGGATTCATCACATCAAAAAAACTCATAAAGTTTGTCGTTACACCAAAACCTGCAAATGTTGATGAACATTTGAAACCATGCACAAGGTCCTATTACCAGGAGTGGCGGTTAGTCCACATTTTTATATTCCCAGAGGTGCTGCGGTTATACCATGTGGTTGTACCAATACTCCAACACCCCCCCTCCAACGTAGCTCGGGGGAATTGAACCTGAGACCTCAGCTTTGATACCATGTAAGGTTTTGGTTAAAAAAACCCTAAACATCTTGATTCTGCAAATCCAACAAGTTATATATAAAAATAGCTAGAAAACTATCCAAAACTTACAAAAACAAATAGATAAAACCCTGTACAAAACTTTAATGCTTAACCTTTAAAAAAATGATAATGTATACTAACATGGATATTCAGACCTATATAGCATTTATTATACGGAGTAAATTAAACTATAGAAGATTTCTACCTTTTTTTTTTGTAAGTTAGACAGTCCTTCTGGAACTCTCCTCAAAAAACCTTTCTGAAGTCTCTAAGAACTGCCTATAGAGACTAATCTGCATAGAGAAATTTCTAACCATGCAACAAGTAGTACCTTTGGGAAGAGTATGGGGTCTCAATTATTTGCTGAAATTGCGATTTTGTTTGTTCAAATTGCAATTTTGATTGCAGAAATAGATTCAGCTCCCCTATCAAACTGCTAATCTCCTCAAAAACCTTTCAGAAGTCTTTAAGAACTGCCTATAGAAACTAATCTGGATAGAGAAATTTCTAACCATGCAACAAGTAGGACCTTTGGAAAGAGTCGAGCATCTCAATTATTTGCTGAAATTGAGATTTTGTTTGTTCAAATTGCAATTTTGATTACAGAAATAGATTCAACACCTCTATCAAACTGCTAATATGTAAATAATATTTACCCCTGACACTAAACATTACTGAACATTGTTGTTTAGCCAGACCCTGCACACAAAAGACAATGATGAGCATTAAATATTTCACCACTAAATTTTCTGACGACCACCTCATCACATGTCCATATTATTCCATTATAAAATGTATAAAGACAATGATGAACATTAAATATTTCACCACTAAATTTTCTGATAACCACCTCATCACATGTGTATATTTAGTGTTACACAGGGATCAGACATGTAACATTCAGTTTTAAAATGGCATACGACAGACGAATACATAAATGGGAAAAAATATTCAAACGGTCAATGATACCGATAGCCGCTGACACAGCATGATATGTATATATCTGTGTCAGGCTACCATTCCTCTGTTGCTTATGATATAAGTAGTTTTAGACACTGTTGCTTATGATATAAACTCCCAAAATTATTGTTGATGAAAATTTCCATATTTCAACAGCCTGTTTCAAAAGTTTCTATCCAGTTTCTGCATTTACATTTTGCTTTGCAAAAGAAAGAAATGAAGCCTGCCTTGTTCTTTCTAGGGATCCTTCAATGGTAAAATATTATTTTGCAAAAGAAATGAATGAAGCCTGCTTTGTTCTTCCTAAAGATCCACAATACTAAAGCTTTTATTTTTTGGTGCTAAACTAAGTTTGTAAATTTCACTGCAAAATGGGTATAGGATGGGCTTAGATTGAAAACAGAATACAGAACCTTTTAAATATAGTTCCTTGCCTCATTCAAGGGGAATGTTTCAATGTCAGTGTCAGTACGATTGACAGCAGTCCTAGTTGCTCCAATACTGCAACATAAACAGACAAACTCTATAGAAAAACAAAACAGACTGTCAAAATCTAGATCACAGCAGTGCAGGAATAAAGATTTTGCCACTATACTTTGTCCATTTAAAAAAAACTGACCTATTTGTCCATGACAACTGCGAGGTTAGGCATTGAATAGACAAGAAACCCTTGCCTTTAGATTGTTAATAACATAAGATGACCAATACGGATCCACTAGATGAATAAGATAACATGATCGCAGTTAAATAAGACAATTATTGGTTTGGAGAATCTGTGCCCAGTCACCCACAGAAACAGGCCTGCAAGTTTTGGGAATAACATTAGAGAATATGAATTATGACAGGCATCCTCTCGTGAGCAACAATTAATCAGGTTTAAAAAGCATAAGATTAACTATGCCATTGAAAAAAACTAAGAAGCATGCACACTTTTATAATCATTAAAAAAAAAGCTAAGAAGCATGCACACTTATATAAGCATTTCCTCTGGCCATTTAAGACTTGCTCTCAAGCTTCAATGTTCATATAGACAAATTGTAGTAGGCCCCATTTACCCTTTAACGGTATTTTATAACATATAGTTTAGTGGGACAGCTCATTTAAGTTATCAAGAAGTCCTAAATATATTATTTCGGTATTTTATAATATATAGTTTAGTGGGAGAAAACACTCAACACAGTTTCTCCATGCACAACATGGTGTCCCATGCTATCTCAGTGCACTAATATATATAGTTTTTCCCATGTCTTATGCCATCCCATTCAAATCTTCAATCAATCCATCAATCCCTATGATTTAGGATCTTGTATGCTAGTTGAGTTTTTAGATTGGATTTGATTGGTAAAAATCTCTCTTGCTTTCTTACACATGTTCTATGTGCCATGGTGGTGTCCCCTTATTTAGTTGAACTCTCCAAGTGCATTTTTCTTTTATTTAATAATAAAAATATTTTGTTGTGCAAAGTGTCACTTTGTGTTTTTGAATTTTAAATAACTCTTACATAAAAATAATTGTCACAAATATTAAATAAAATAAAATAAATAATAATGTTTTGGGGTATTAGAATCTTCTAGATGCTAATTGAGAATGCTTTGATTTATTAAAAAAGCTAATTTGAAGGAGGGGGCAGACGAGTTTACAAACTCACCAAACCAAAATCACAGAGTAAATAGTAGAATAAATTCCCCCCCTCTCACTCTTTTCATTAACATAGAAATTACATATTTATACACAAGCAGAATTTTTATCGGCGATCGAAATTTCCATCGAGTCGGGAATTATTACAAAACCAGTGACTAAATCACCATCAAAACCAACCTCTCACACATTGTTGAACTTACCTATCAAAATTCTCATCCAATCACTCTCGCGATAACCTCTAACACACTGTCGAACTTACCTATCAGATTTCTCCTCATAACACCCTTGGGATAGCCTCCAATATCACACACCAATGTCCACTTGCCTATTGTCACTTGTCATATCCTCAAACTTCCCTATCGGCATTCTATGTCAGGACTCCTCCCGAGAACCTCTAATATCACACACTGACATCACTCGGCTATTGCCACTTGTCATCCCGTTAGAATTCTTTAATGGAATTCTCTATCAAAACTCTTCCTGAGCAACTCCAATATCACACACTAACACTCACTTGGCTATTGCCACTTGTCATCCCATCAGACTTCCCTATCGACGTTCTCTGCCAAGACTCCTGCTGGAGCACCTCCGATATCACACACCGACGTCCACTCTCCCATTACCACTTGTCATTCCGTTGGACTTCTCTATCGTTGTTCTCTGTTGGGGAATCCTCCCAAGCACCTCTGACATAACACACCGATGCTCACTTAGATTATGCCACATGTCATCCTCTAATAGGATAATATCAAGATAACACTAATAATTGAGACTTCATACCATGCCACAAACTTGACACTTTACCAATATTTTCTTTAATCTAAGCTTTTGTTGACGGACTTCTGATGTGACTCCACATGGCGGAATTCAACTCAGTAGATGAACATTTACTACTTAACAAGTCAAATCATGGCACCATTAAACTTACCTACAAAACTTCTTCAATGCAAGTATAGGTCGCCTTACCAATTCATTGAATGAACCGATATTGATCTAACTAAGCATACCTCAATCCCTACTACTACAAAACTTTAACTGCACCAACTTGAGTTTATTTCTCTGGTATAGGGGTTGGAGAAATAATTACTCCCAACATTCTCCCCCTTAATTATTTCAACAATAGGTCCACCTTCCTTGGCGACTCCTATTGCAAATTTTCTTATTCATTTCTACTGAGTCTCTTCTCTTTTTGCTCCTCTTACACAGATAGTAAAAATAACTATAATGTTATATCATTCTCAGATTCAAGGATTCAACCCTTTATCAAATATATTCTCACACAAAGATAACTTGCTATAGCAAACACTTCACATGAATAATAGCTATCAGCATTAAAAAAATATAGTAACAATTTCTTAAAATTTCCTTTTTCTGCAATGTCACACCTTGTACTAGGTATATATCAGATTCTTCATCTTCACATTCTACTTCCATGGACTTTGCCTCTTGTCCATGCACTTTGTAGCCTCAAATGCAATCTCCATGGAAGGTTCACCATTTCCTTCTATACCTACACACAGGTACTCAATCAACCCTTATGTAGCCCTAATTGTTACCTTGGAAACTTCTACAAGTCCCCCTCCCTGTTGTACCTTCATTCCATAGGTCTTCGATCAACCTCTTCTCCTCGTTGATCTTCATCTCTTCATCTTTAGCAATACAATTTACATCATCAATTCTAACCTCAGCCTGCTCATGGACTAGCATCTCTTTTGAAATCTCCTCTATAGCTTCATCTCTATTGGAATTCATTACAACCTCAAGTATTACATCCCCATCTTCACATTCATCATCATATACATCAAATTTTATTTCAGGTTCAACAACCTTATCATCATTATACATATGGCAATAGGATTGAAATTGAGCAAAGAAGACAAGGGAACAAATGTAGATCCAACTTTGTACAAAAGATTAGTAACCAGCTTGATGTATTTACAAGGCTTGACATTATCTATGCATTAAGTTGATTTCAAGGTTCAAGAAGACACCAAAGGACTCACATTGGAAAACAGGGAAAAGTATTTTAAGATATGTTTAAGTGGAACAAGAGATTATGGGATCTTGTATTCAAGATCAGTTGATTTCGTATTAGTTGGTTACACATACAATGATTTTCCAAGTAGCATTAATGATAGAAAAAGCACATCCGGATATATTTTTCATCTTGGTTCAGGATAAATCTCATGGAATTCCCAAAAAACAAGCCATTGTTAGTCTTTCAACAACAAAAGCAGAATATGTAGCAGCAACATCGGTAGCATGTCAAGCAATGTGGATGAGAATTGATGCAAGATCAGGAAGGAGCAACAAAAAATTATTGCGATAATAATTCAACCATAGAATTATCAAAAAAGCATGTTTTCACATTGAAATGAGTAAGCACATTGATGCTAGATATCATTTCATAAGAGAACTTATCAACAATGGTGAAATATATCTAGAATTTTGCAAGTCTGAAGATCAATCTACAGAAATCTTCACATATGCATTAGAAAAGAGTGGTTTGAACACCTGAGAAAAGTTTTGAGCAACATCAGTTAAAGAAAGCTAGGAAGTCAAGATTAAAGGGGAGTGTTGAAAACATAAGCTTGACGTTCAGCCTATAGTCGTCCAACCGACTCCATCATCACCATATAAGTCGGCTACTGACAGTGAGTAGCTATTGTCCACTACAATAACAACTTGTGTTTATTGTGAAATCAGTTGCATTTCTCTCTTATAAATAGAGCTTCTAAGATATGCATAAGGAAGAGTTGTATAGCCTCTTCTAATTAATAATAATCTAAGGAGCATCTCATCTCATCTCTGATATTTTGTTCTTGTCTTTGTCTTTCTCTGTTGCATACATTGTCTTACTTCACTAGTATCCTCTTAATAATAGTTTACTTCAGCCACTGCAAGTAACATTTTTGGAGAACCCACTGTAGGAAACATCCACGACAACAATCGAAAGGCCAAACCACACTAGCATGTGACTCCACTAGACCAAGCCATGACGTACAACAATGTAGTTGAACCCACTACCAACAACATCTACAACAATAGTCGAAAAGGCCAACCTGCACTAGGACACAAAGAATATGAAGCCTCTAGCAAACATCAAACTCCACCATATCAACAACAACAACAAATGAAAACCCTGGTAGATGATTAAGCTAACGCATTCAGACCCTGGAGAAAATCAATGATACACAAACCTTCAAGGCATATGATATGAGGCATGGAGATCACCCCATTTATGAGGGGGGTGAATGTTCCAACAAGGCATAGTTCCACCCCTTCTATACATTTTTTCTAAAATTTGATGATTTGGGTTGTCTTAAAATGGGCCAAAACCCCAAAAAGAAAGTTCCCAATATGGAATGGAACTATAACTTCCATCACGGTTCATGCCAAATTTAGAGGAAATTTTCCCCAAATATATAAGTGCCCCTTGTCCCACACTCAATCTTCAATGCCTCAAATAGAGTCCACTATGGAGGAAATATTGTAATGTTTGTTACCAGGTGTAAAAAAATTTCTTGATGTGTAAAAAGTGTCCATATCCTTGCTTGATAGATCCAAGTTTAAGATGAATCTAAGCTGGTATAATAAAACAAAACTGCCTATTCTAAATTTTAGGAAAAATGATTACAGTACTGTATCTCTCAAACTGAAAGAAAGAGTGCAAAGGCCCTTCTCCTTCAACATGTCCTGTATCTCTCAAACTGAAAGAAAGAATGCAAAGGCCCTTCTCCTGCAACATGAATTCTGGGGTGCATCCTATCTCTGTTTTCCCTTAATTTTGTGTGTACTTTGTTTATGTATAATCTTGACAAGACTATGCCAAAAGCTCTGACGATAGAACTTACAACTATGAATATCGTTTCTTGCAAGTAATTGTCAATTCCTGCACTGTGCAAAAAAACTGTTTATATGAGATTGGAACTGAGTGTAAAGGTTGTGATTTTTGGAATGCACTAGTTATAAATTGTAATACTTTGTACTGGAACTCCAGGATATATGTAAAGACATTATCCAGCTTAAGCTAGTTTTGATATTTCTTAATATCAAAAGAACATTTTCCCCCTTAACCACAAAATATATAATCAATTAACTTGAAAATTGACTATTACATCAGCGAAATCAACCTAATCATTAACAATAGCAGATGCCAAGGATACGGAAAACCTTCCAAAAAACTTCTAAATAAAACTCAAAAGTTCTGTTTGCTGTTAATGGGGTAAGCCTTTTCTACAAAGTGTTCATAAGTAATAACAGATGCACATGACAAAAGGATCTATGATTTTAACTCGAACCCTCATACTTTGAACAATGCACAAATAGCGTCTTCTTCAATGAAAACGATTGAACTTTGCCCAGGCAGATTTCAACATTATAATTTCAGATTTCAACATTATAATGTTTTAAATCTGAAATCTTCAACATTGAAGAAATGATGAACTTTGCTTGGGCAGATTTCAACATCGACTGGAAAGATTACAACTTTAAAGATGTCACCTTTCAAAGATGAGTAAGAGAACAGTAACAGCAGCAATCCCAATGAGATGCAGTCCCTCTAATTTCATGGAAAGCTGATATTCAAAAAGCGAGCGTCTTTGCAATTTGATATTCTAATTTTTCAATGATTTATAAATCACTACGAAACCACGTGGTTGCAATCCCTTGAAAACCCTTAAAAAGTTAAATTGTCACTCGTTATCCTGCCTGTTATCCACCAACATTGTGGACAAGTTTTTATAAAAAGTCAAGTGTTGTCCCCAAAAGTCATATTAAAATTTATCTCAGAAAATCAATGTATTGTCATACAACACCAAAACCATATTATATTTATGTAAGAAAATCAAATTATTGTCATACAACTAATAAATAACTGAGGAATATCATTGTCACCAAGCCTACAAGCAATGATATTGATAGTTGTTTTCCACACATCATAATATTTATACAGAATATCTATCAATGGATGAGCAGATTATGATGCTTTTATTTTGTCTACATTAAATATTTTTTTTTACAAAATTTTCATTTTCAACTTTTTTTTATCCAAAAATTATAATTATAAATGTAAAATTATATTTTCATTTTTTTTATCCAAAAATTACATTTTTAATTTTTCTTATTCAAAAATTATAATTATGAATATAAAATTACATTTTCAACTTTCATATCCAAAAATTATAATTATAAAATCTTTCATTTTCAGCATGTATCACCACAGATATATCCAACCTCTGCATTTACTATTTACTTTATAAAAGAAAAAAAAGAAACATGATTCACATCAATAATATAATGCTTTTGTCTTATAAAATTGACAGATTCTAAAGCCTAATGCAAAGGGTAACCAACATTTACTACTTACTTTATAAAAGAAAAAAATGAAACATAATTCACATCAATAATATAATGCTTTTGTCTTATAAACTTGATAGATTCTAAAGCCTAATGGAAAGAGTAACCAAAGAAAAAAAAAATATAAGATGAAGTTGTAACTAAAGGTGGGGTGTAAGATTATTTAAAGTAGAATTTGTCTCACTTAAATAAAATGTCATATTGTTAACGACATTATTATTGGTTGGTAGATGTCTAATTTGCATTAATGTTGTAGTAAATAGTATCATTTATGTGTCTTATTTATGTACTTGGGTTGAATGCATGGATAAATAGTATCATTTATGTGTCTTACTTATGTATTTGTGTTGAATACATGGATTAAATTGCATGAGTTAGATGTATAGGTAGATGCATCTCTTATGTTATATGTGTCTCTTATGTATGTGGGTGTGGGGGTTTGATGTATTTAGGTGTATAGGTTATGTGTGTTACATATATGTATAAATACATTTCGCATGTGTGTAGCTTACGTGCATTGCTTATGTGTATTACTTATGTGAGTTAAGTACATCATTTATGTGAGTTAGGTATGTTACTTATGTGTGTAAGTTAGTTGTATAGGTCATTAGGTGCTTGGCTAATATTTGTGAGTTCCATGTGTGGCTTTACCATCTCTTCATTTCATCACGTCTCAAGTTCGACATTTTACACAAGTTCAATGTGTGGCCAATTAGGTATATGGATTGGTTGTTGGGAATCTTGTTAACTCATAACAAACGAAAAGCAAGTTCAAAGCTATTAAAATCATGATATGTGAAGCTAAAAATACTCATAAGTACATGATAATTTGAAATGTCTAAAAGTCTTTAAAGAACCTTGGATTTTTTTAAAATTTAGACCATTGGAATCATAATGGAATTTTGTATGACATGGAAACACACAATCATGAAATTAGGATTAGGTGTCTAAAAAATGTGGCATTTTCCTCATTAGAACTAAAAACATAAGCAAATGGGACCAATGTTGGAAATTCCACATGGAAACTCTATTTTTTACAAAACTTGATCTTGACAAAGTGATTTTCGATATGAAAGTGTGCCAATAATAAATCAAAGACCAAGAGCATATCATAAAAAAGTATGATATAAGACCACATAATTAAGCCATTAGGAGGCGAAAACTTCTCAAAATGACCTAGTGATAATTGAACCACATATCACTATGCATCAATCATAAAATCACAAAACTAAGATGACACGTATATACAAAATTATACTCTTTCACCATTGTTATTAAAAATTTGTTACTAAGTGCTTATATTAACCAACTTGATAAACGTAGACTCAATTCAAAAATAGGACCAAGTGCAATCTAAAGTTTACAAGCCTAGACACAACTCAAAAAGACATTTTTTTCTAAATAACTCAAACATTGTTTTGTTTCACACAATATTGAAAGTTGATGCTAAATTTTAAAAAGCAACTCATTTTTTTATGCTTTTGGTCATTACCAAATATTTAATATAAAGAATTATTTTTAAATTTTAATATTAAACATTTTAATTAATAAAAATAAAATATAAATTATAACATAATCATTAATATTTATTTTAAAATTTTAATTAAAAATCAAATATAAATATATATGAGAAAGTATAATGAATGATATAAATGATTAAGTAATTATTAATGTTACCATAATTTTAAAGAATTTTTGCAATGTAAATTTATATTTATAAATTTCATAATTTTAAAGAATTTGGGAAATGTAAATTTATATTTATAAATTTCAGAGTTAGAATTATAAATTCTAAAATTATTTGTTAATTTAGTAATTTATTTTCAAACAATGTTAAGTGCATTATATTCTAATTTATGCAATATTAGTCTTTTTTTATTAACTTTTTTTTCATAAGAAAAAAAGTATACTTAAATTAAAAAGTATATGTGCACATAGCTACACTTATAAGAAAAAAAAATCACCGTCTAAGCATTACCAACCAATACAAAACACTACCAAACAGAGCACCAAGGAACTGGGAACAACATCTGATGACCACCCAAAGAACCCAAAATGGATTGTTCACACAACAACATATTAACAACTATGGAATAAACCCATTTTAGCACAAAAAGATGTCCCGCGCATGTACAGTAAGACAAGACAAAAAAGGAACAACATATTTCAAGTATATAAATCCAATAGACCTAGATTTTCAGGGATATGATGGATAGTATCATAGGTAATTCATGCCTTATAAATATCCAACCTATTCACTATGGAAAGGTGGCTTGATTCCCATAATTCAAAGAAAATGAAGCCCTCCGGAGTGAGAATACTACATCTAGATAGAGCATCTGCCTGATCATTGAATTCACAGTATATTTGGATAATAGATCAGCCTGAGAAATCCTCCAATAAACGTGTAGTATGTTTCATCCAAGCTTGTAGGTGAAGGGTCTTCGGAGTACCTTTTTTGCACGCCCAATCGATTACCAACAAAGAATCACCTACAACTTGTGTTAAGTTTATATGACGGATCTCCACAAAAAAATAAAACCATCTATAAGCCCATGAGCTCCCCACGTGTATTAGTACCAGGTCTAGAATTTAACCATAGTTTGAAAAATTGGACATCATCCAAAACAATAATGGATCCTACAACCACATTTCTAAGCTGCATCCTGAGAGGTTCCATCGAAACAAGCTCTTATACAATCCACGAACAAAGGAGGACACCTCACCCTATTGATTTGAAATCGGCACACAAATATTCCCCTTGCCTCCATATTCATAAAATGAGGTAATTGCTTTGCCTGCTGTCCAATCCGGAAAAAACCTTTTTCCTTCAAAAATTAAAAGGTTCCTCGCCTTCCAGGTTTCCCAACAAATAAAACAAGCAAGGTCACCCCAGGTTGGAGCAAAATTGTACCAATTCAAAAAAATGTCTAAAAGTGATGATCCATGCCAATCCATCATAATACTACAGGTCCTACATATTGATGGCCAAACCAAGATAGAAAATGGACAGGAAACAAACAAGTGCATAACAGATTCTTGAACCCCGAATCACATTAAACAAATATTTGGTCTGGTGTCCCCCCTCTTCAGACGGTTGTCCCAAGTAAGTGTCTGGTCTTCTAAATCCATCCATATGAAGATTGTAACCTTTTGTGGAACCTTCCATTTCCAGCACGCACGATGCCACTATTGTTTCTCTACCATAGTATCAATTAATAGAGCATCCTACGCAAGCCGAGACTATAAATGACCAGATTGGGTAATCCAACACCATCTAATTTTATCCTCAACATTCGAAAGTTTTATATTTTCCCTATAAAGACCCAGATTATATTCATACTACTCTTCAGCCTGTCTATCGTAAAGGTCCAACTGTGAAGCGTTGATCCACATATCAGATAAAAGTTGATTCGATCTCATGGTAATACATTGATTCAATGTATAGTAGGCTTTTTCTCTTAAAAATGATATTAATTCTGCCGATAAAATGTATACCATATGGCCCCTAATTATGGGATCCTCACCCACGCAAATGGATCGTCTGTTACCGGGAAACCATGCCAACCACTCGCCCAGCACCTGAAAACAAGAAATCAGACCACCCCATATATTGGATATGGCTTTAGATACCTTATTCTTCAACCTAATCCATTGGATTATCGAGAGACTTTTGATATACTTCGATTTAATGACTCTGCTCCAAAAATTGTCAACAAATAATGCTCTCCATAGACTCTTTGCAGAAAGAGAATTTGCAAATAAGTAAACATTTTTTAAATACCATCCACCCACATGTTTCGGCCTTGCCATGCGTTTCCAACAGACCAAATGTTATTTGTTCTTGCTTATGTCCCCTGACCATATGATGTTGAAGATCTTCCTGTCAATACATGAGAGAATGGATCTTGGAATTTTGCACATCGATAACCAGTATACTAACAGATTTTCCAGAACATATTTAGTTATTATTAACCTACCACCTATGGACAACCACCTCCAACACCGTTGATGAATTCTCTTATGAAACCTCTGTAGAAGCCACTTCCAATCGATTTTCGAATAACAGTTTGGTTTTATCAAGTATCCCGGGTATTTTGTCCCCCCAACCAATGGAAGAATATTGTAGGGAATGAATTGAGTTATGCATCCCAATGAATCCTCCTCAAAATTATGCTCCGAAAATGAAGGTTTAATAACATTTATCACCATTCGAGAAGACCAACAAAATAAATCAAGGATAACATGATAGGTGTTACATACACTTACCAGAGCAGCACCAAAAATCATGACATCATCCACAAACAGGAGATGTGTGATTGAAATCGAAGATGTAACCATCAAGCCTTTTATACATGACACATCCTTCGCCTTATAAATTAATCTACTTAATCCTTCTATAATTATGAGGAACAACAAGGGAGAAAGTGGGCACCCTTGTCGTAGCCTTTTGGAGCATGTAAAAAAAAATTGTAGGGCACCCATCGACCAAAACAGCATAATTGACCGAAGATACACATGCCATAATCCATTTTATCGCCTCCCATAGAAGACCAATCTATAGCAGTGCCATCCTTAGGGATCCCCAGTTCACCCGATCATATGCTTTTGGAAATTCCAATTGTAGTATGAGTGCTTTTAAATTCCTAGTTTTTATCATTGTGCATATCTTCTTGTGCTACACCAATAGTATCCAATATTTTCCTATTCTCCAAGAAGCCAAACAATTCCATTGATATGTGTTTGGAAATTGGCGGCTTAATCCTTTGTGCAATAATCTTTGAAATCATTTTGTATATCGGATTACACAAAGATATCGACATATAGTCTTCATAACTAGAAGGATTAGTAGTTTACGGGATCAACGCAATGAATGTTGAATTCAGAGCACCTGAGACCTTCCCTGACTTTCTTGACTCTTCCACTGCTTCAAGAATTTTAGTTTCCATAATGTCAAAAAATTCCAAAAACAACTCCACCATCCAATCATCTGGCCCTTGACTCTTCAATCTGTAAAATCCCTTCAATACGTTCAGTATTTCATCCATAGTCATTAGCGCTTCCACACAAGCTCCTTCCTCATCCGAAAAGAAACAAGGAAATTCCTTTATTACCTTAAGTTGTTTAATGACTGAATAACCCCTAAGATCTTGGTAATAGGATTGAAAGAACTTAATAGCTTCCCTCTGCAGAGATTCCATGTCTCTAATAGTGATACCATCTTCACCCTTTAGTGACCAAATGGAGTTTTGTATTCTTCTTCATTCTGCATATTTGTGAAAAAAATTGGTGTTTTGATCCCCCGGTGAAATATGTATTTCTCTGCTCTTCATGCACCATGTGAATTCCTCAATTCTAACTATCTTCATTTTGCTTTGTTCCAGCATGACCAATGTCTCTCATTCTTGTTTAGAAAAGGAACCCGAAGTATTTTTCTTAGTTATGTCTTCAATCTGTGCTTTAATCTTTTTTAAGTCCAACTTGAGCTCTTTTTTCTGGTCCCGCTCCCATCTAGAAACATAACTCTTAAGAAGCTCCAATTTTTGGACCAGTTTATACATAGCAAAAGCATTATTTTCCACATCAAATTTTTTCCATTCATTTTGAACCACGTTCTTAAATTCGAGTTCTAGTAACCAAGCATGGTTAAATTTGAAGGGGTATATAATCATTTTGTCGTCCATCTCAAACTCTAGTACAATAGGGTAGTGATAAAAAATTGTTGTAGAATCAACCCAAGATAAATACCTAAAACATGAGTCCATAAATTGCTCCTCCATAAGAAATCGTTCAATATGCTTTGCAATCCCACCATCCTCATTTCTACCATTACGCCATGTGGGAAGCATGGGAACTGGTTCAATGTCAACCAGTCCCGTTGATGAAAATATGTCCATGAAATAATTAGTCAGGTTATACAGTCTTGCTTGCTCCCCCCATATCTTTGTAAACGCCAATGTAAGATTTAAGTCTCCCACCAGGATTAGATTGGGTATCTTCAAAACACCCTCTTCTACCACTTGGTCCCAAAAAAGTTTTATTTCTATATATGGGTCATAGCAATTTATGAAATTAACTTCTCCATCAAACCCAATAATGTTACGTCGAAGCAAAATGCCTAAAGAAGTACTGAACGCCAACATACATGCACATTTTGGGTTCCAATCAGATAAGAATCCCCCAACTTCCCATTAGAGTCCATAGAGCAAATGGCCCAATCAGGTTTGATTTTAGAAAAGAAAAATCTAGCTTTTTCAGTCGAAACCATAGTCTCATACAAAAATATTACGTATGGTTTCAATTTCTCAATGAGTCGTTTGAGGGCTAATGTTTTAGGAAGGCCCCCCACTAACCTAATGTTTAATGACATATAAATCATTTCTTACCCCTAGCCAGGGATCTATAATCTCTAAGATCCCGAGTACTAGTAGATGGAGATCCTTCCACATTATCCATATTGTCATTATGGTTATTATTACCTCCTTTTTCTTTGGCTTAACCCTTCCCAACACTTCTAGTTTTTATGTGAGAAAAATACTATTTAAAACCCCTTCTTATAACCCCCTTTTGAACCAATAGTCCAGTAGAATTGTTCCCCACCTCCACCTACGAAACATCAGTACCCACGACCTCAGAAGGAATATTACCAATATATGATTGTAATGGGGTCTTTTTAACAACACCATTGTATGTAAGAATAGTAGTCTTCTCCCCACCTACCCCAATCGAAACCTCAACACCCCCAAGATTGTAATGACCCTTATTTTTAAATTTTATTTAAATGCCCAATTTTCCACTTTTTCCCTAATTCGACCTTTGACTAGTTTTGATCTCTAGGTCACCAAATTGCTCCAATTTCTCCCAAATATTCTGAGAAGGTATATGGATGATGTTAGAACATAAATATGTGTTTCAGGGGTGCTTTTGGATCTTTAAAATACTTCTTCAAATCCTCTTTAAATTATGGCAAATGTAGGGAACTTTACTAGTAATTTTCCTTTGACTAGTATTGGTCTCTAGGTCTCCAATTGGCTCCAAATGCCTTCAAATATTCAAGGAAGGTGTATGAATGATATTTGTACTTGATTATGATGTTAAAGGATGATTTATGACCATCAAAATACTTCTGCAAACTTGTTTAAGATTCTGGACAAAATATGGAATTTAACTAGCAATTTGAGGTTCAAATCCCCCCAGGGTAAGTTCTAAAAATGGCTCTCCAAATGCCTCCAAACCCACTCGAAATTTTAAACAGAGGTAGGGGATGTATAAGGAACATTATTTAAGTCTCATGTGCACCATTAATCAGTTATTAAGTCTGTTCTAACCTTCTCCCAAACAGCAGCAAAAATCACTAATTCGACCCTTAGGGAAATGGCACCAAATATTCTCCAAATGTAAATAAAGTGAGTAAAATGACTTCAAATGCTTAAGTACTGAACATGAAACTTGTATAATCCATAAATAAAATTACATTCATAAATAAACCATCAGTATTCTACTTATCCATTTGAATCCATCAACATTACATTGGTTCACAACAAGGTAGTGGGGAAATGGCACTGTTCTTTCATTAAAAATGAGATTTATACATTTCTACTTTGAATTTCGACCTGAAAATTCCTAGAGATGAAGAATAGAGTATTTACTTCATATTAAAAAAGAAATGGGGCATTAGAAGCTCCCCCAAAGAGTACAATAGCTCACCAAAAACGCCCTCCCTCAAGGATCAAGAATATGCCATCAAAACTGGAAATGGTTGAATGAGTGAGCTGCAATAGAAGAAACCATGAGCTGCCATGTAGCTTACACCTACAACTAAAGACTCCATTAAAGCTCCAAATGAAATGTCTGAATGGCCTTTCCAATTACCAACTTGGATGGGAATCTTTCACCCTCGAAATTGGCTAAGGCAAGAAACTAGTAATCCACTAGCTCTCCCTCTTCACAAATGCAATTGCAAATTTTACAAATGATCAAAAGCTGGTTTAATTCTTTTTTATTGACATTTATAAACTTCTAATGTCCTCCATGGGTCAAATTCCTTCCAAGAGACTCATTCCAACTCAAGTTGGGAAGAGATTCCAAAGAATGCCACTTGTACAACAATTCCTAGTTTCCCACTTCCACCAAATCACATGTGGAAGCATCTTAGTTGCCCTAACTCCCTTGAGCGCCCTCTTGGAGGCTATTTTTAGCCCTAATATATCATATATGTCATATGTCAGCCTTCAGGTCTGATTTGTGTCATAGGTGTCATAGCATCTTCATCATTGTTGTCATAGAGCTAGGGAATCTAGCCCAAGTGTCCCACTAGCTCCAAATTGCCTCTTCCTCTTACATGGGAGTTACTCTTCCTCTATATTTCGACCTTGGATGAGTCATGCCATTGATAATACCTTTTGAAATCCCCCAAGTATGTTACCATTCACCTTGAATTCGAATTGATGAAAGAATGATGCCAAGTGTAGTGGGGAAATTTAGCCATATGTGGGTCCCACTTCCTCCATGTGTCTTCATGATCAAATGCCACTTTGATTTTCACTTGTATATATTTATTTAGCTCCTTTATTAAATATTTATGCCATTCTAATGTTCAAACATCATTTATTATCCCCCTTATTCCAAATCCCAAAGCTTCCACCCCAAACCTAGGAAACTAGTAATTTTCCTCCTTGGCAATTATTTGACCCTTAACATCAATTTGACAAACTCTAATGAATATGGCCATTGTGACCCAATGCCAAATTTGGGACATGACAAAGACCCCCCAGACCCCCCATGTCAATTGAAGTAAGAGTATTACCCAACAATATTGTCTTTTCAACCCAACCACCCAAAGAAACCCCATCATATGATAAAGAAATGTGTTCTAAATCCCTTGAAAATATGAATCCTTTAAAGATTGAGGCTATTTACCAAATAATGTTACCCCCAAGTAAAAAAAGGGCCCCCCACCCACTAAATCCTCACCAACGGCATCTCCCTTGGATTCTAGCGAAGTGATAAAATCAATTTCATCAAATGATCATGTTGAAGCAAATTCAAGGTTAAGACCACAAATCTTACCTACAAAATTGGAGGAATTCATTCATGACAATGTTCTGATTCCATATGTAGGAACAACATATTCACCTTCACCTTCAGGTATCCCATTCACATCACAGCTTTCATCCAAAGACCAAGCCCGAATCTCCTCTAGAGAATCTTCACATTCAGAACCAAAACTAGCATTTGGACATTTCTGCCATAGATGACCTACAACTTTACATTTGGAGCATCTAAAAGGAATTCCCCAGTAATCCAGTAAGTGTGTGTATGTTTTGCCCCTCCATTCTATGTCTAGATTCTCCAACAATCCCTTCGACATACCAATTTCGATTAACATACGACCAACCCTCTTGTCCATGCCATGTAATACTTCCTCACCCACATGGAGAAAATGACCAAGTTGATTGCCAACAGCTGCAAATGCCTTCTTATTCCACATGGCGAGAGGAAAACCAAGGAGAAGCACCCAGAGGTGCCTGAATCTTATTCCCTTAGTCTTGGGATCAAATTTCATATGCCATTGTTTCAACATCAAGTTGTCATTTCCTTTAAGCCAAGTTTTATGTAATATATATGTAGCATGTTCCTCCATTCTGAAAACAAACCCATACCACCCCTTGGGTAAAATAGAAAGAATAGGTCGGTACCCAATTTATGGCACCCAAACAGTCGAGGTCCATCTCGCAATATCTCTAGCATTCATAGCCCTATAGCTAAACTTTCCAACCAGGGCTTTGAGGGTCAAACCTACAATCCCTTCCAAACCCACATCACAACCCAAAACCATCTTTCCACCATTCCCTCTAAGCTTCCATTTTCAAAAAAAAATTATCTGTCCAGAGCCACCATTCACCGACGGACTTGCATTCTTGTTTAAGTTTGAACCTACATTGGGGATTTTCTGATAATTGACACCCTTCATAATAGACTTTGGACCACAACCCAAATCTAGCCTGGGTTCTGTGACACCACCATAGGAGGCCATCTTTACCCCTCCCCTTCCCGGCTCATATGTGTAGGTACCGACACTTGATAGTCCACCTTCATGTGCTTCCTCCACGTTACCCCCCCAACCGAACCGATTTGAATCTCATACCTGAAGCATATCATAAGAATCTGTCTGATATTTGAGACCCCATGAATTCCCACCATTCATCTGGCATTCTTTCCTCATTACGTTATGTCTCGCCGCCACCTAGGTTATGAGACGTTCCCATCATTCCTATATGAAAAATACCCCAGAATAATCAGGAGATTCCCCCTGTCACCCCAGGTATCAGCCACATAAAACGGGGTTATTCCTCCCATAAACATCAATCCCTTCAAAGGAAACACCGTGTTACCCAACAAAACTGAGATTTTCTTTGTGTAAACCCCCAATGCCTTCAAATGGAAACATTGTAACACCTACACGTTAAATTTACCTACATCATGATCTTGCATTCCCACCGTTTTGGCTCTCGTTACTGTTCCATACCCGCTAACCGCCCATCATCACAATCGAAACCCTCCATCGCACCCTCAGAATCGCTCTATTAAAAGGAAATTATAACTAGCACAACCACAAGTAAAGCGGCCGGTGAACGTCGATAGGTGCAACCAGCCGCTTAATTTTGTGGAGATGGTTGGTTGTTAAACAAAGGCTAAAGACTAAACTAATTACCATATCATTATAGTTATTCATTTATGGTATAACATAAACATTAAACTAATTAATATAAACATAAAACAAATACTATTTTGAAACTTATTTAAATCTTAATCAAGTTGCATTTAAGCGTAACAAGATAAGACTACCATGAAATGAATCCCCGGCTGTACACTTGTTACACTCGATTAATCGTGTGCATCTGAAAGCCAAAATCCTAAATAATATCTAAATAAATGTTATCGTTGATAAAAAAATGTCATATGTACGGGGTATGCCTGAATGACTCTGCCTACAGGAGACAATGATCAGCATTAAATATTTCACACTAAGTTTTCTTACACTCGCTTCATCACAGACCCATACATTTACATTATTAAATGTATATATATACAGTGTTACACAGACACTCTAAGATTCAATTTTAAAAAATATATATATATATATATATATGCTGACACAGTCAAACGCAGAGTGATACCGTAGATGCTGACACAGTGTGATACATATACAGAATATCTGTGTCAGGCTGTCATTCCTCTGTTGCTTATGAAATAGTTGACTTTTGGATCTCTGTAAAATTTACATTTTGAGTATTTCTATGCCAAAAAATAGCGGCTGAAAACTTCCATTTCCACAGCCTGTCTTTGGCCCAAAAGATTCTATCAAGCTTCTGCGTAAACATCTTGCTGTGAAATAGAAAGCAATGAAGCCTGCGTTGTTTCTCTTAAAGATCCATCAATAATATAGTATTATTTTCGTAAAAAACAAAGCAGAATGGGTATGGGACGGGCTTAGGTTGAAAGCGGCACTGGCAGAATGGGTATGGGATGGGCTTTAGATTGAAAGCGCGAGACACAGCTTTTAAAACAGAATGTTTTGATGTCGGTGACAGTAATATTTAGTACAGAAGTCCTATTCTAACACTGCAATATCTTTATGGAAAAAACAAACACAAACTGTCAAAATTCAGATCATAGAAACTTTATGGAAAAAACAAACACTGTCAAAATTCAGATCACAACAGTCTAGGAATCGATCTTAGCCAGTATACTTTGTCCCCTTTTTTTTTCTTTTGGGTTAAAACGAATCTAGTTGTGTGCATGACAACTGCGAGAGCATTTCAATAGTACTATTGAATAAACCTTTGTTCTTATATTGTTATTTACGTCAGCCATTCAAGAAACCCTTGTCCTTAGATTGTTAATTCAAGAAACCCTTGTCCTTGGATTGTTAATTACATTGATAAGTGTTAAAATAACATTTATTCATGTTATTATTTTTTAGCATTTATTCAGGTTATTCTCTATATGTGTGGAGATGGAAGTAGATTTTCACAAGTTCATAATGAGATATAAATGGATTTAGATTATTGTCTTATGCAGTCCCCATTTTAGTAAGGGTATGTACCAGTAAGATATCATCTCGGATCTACTAAACCAGTGAAATAAGATTAAAGATCTAGTAGATAAGTACTGTTAAAACAACTGAAAACAGTCCTATGCAAAATAAAATTAGATTTATATGGTTGGTGAAAGCAAGGTGCTGTTACTGTTTTCAGTCCAGTTTCAAAGCTTTCATAATCACATATTTACTCTATTATAGTGCTTCCAAGGTTCAAGTGAACCATTTGCACGTAAGCCCAGCTTTCAGATAGAAGGAAGCCAGACTCAACAATAAATAAACAGAGTAAATCTCTACGGCTGCAAAGCAATGTTGTCCAGTCCAAATTTGATTTAAATTTAACTCCAGACTTTAACTCCATCTCAGAATGTCTCTATTAGCCACTTTAGGCGCTGCAAGAGATGCTGGCATAACTATAAAACATAAGCTACAAGAGGTGTCAGGATAGCTGTAAAACCACAGGCACTGGCAAGCTGCAAGAGAAAAGACGAAGAGATCACGGGTTAGAAATGTGTGGAAGGTAAGTGCCCCATCAGCCTGAGGCCAGTACTGAAAATAGAAAAAATGCAGATCGTAGCTAAATGAGACAATTATCAGATTGCAGAATCTGTGCCCAGTTACCCACAGAAGCAGGTCTGCAAGTTTTGGCAGTAACTTTACAGGGATTGAACTATGACATGCATCCTCTTGTGAGCGACAATCAATCAAGTTTAGAAAGCATAGCACTAATTATAATTATGTGATTAAAAAAGCAAGCTACGAAGCATTTCCACTTTCGGGCAACTTAAGAGCAGGCTGCTCTAGCCTCTCAAGATGAAATGTCCAGAGGCAAATTGTAGTAGGACCTGTGATCCATTGACTGTGTTTTATAATAGCGTCTCAAGATTCAATGTCCAGAGGCAAATTGTAGTAGGACCTATGATCCATTGACTGTGTTTTATAATATGCCAGGGGAAAAGCTCATTTAGTTGCTAAAAGTCTCGAAATAGAGTAAGATATTTTTTCAATTTTTTGTTGAGTTACTTGATATAGATCACAGTTACTTGGTACAGATCACAGTTGGAGAAGTGGAAGGTTATAATTACTAAGTATTATAATATTTAATTAATTAGTTTTTAGTAGGCAGATGGTGGTGGATAATATCCGAGAGAAAAGGTTATTTAGTTGCTAAAGTCTCAAAATAGAGTAAGATATTTTTTCAGATTTTTGTTCAGTTACTTGATATAGATCACAGTTACTTGGTACAGATCACATTTGGTGAGAAGTGGAAGATTTGGTGAGAAGTGGAAGGTTATAATTACTAAGTATTATAATATTTAATTAATTAGTCTTTAGTAGGGAGATGTTGGTGGATAATGGTGTTATACATAATAATAATACATTTAATAGGTAGTTAGGTTTTATTACTAAACTAAAGTGAATGATATGGTCAAAGTAACTAGTTTCATTTTGAATCTCTCTATAAAAGCATGAGTTCTTCTGCATCAAACCTCAAATGCCTTCAAAGGATAATATCCTCCCTACAACCTTATATTTTTTTTGTTTACTCCAAAAGAACAACTTTTCAAATTATTTCACGACCTCAACAAGAATAAAGTGGCTCTTCTTAAGAACTCCAATCAAGAGGATACTTCCCTCGTAGAATCCGCACATGCATTTTTTCCAACACCAACAGATTATTCAATATCAAAATCAACTTTTTCAAGAGTAACCCAAGTGATGTACGTGATTTGGCTATAGGACTACAAGATCTAAATCCCGACAAGACTACATCTTAGCCAACCTCTACGCTGCACTAGAACCCTAAATTGACCTTGCCACACTGTTTTGGTGTTTTTGATGGTGATCAGGTGAAGGCTTGGGTGAGAGCCTTCTCTTCATATTTCGTGCATGAACGATGCTACCAAAAAGAGACAAAGTCACCTTGGCAACCTTCCATTTACAAAGATTGGATACCCAATGGTAGCTTCCTCTCCAAAATATTTATTTGGTAATGATGTTGTACATCGTTTTTCACTTAACAACTGTTTACATCTATATCTTATCTAGGAATCTAAGCGTGATCACCTTGCTTCCCAGGACATAGCTAGAACCCCTCTTCTCTCACTATCAAGATGCTTTTACTAAAACTACCACTTTGCCACCCCAACAACATATCGAGCATACCATTGAGCTTTTGCGGTGCCCCCTTCCCAATGCCCCACCCTATCATCTTACCCCTATCGAGACCACTAAGATTGACAAGCAAATCCATGCATTATTGCCATCTTCTTCTAGTGTACATTTTGTTAGCGTCCCAACTATCTCAACCACAGTAATTGTCATCTTCCATGCCAACCTTTGGAGTGCCTCCTCATGAGAAAATTAGTGAAACATAGGTTGTTTAGGATCTACTTGGATTTGAATTCAAGCATAAAATAATTTGGAAACACCGTGCATCAGTAATGAATAAGTTATATGATGACTCTCTTAGACAATGCAAGATATGTGCATTGCACTAAACAAGTTTCGGGAAGAGTATATCCAACACATAAAATGGCATGCATCCAAAAATTGTGATAAAAAGAATGGGACAATGATCTCAGAAAAATGGTTTACAAGCATGAAGAATTGGTCGAGGACATTGGAGCATCAAACTTTGAGGTTGCTTTGTCATTCTTCCCCAAAATGCAAATTTGCGGCCAAAAGAGAGTGTGCAATTGGTAGTTACTAGTAAAGAATTTGGGCTTTTGTTATTGATCGCACTAGCTATGTTGTTTTGAAGAATGCAAGTGTTAATAATTTGATTGTGAGTGATATTGTACTAAATTCTACAGTTATGTTGGGAAAGAAACAACTCAATGTTCCTGTGTTTTTTTTCAAGGTATTTTTTTATTCTTTAAATCCTACACACATTGATGAAAAAAGTACTATATGTTTCACCTATATGCTTCACCTTTGGTATATTCTACAAATCATATAGTTGAGCAGTCCATTCTTCCAGCACCTATTGGCTCTTCCATTTCTATGCACTCTTTATTATATTATATATCATTACCATTTGTTTGGTAGTTGGTCGTTGATATGCTCTTAATTTTTTGAGCTGAGTGGTATCTATAAATATAAATACCTAAAGAAGAGGTAAGTGAATGTTCAAAGAATTGAACGAGGAGAGAAAATAAAGAGCATTATTTTGGTGATGAAAAGTACCGTCATATCCCAACCCAATCAAATTAGAAAATTGGCAATCAGGAAAAAGTTCAAAAAGTCATAATTCAATTCTAGTTCTAATAGATTCTTTATTTTGTAATTTCCAAATGTTTTCTACAAATACATAAATTTACTTTGAAATTTCTCAACTCTTTTTACAAATACATAGATTTATTTTGAGAGTTAAACATCTTCACGTATAAGTATAAAGATCTATTTTGTGGGTCGAGCATCTCCACAATATACTCCTGCAAATGGCTTATGCTCTGCAACATTAATCTTTCTGCCAATTCCCAATCTTTTGTGTGAGTTTGACATCTACATCCACTAGAGGAAGTGTTTTTGCAAGCATCATTAATGTGCAAATGCAAAGAGACACGTGTGCCTTGAGTCAAGACATTCTAAGAAGCATAAGCACATGGTTAGGTCAAAAAACAACACACCAAGTTCAAAATATACTATTGTTGATTTTTGTCTACTTCAATTGGTTTTTCCACAATAGTGGTTATATTAATATAGTTACCAAGTTGTTTTTACTTCAATTTTGAAAAAAATGGTATTATTGGTATCACAGTTTGTTAGTTAAAATTATAAAATTTTGCAACTATTATTTACTATGTCCAATAAAACTAGAGCGGTTTTTTATAGTGTTCTCTTGAAGACTAGTTCTAGTTAAGGTTTGTCTGCAGTATAGAATTCATTGGCGGCTCCCATGGAGCCCTAGGGAGGGGGAATGGTGACTCCCTCCTACAAGGAAGCCGTTTTATCTTGAGTAAATTGCAAGCACTCCAATACAAATAAAGGCAAAGGCATCGTTGGTGAAACAAATGGAAGTCAAGGAATGGGAGGTGTAGGGAACACCTCCCGATGCAAGGAGAAAGGAAGGTTCACGAAAGAGTTTGAGTGCCAGAATATAGAAGATCAAGTGGCAATCAAATGCATCCCAAAAATTAATTCACTAGCCAGGTATGAGATCGCCTTGAGCAATATCGGGGCATACAAACAATAAATGCAAGATCATGCAACCATAGGAAAATTCATGGGAATATGGCAAACAAAAAAAGCTATGACATGGTGGATTGCTAACAAATGGACTCGTCAAAAGGACAAGTTGAACTAAAGCCAGGCTCTAAGGTTTTTTTTCTCTAGGTTGGAAGATCGTGAGAGCTTTTTCGAGAACAACCCATACTTCTTTAACTCAATGGAACTATAACTCTGCTTTTGTACTAAGAAATTTATCCCGGACAAGGAGGACACCTTAGCTTCCTTGGTATGAATCAAATTGTATTCCCTGCCTCAAGAATATTGGGACAAGGAAATATTGGTAGGAATTAGAAACACGATAGGAACCTTTGTAAGAATGTATGAGGCTAACAAATAGGGTCGGTATACTTCCTACGCCAAGATTTGTGTTTGCATGAATCATATCCCAGGCATTAATGAAATCCATTTGTCTTAGTTATCAAGAGAATTAATAGATCCAAACAATTGACTATGAACATATCCATTCCAATGTCATCATTACCACATGCATGGGCACCTATTCAAATATTTCCTACTCAACAAGCCCATAAAATCGACCTCCACCGAAGAACCCTTAGATCCAAATGGATTCACCACTATGACTAGTAAAAAGAAGTCAAAAGGAAACCAGGTCAACCATGCACAGCATCAAAAAATGCCTCCAACAATCACTATGAAGCCCTAACTAAGCAAGGTTATGGAGAACAAAAAGGGACATAAAAGAAAAGGGAGCCAGGGGGTTTGATGCAAAACACCCCAAATCCATATCAGGGGGAACCAAAACATATAAAAAGAAGAAAGACAACAAATGCTACCCCACACAATAGTCATGTTAACATAGAAGAACACCAAGCGGAAGCACATGAACCAATGGGATCTAAAGCAAGGGAGGATATGGATCTAAGTGACTTGGATCTACAAGGCATCATGGACACCTACAATCGAGAGTACACACAATTGATACCAGAACATCAATTGCAACTCCTCCAGGATGTGATCCAACGACTCAAATCCAAACCTGGGAGAGATGAAACCAAGAAGGATCAGCCTCAAGGGTCACTAGGAATCAAAACCAATACCCCAAAGGAACAATCCATGATACTACGTGAATAAGGAGATGAGAGAGAAAAAGTAATCAACAACTCTTAAAAGATTTAGGAGAACAATTGATTGGTCCAGGGAAATACATCCTAGCATCGAATAGGTTTTTATCCCTCCCCCATTCACATTAATCATGAAGCTAATATCTTGGAACATACAAGATCTGAATGGGAAGAGTAAACAAAGAACTCTTTGAAACAAGATAAATCGGGAAAAAACTAGTTGTCATTATGCTTCATAAAACTAGATGTTCTAGTGAGACTCTCGACAAAATAGCTAAGTTATGTTGGAAAGGTTTCCAATCAATATATATCAATGCCAAGGAAATGGCAGGAGGGTTAGAAATCCTTTAGAAACCAAAAGCTATAAGTATTGTGTATTTTTTCTCAATAGCACAACTGTTTTGGCTAAATTCCACATCATAGGCACAACAAACATAGGCATTATCACCAATGTTTATGGACCTTTCACAAATGAATACAAACTCAATTTTCTTCAATCACTGCAAGGGATCATAAATATGTTCAACAATCATTTGTGGATAATAGGGGGTGACTTCAATATGGTTACCTCCCTTTTGGAGAAAAAAGGAGGTTTGAGGAAATTGGACTCAACTTATGAGGCATTCAAAAATTTCATTCACACTCTCAATCTGGTGGATATTGAGACCAAGAATGGTACCTATACCTAGAATAACAAGTGGGGGGGCTCTCAATAGGTGGGATCTCAATTGGACTCTTCTAGCATTGAAGAGTCCAAAAGTAGACTGAACGTTCTTCTAGCATTGAGCTCAACCTTTCACACTCTTATTCCTGAGAGGGACAATACCAATGTTCCTAGTAAATTTTTGCCCATCACTCTTTGCGATGTGATCTATAATATTACTACTAAAGTAATTGCCAATAGGTTAAAACCACTTCTCCCTCTTTGATTTCGAAGGAGCAATCGGGCTATGTGGAAGGTAGACAAATCCTATATGGTATCATTTTGGCTCATGAGACAATATACTCCCTCAAAATCACAAAAAAGTGGGAATGATGGTGAAATTGGATATGTCCAAAGCTTTTGACAAATTTAATTGGTGGTATCATCATTAGGAGTTGTTTGATTTTGGATTTTCAATTCAAATGGACAAGTTGGGTTATGTTTCTAACTTCCTCGGCTTTTTTCTCCATCTTATTCAACAAATCACCCTATTAAATATTTTCTCCCTCTTGTGGCATCAAACAAGATGACCACCTATCTCCCTTTCTTAAATTTCATCTCGATGGTAGAAGGTATGGGTCATTCTTTGAAAGCAATTGTGGTAGTGAGTAAGGTTAAAGACATCCAAGTGCATAGGGAGGAACTAGTCTCCTCTCACCTTTGGTTCATGGATGACACAATGATGATGGGGGATCCATCAATGAAAGAAGTAAAATCCATCAAATCGGTCTTGACTGACTTCATGGAATCTTCGAGCACCTCCATCAATCAAGGTAAGTCTCAAATTTTATTTTTTAACAATCCTTTGGCAGTTTAATTTTATATTTATAAAAAGTTGGATTTTCAAAGGAGCTCCCTTCCATCAAACTATCTTGGAGCCCCTTTGATTACTAGTGCTTATCGGAATCTATATTGGGAGAACGTGTTCTCCAAAATGGATAAACATATCTTAAAGTGGACTTTAAGATCTCTAAATTTGGCAGGATCATTAGTTCTTTTCAAATTAGTTTTGCATGCAATGCCTATTACCTTTTCTATGTTTTAGTGGCTCCAAAGAACATCATCAAAGATGTCAGAAATATGCAAAGAAATTTCTTATGGGAAGGGACCAAAACCATTCATAAATGGGATAACATAGCCTGGTCCATTGTATATCGCCCGAAAAATATTGGAAGCCTAGGAATTTGGGACCCATAAGTGAAAAGTGACGCCCTTGGAGCAAAAACCTGGTGGAGATGGGTTTAGAACAACATCACCTTATGAAATATGGAAACAGAAGTATACCCCAGATGTGGAGGATCGGGACTTGATCGGGATGCATGGTATTCAGAATGGATCCCTTATCTGGAACATAGCTTGGAAAGCCCAGAAATTAATACAGAACCACAATTTCTAGGAAATTAGGGATGGTCACTCAGCAAAATATTTGGGAAGATGCTTGGTAGCAAAGCACAAAGTTGATAGATCATTAACACAATCAAGAATTTTGGGACCATCTCCATGAGGTTGGAACATCAATACTCATCCAAAAAAATGGAGAGAGTTGATACCTAATGAAAATTGGCATAATCCTCTAAACCACTTCGATTGGGATGCGATTTGATAAGAACAACAATCTAGAAGAATTCAAGTTCATCTTGTTCCTGGTAAACTTAGATGGTGGAATAAAGGGGGAGGAAACTTCTCTCTCAAAGAAGCCTATTCTATACTCACTAATACAATAGATCAAGAAGTGGGGGGAATTTGGAATTAGATCTAGAGGAAAAAAATTTGGCCCAAAGTGTCCACTTTCCTCTAGCTAGTTTCCAAGGGAAAAGCACTTACTTGGGACCAAATCACTTGTCATGGATTTGAAGGAACCTCTCGCTACTATCTATGTTTTCATGAATCTGAAATCTTGGAACATCTTTTCAACCCATGCCAATTTACTTTATCCCTTTCGGATGAGGGAACAATTATTTCTGGGCAATCGAATATTTAAAGGAGGGATAGCATTAGGGAAATTGTTGCCACCAAGAGAAAAATTACCTACCATAACACTATCCTCAATAGAACTTGGAAGTTGTTTCTGGGTTTTCTCCTATGGGAAACTTGGAAGGAAAGGAATCATCAAATTTTCAAGAATGATTCTTAGAGCAAGTTTGGAAAAAATTCCAATCTGACATCAAATAAACTCTTCAATCCACATCTTGGGGGGAAGAGGATTGGAAAACCTTAGCTAGAAAGCAACCCATAATGCAGGCCTGGGGATTAGAGTCCCTGGAACATATTTCTCAACTAGACCAACATACAACTAGATCTCCAACCCACCTAGATGGTCCCCTCCTCTGGAGATATTTCTTAAAATAAATGTTGGCAATGCCTCGAAGGGAAATATGGGCCCTACCAAGTTTGTGGGAGTCTTAAAAAATGTTAAAGGAGATTTGATCCACATTTATGATGGATCTCTAGGAAAGTATAGTAATAATGCAGTTGAGCTACATGATTTGGCTTATGGCATGTTGATAGCATTAAGGGAGATCTTCCACAAAATGATAGTTCAACTTTCGGGCAACTTAAGAGCAGGTTGCTCTAGCTTCTCAAGCTTCAATGTTCAGAGGCAAATTTTAGTAGGACCTATGATCCATTGACTGTATTTTATAATATGCTAGGGGAAAAGATGATTTTTTTGTTAAAAGTATCAAAATAGAGTAAGATATTTTTTCAAATTTTTGTTCAGTTACTTGATATAGATCACAGTTACTTGGTACAGATCACATTTGGTGAGAAGTGGAAGGTTATAATTACTAAGTATTATAATATTTAATTAATTAGTTTTTGGTAGGGAGATGTTGGTGGATAATGGTGTTATACATAATAATACATTTAATAGGTAGTTAGGTTTTATTATTAAATTAAAGTGAATGACATGGTCAAAGTAACTAGTTCCATTTTGGCCCGCACTGGTGTGGCTCATTGGCGATTGGCTTGATATGAAGTCACATTTTGTAAATGCATCAAGCCTCAAATGCTTTCAAAGGATAATATGCTCCCTACAACCTTCTGTGTTTTTTTTTACTTCAAAGTAACAACTTCTCAAATTATTTCACGACCTCAACAAGAATACAGTGGCTCTTCTTAATAGCTCCAATCAAGAGGATACTTCCCTTGTAGAAGCCACACATGCATTTTTCCAACACCAACAGATTATTCAATATCAAAATCAACTTTTTCAAGAGTAACCCAAGTGATACGTGATTTGGCTATAAGACTACAAGATCTAAATCTCGACAAGACCACATCTTAGCCAACCTCTAGGTTGCATTAGAAACCTAAATTCACCTTTCCACAGTGTTTTGGTGTTTTTGATGGCGATCAAGTCAAGGCTTGGGTGAGAGCCTTCTCTTCATATTTTGAGCATGAATGATGCTACCAAAAAGAGACAAAGTCACCTTGGCAACCTTCCATTTACAAAGATTGGGTACCCAATGGTAGCATCCTCTCCAAAATATCTATTTGGTAATGATGTTGTACATCGTTTTTCCCTTAATAAATGTTTACATCTATATCTTATCTAGGAATCTAAGCGTGATCACCTTGCGTCCCCGGACATAGCTAGAACCCCTCTTCTCTCACTATCAAGATGTTTTTACTAAAACTACCACTTTGCCACCCCTACAACATATCGAGCATACCATTGAGCTTTTGCGGTGCACCCTTCCCAGTGCCCCACCCTATCATCTTACCTATCGAGACCACTAAGATTGAAAAACAAATCCATGCATTATTGCCATCTTCTTCTAGCATACCTTTTGTTAGCGTCGCAACTATCTCAACCACGGTAATTGTATCTTCCATGCCAACCTCTGTAGTGCCTCCTCATGAGAAAACTAGTGAAACATAGGTTGTTTAGGATCTACTTGGATTTGAATTCAAGCATAAAATACTTTGGAAACATTGTGCATCAGTAATGAATAAGCTATATGATGACTCTCCTAGACAATGCAAGATATGTGCATTGTGTTGAACAAGTTTTAGGAAGAGTATATCCAACACATAAAATGGCATGCATCCAAAAATTGTGATAAAAAAATGGGACAATGATCTCTGAAAAATGGTATACAAGCATGAAGAATTGGTCGAGGGAATTGGAGCATCAAACTTTGAGGTTACTTTGTCACTTTTCCCCCAAATGCAAATTTGCAGCCATAAGAGAGTGTGCAATTGGTAGTTACTACTAAAGACTTTGGGGATATTGTTATTGATCACACTAGCTATGTTGTTTTGAAGAATGCAAGTGTTAATAATTTGATTGTGAGTGATATTGTACTCAATTCTACAGTTATGTTTGGAAAGAAACAACTCAATGCTCGTGTGTTTTTTCAAGGCATTTTTTATTCTTTAAATCCTACACACACATTGATGCTAAAAGTACTATATGCTTCACCTTTGGTATATTCTACAAATCCTATAGTTGAGTAGTCCATTTTTCCAGCACCTATTGGCTCTTCCATTTCTCTGGTGTTCATTATGCACTCTTTATTATATTATATATCATTACCAATTTTGTTGGTAGTTGGTCGTTGATATGCCCTTAATTTTTTTAGCTTAGTGGTATCTATAAATATAAATACCTAAAGAAGAGGTAGGTGAATGTTCAAAGAATTGAACGATGCGAGAAAATAAAGAGCGTTATTTTGGTGATGAAAAGTACCATCATATCCCAACCCAATCAAATTAGAAAATTGGCAATCTGGTAAAAGTTCAAAAAGTCATAATTCAATTCTAGTTCAAATAGATTCTTTATTTTGTAATTTCCGAATGTTTTCTACAAATACATAAATTTACTTTGAAATTTCTGAACTCTTTGTACAAATACATAGATTTATTTTGAGAGTTAAACATCTTCACGTATAAGTATAAAGATCTATTTTGTGAGTCGAGCATCTTCACAATATACTCCTGCAAATAACTTATGCTCTGCAACGTTAATCTTTCTGCCAATTCCCAATCTTTTGTGTGAGTTTGACATCTACATCCACGAGAGGAACTGTTTTTGAAAGCATCATTAATGTGCAAATGCAAAGAGACACATTTTCCTTGAGTCAAGACACTCTAAGTATCATAAGCAAATGGTTAGGTCAAAAAACAACACACCAAGTTCAAAATATACTATTGTTGATTTTTTTCTACATCAATTGGTTTTTCCACAATAATGATTATATTAATATAGTTACCAAGTTGTTTTTACTTCAATTTTTTAAAAAAAATGGTATTATTAGTAGCACTATTTGTTAGTTAAAATTATAAAATTTTGCAATTATTATTTACTATGTCCACTAAAACTAGAGCAATGTTTTATAGTGTTCTCTTGAAGACTAGTTCTAGTTAAGGTTTCTCTGCAGTATAGAATTCATTGGCAGCTCCCATGGATCCCTAGGGAGGGGGAATGGTGACTCCCTTCTACAAGGAAGTCATTTTATCTTGAGTAAATTGCAAGCACTCCAATACAAATAAAGGCAAAGGCATCGTTAGCGAAACAAAAGGAATTCAAGGAACGAGAGGCGTAGGGAAAACCTCCCAAGACAAGGAGAAAGGAAGGTTCACGAGCGAGTTTGAGTGCTAGAATATAGAAGATCAAGTGGCAATCAAATGCATCCCAAAAATTAATTCACTAGCCAGGTATGAGATCACCTTGAGCAATATCGGGGCATACAAATAGTACATGCAAGATCATTCAACCATAGGAAAATTCATGGGAATATGGAAAACAAAAAAAGCTCTGACATGGTGGATTGCTAACAAATGGACTCGTCAAAAGGGCAAGTTGACCTAAAGCTAGGCTCTAAGGTTTTTTTCCTCTAGGTTGGAAGATCGTGAGAGGTTTTTTGAGAACAACCCATACATCTTTAACTCAATGGAACTACAACTTTGCTTCTGTACTGATAAATTTAGCCCATACAAGGAGGACACCTTAGCTTCCTTGGTATGGATCAAATTGTATTCCTTGCCTCAAGAATATTGGGACAAGGAAATATTGGTAGGAATTAGAAACACGGTAGGCACCTATGTAAGAATATCTGAGGCTACCAGACAGGGTAGGTATACTTCCAAGATTTGTGTTTGCATGAATCATATCCCAAGCATTAATGAAATCCATTTGTCTCAGTTATCAAGAGAATGAATAGATCCAGACAATTAACTATGAACATATCCATTTCAATGTTGTCATTACCACGTGCATGGGAACCTATTCAAATATTTCATGCTCAACAAACCCATAAAATCGACCTCCACCAAAGAACCCTTAGATCCAAATGGATTCACCAAGTCTATGACTAGTAAAAAGAAGTCAAAAAGGAAACCAGGTCAACCATGCATAGCATCAAAAAATGCCTCCAATAATAGCTTTGAAGCCCTAACTAAGTAAGGTTATGGAGAACAAAAAGGGACAGAAAAGAAAAGGGAGCCAGGGGGTTTGATGCAAAACACCCCAAATCCATATCAAAGGGAACCAAAAGATATAAAAAGAAGATAGACAATAGATGCTACCCCACACAATAGTCATGTTAACATAGAAGAACACCAAGCGGAAGCACCTAAACCAATGGGATCTAAAGAAGGGGAGGATATGGATCTAAGTGACTTGGATCTACAAGGAATCATGGACACCTACAATCGAGAGGACACACAATTGATACCAGAACATCAATTGCAACTCCTCCAAAATGTGATCCAACGACTCAAAGACAAACCTGGGAGGGATGAAAGCAAGAAGGATCAGCCTCAAGGGTCACTAGGAATCAAAACCAATACCCCAAAGGAACAATCCATGATACTGCATGAATAAGGAGACGAGGGAGAAAAAGTAATCAACAACTCTTAAAGGATTTAGGAGAACAATTGATCGGATCAGGGAAATACATCCTAGCATCGAATAGGTTTTTATCCCCCCCATTCTCATTAATCATGAAGTTAATATCTTGGAACATACAAGATTTGAATGGGAAGAGTAAACAAAGAACTCTTTGAAACAAGATAAATCAGGAAAACACTAGTTGTCATTATGCTTCAGAAAATTAGATGTTCTAGTGAGACTCTCGACAAAATAGCTAAGTTGTGTTGGAAGGGTTTCCAATCGATATATATCAATTCCAAGGAAATGACAGGAGGGTTAGCAATCCTTTAGAAACCAAAAGCTATAAGTATTGTGGATTTTTTCTCAATAGCACAACTGTTTCGGCTAAATTCCACATCATAGGCACAACAAACATAGGCATTATCACCAATGTTTATGGACCTTTCACAAATGAATACAAGGTCAGGTTTCTTCAATCACTACAAGGGATCATAAATATGTTGAACCATTATTTGTGGATAATAGGGGGTGACTTCAATATGGTTACCTCCCTTCTGAAGAAAAAAGGAGGTCTGAGGAAATTGGACTCTACTTATGAGGCATTCAAAAATCTCATTCACACTCTCAATCTGGTGGATATTGAGACCAAGAATGGTACCTATACCTGGAATAAAAAGCAGGGGATCTCAATAGGTGGGATCTCAATTGGACTCTTCTAGCATTGAAGAGTCCAAAAGTAGACTAAACGTTCTTCTAGCATTGAACTCAACCTTTCACACTCTTATTCCTGAGGGGGACAATACCAATGTTCCTAGTAAATTTTGGCCCATCACTCTTTGCGATGTGATCTATAATATTACTACTAAAGTAATTGCCAATAGGTTAAAACCACTTCTCCCTCTTTGATTTTGAAGGAGCAATCGGGCTATGTGGAAGGTAGACAAATCCTATATGGTATCATTTTGGCTCATGAGACAATACACTCCCTCAAAATCACAAAAAAGTGGGGATGATGGTGAAATTGGATATGTCCAAAGCTTTTGACAAAGTTAATTGGTTGTATCTTCATTAGGTGTTGTTTGATTTTGGATTTTCAGCTCAAATGGACAAGTTGGGTTATGTTTCTAACTTCCTCGACTTTTTTCTCCATCTTATTCAACAAATCACCCTATTAAATATTTTCAACCTCTTGGGGCATCAAACAAGATGACCACCCATCTCCCTTTCTTAAATTTCATCTCGATGGTGGAAGGTATGGGTCATTCTTTGAAAGCAATTGTGGTAGCGAGTAAGGTTAAAGACATCCGAGTGCATAGGGAGGAACTAGTCTCCTCTCACCTTCGGTTCATGGATGGTACAATGTTGATGGGGGATCCATCAATGAAAGAAGTAAAATCCATCAAATCGGTCTTGACTGACTTCATGGAATCTTCGAGCACCTCCATCAATCAAGGTAAGTCTCAAATTTTATTTTTTAACAATCCTTTGGCAATTCAATTTTATATTAAAAAAAAATTGGATTTTCAAAGGAGCTCCCTTCCATCAAACTATCTTGGAGCCCCTTTGATTACTAGTGCTTATCGGAATCTATCTTGGGAGAACATGTTCTCCAAAATGGATAAACATATCTCAAAGTGGACTTTAAGATCTCTAAATTTGGCAAGATGATTAGTTCTTTTCAAATTAGTTTTACATGCAATGCCTTTTACCTTTTATATGTTTTAGTGGCTCCAAAGAACATCATCAAAGATGTCAGAAATATGCAAAGAACTTTCTTATGGGAAGAGACCAAAACCATTCATAAATGGGATAACATAGCCTGGTCCATTGTATATCGCCCGAAAAATATTGGAAGCCTAGGAATTTGGGACCCATAAGTGAAAAGTGATGCCCTTGGAGCAAAAACCTGGTGAAGATGGGTTTAGAACAACATCACCTTATGAAGTATGGAGACGGAAGTATACCCCAGATGTGGAGGATCGGGACTTGATCGGAATGCATGGTATTCATAATGGATCCCTTATCTGGAACATAGCTTGGAAAGCCCATAAATTAATCCAGAACCACAGTTTCTAGGAAATTAGGGATGGTCGCTCAACCTTCTTTTGGGAAGATGCTTGGTAGCAAAGCACAAAGTTGATAGATCGTTAACACAATAAATAACAACTCAATGCTCCTGTGTTTTTTCAATGCATTTTTTATTCTTTAAATCCTACACACATTGATAGTAAAAGTACTATATGCTTCACCTTTGGTATATTCTACAAATCCTATAATTGAGCAGTCCATTTTTCCAGCACCTAGTGACTCTTCCATTGGCTCTTCCATTTCTCTGGTGTTCATTATGCACTCTTTATTGTATTATATATTATTACCATTTTTTTGGTAGTTGGTCGTTGATATGCTCTTAATTTTTTTAGCTTATGGTATCTATAAATATAAATACCTAAAGACGAGGTAAGTGAATGTTCAAAGAATTGAACGAGGCGAGCAAATAAAGAGCATTATTTTGGTGATGAAAAGTACCGTCATATCCCAACCCAATCAAATAAGAAAATTGGCAATCAAGTAAAAGTTCAAAAAGTAACAATTCAATTCTAGTTCAAATAGATTCTTTATTTTGTAATTTCCGAATGTTTTCTACAAATACATAAATTTACTTTGAAATTTCTGAACTCTTTTTACAAAGACATAGATTTATTTTGAGTGTTAAACATCTTCACGTATAAGTATAAAGATCTTTTTGTGAGTCAAGCATCTTCACAATATATTCCTGCAAATGGCTTATGCTCTGCAACATTAATCTTTTTGCCAATTCCCAATCTTTTGTGTGAGTTTGACATCTACATCCACTAGAGGAACTATTTTCGCATGCATCATTAATGTGCAAATGAAAAGAGACACATGTGCCTTGAGTCAAGACACTCTAAGTAGCATAAGCACATGGTTAGGTCAAAAAACAACAAACCAAGTTCAAAATATACTATTGTTGATTTTTGTCTACCTGAAATGGTTTTTCCACAATAATGGTTGTATTAATATAGTTACCAAGTTGTTTTTACTTCAATTTTTTTTTAAATTGTATTATTAGTATCACTGTTTGTTAGTTAAAATTATAAAAGTTTGAAACTGTTATTTACTATGTCCACTAAAACTAAAGCAGTTTTTTATGGTGTTCTCTTGAAGACTAGTTCTAGTTAAGGTTTGTCTGCAGTATAGAATTCATTGGCGGCTCCCATGGAGCCCTAGGGAAGGGGAATGGTGACTCCCTCCTACAAGGAAGTCATTTTATCTTGAGTAAATTGCAAGCACTCCAATACAAATAAAGGCAAAGGCATTGTTGGTGAAACAAATGGAATTCAAGGAACGGGAGGCGTAGGGAACACCTCCCGAGACAAGGAGAAAGGAAGGTTCACGAGTGAGTTTGAGTGCCAGAATATAGAAGATCAAGTGGTAATCAAATGCATCCCAAAAATTAATTCACTAGCCAGGTATGTGATCACCTTGAGTAATATCGAGGCATACAAACAGTACATGCAATATCATGCAACCATAGGAAAATTCATGGGAATATGGCCAACAAAAAAAGCTCTGACATGGTGGATTGCTAACAAATGGACTCGTCAAAAGGGAAAGTTGACCTAAAGCTGGGCTCTAAGGTTTTTTTTCTCTAGGTTGGAATATCGTGAGAGGTTTTTCGAGAACAACCCATACTTCTTTAACTCAATGGAACTATAACTCTGCTTCTGTACTGAGAAATTTAGCCCAGACAAGGAGGACAGCTTAGCTTCCTTGGTATGGATCAAATTGTATTCCCTGCCTCAAGAATATTGGGACAAGGAAATACTAGTAGGAATTAGAAACATGATAGGCACCTTTGTAAGAATGTATGAGGCTACCAGACAAGGTAGGTATACTTCCTACGCCAAGATTTGTGTTTGCATGAATCATATCCCAAGCATTAATGAAATCCATTTGTCTCAGCTATCAAGAGAATGAATAGATCCATACAATTGACTATGAACATATCCATTTCAATGACGTCATTACCAAGTGCATGGGCACCTATTCAAATATTTCCTACTCAATAAGCCCATAAAATCGACCTCCACCGAAGAACCCTTAGATCCAAATGGATTCAACACTATGACTAGTAAAAAGAAGTCAAAAAGGAAACCAGGTCAACCATGCACAGCATCAAAAAATGCCTCCAACAAACGCTTTGAAGCCCTAACTAAGCAAGGTTATGGAGAACAAAAAGGGACATAAAAGAAAAGGGAGCCAGGGGGTTTGATGCAAAACATCCCAAATTCATATCAGGGGGAACCAAAACATATAAAAAGAAGAAAGACAACAGATGCTACCCCACACAATAGTCATGTTAACATAGAATAAAACCAAGCGAAAGCACATGAACCAATGGGATCTAAAGAAGGGGAGGATATGGATCTAAGTTACTTGGATCTACAAGGCATCATGGACACCTACAATCGAGAGGACACACAATTGATACCAGAACATCAATTGCAACTCCTCCGGGATGTGATCCAACGACTCAAAGCCAAACCTGGGAGGGATGAAAGCAAGAAGGATCATCCTCAAGGGTCACTAGGAATCAAAACCAATACCCCAAAGGAACAATCCATGATACTATGTGAATAAGGAGACGAGGGAGAAAAAGTAATCAGCAACTCTTAAAGGATTTAGGAGAACGATTGATCGAATCGGGGAAATACATACTAGCATGGAATAGGTTTTTATCTCCCTGTAACATCTTGATATTTTCATAAAAATTTAAAAATTTTATAATAGCATTAAATGTAACATAAATTGCGATTGCGGAAATAATAAAAGTTTGACAAGAAAGCCTTGAATTAATAATTCATTAATACAGGAAACATATTAATTACTGAGTTTCATAACTAAAGATATTTGAAATGACAGCGACACAAGATACTTCTTTTAACATGCTTATGTCATTAGTTCTGCTTGTTAATAGTCATTCAAAATTCATGTGTTTATGTTTTCTTGACAATGTGCTGACGGTTTTGTTTTTGGATGGTGATGAAAGGGGTCCTACGAGGTCCCTGAGGTTTACTTAGCTATGTTTAGCTAAAGCTTTTTTTCATGTTCCTCTTGCGTAGAATTCAGGTAAGAGAATGCGGCAAAACAAGTGTTAAGAGTATTTATGTTTTACAAATAACTGTCAATGTTGGTAGAATTTCTAAGTTCTTCCCTTGCTTCAGGTATGGATCTATGTCTATTCTAGATGTTCTGTTTGGCTAAAGAAATACAAAATGCAAAAGTTAGAATGATTGAAATTCTGAATACGTTCATTAGTAGAATTCTCAAATAGGAATTACTTGTGCTTAGAAATCTTCTGGCGTATAAATACTAGGTTACGTACGTCAAGTATTAAACTGATACTATTTCTGTTTTGTCGTTTCAATACCACCATATAAGTTGACTTGAGAATTATTTGACTTATACAATAATTCCAACTATAGTATCCTGGTCCAAGTGGATATCATATAAAAGCTCCTAAACTTTCCATCTATAAATGTATATAGCACTGAGTGAATCTAACACATCTATTATGATGTTACCTACGAAATTCTATTTTGAAAGGTCATAATATATATTTTAACCCTTTGTGAATATAATATTAGTACCGTGTAATAAGGTATGATTTTACAAAATATTGTTTATATCTAACAAATAATACAAGGACCAAGGGATATACCCTAACCAAGTCCTATGTGTATAGTTCTCATGTAAAGTGCGACCCTCATCCTATTATCTATATAACCAAACATTTGAATGGCTAAGACTTTAACCATAAAAATGAACTATGCAATGTAACCTAGTTTTTATTCTAAGTATTGAAATAGTATGTTATTGCACTTAACTACGAGTTCGTTGATAAGATGATGAGATCACAGATATTAAATTCATGATTTGTAGGTTGACAGTGTCCCGTTCAGGCATTAATGATTTGGTCTAACACTATGGTGGAATGTCCTGTTGTCCATCGACATCATCCACTTCACGTGAAACATGGTGAATGATATAGTTAAGAATCCGAGCTGTGCATTGTTGAGATACAATCCTTCTCCGAGTTGTTTATAATGTTGTTCGTTGGCATACTGTGTTGGCATTGTCGTGGTTGTAACATTTATTGAAGTGTTAAATGTAGTGGTTGCCCACTTTCCAACGTACTCGATTGGCAACAATCTTCACCGTTGATTTGTGATTCTTGAGATTGTAATGGAAAAACCCTAACTGCATACTACAACCGCATTGAACCACTTTTCTCATCATTCATTTTGCAAGGTAATGGTCTTGGGGAGGGGCCGACAGGCCAAGGAGTTATAGGGATTTGATAGTTGGAGGTTCACCGAGCTCGAACCCGTGACCTGTGTGTATTCAACCTGTAAGTGGAAGTCAGGTTAAGAAGTCGAGCCTCTGTAGTGAAAGTCCAGTAGTTAATATGTTGATGCGTTGAGTCTGTAGCTGTTTTTATTGCGTGAGTTTGTGAGATGTTTGTCCAAGGTTTTTATTGAAGCGATGGCACCAATTTTGACTCTCAGAACTTGGTAAACTTATTGTTCTCAGAACTGGAACTTTCTCTTCCAAGCTGGATGGTGTCTTTGTTGACCCCGTTTGCAAGAGAGTCTTCTCAATGCGAAGGTAAAGTATTCTTCTACTCATTATTGTTATTTTAAATGCTTTCATAAATATATCCAGTAACTCATTTAACCATTCGTGGTTTTGTGACAGGTTTGCCTTCGTCAGAGGACCATTCACTTAAGAATGATGGGGAAGCTCTGCTTGTCCACCGGTAAGCCTTGGTGGTTTCCTTACCTCGTTGACCATCCTGTATAGTTGAGGTCAACGAATGATGTTTGACGAAGTTCTAAGTGTTTGGATTTCTGGCATGGTTTTTGTCCATTGAATGTAATTTATGAACAATAATGTTGTCTGCCCAACTGCTAAGGTGTTGGCTAGTCTAGTTAATGCAACGTCTAATGTAAATTATTAATGGAAATTTATCTAATTTTTGGGAGTTGTAAACCCTAAGGGATAAACCCTCGTCATTTTGTTTGGCAATTACGGTTTTAAAACTTCAATGTTTTACTGTGTAATGTTGGAAATCCCAATCGTCCATGAAGAAATAAATAGTAATTTGTTTTGATAACAAGTTTTATGTTATTGAAAACGTCTTTGTGAAACGAATAGATGGACTGTGTGATTTTTGGGTTGAATGGAAAATGGAACTATAGTCTTTACTTGAAACAGTTTTTACACTGTGTTTAAAACAATGTTTTATATTAAAAAGTGTTATTGTTTCAACAGTTTTGGATGTTGGCCGAGAGCCAATCTAAGTATTTGCTACTGTAGCAAATTCGATAATAAGTCAAGTCTATGGTTTCAGTTACTATTTCGAAAATAAATGTACATAGGGTTTGGTCGAAAAGTAAATAGGATGTTGAATGCGTAATTATGTTTGATTGAAAGAATTTGTAAATATGTGTTTAAATCTGAGAGTTTGGCAGGATGATTAGTTCTTTTCAAATTAGTTTTACATGCAATGCCTATTACATTTTCTATGTTTTAGTGGCTCCAAAGAACATCATCAAAGACGTCAGAAATATGCAAAGAACTTTCTTATGGGAAGGGACCAAAACCATTCATAAATGGGGTAACATAGCTTGGTCCATTGTATATCACCCGAAAAATATTGGAAGCCTAGGAATTTGCGACCCATAAGTGAAAAGTCAGGCCCTTGGAGAAAAAAACCCGGTGGAGATGGGTTTAGAACAACATCACCTTATGAAGTATGGATACGGAAGTATACCCCAGATGTGGAGGATTGGGACTTGATCGGGATGCATGGTATTCAAAATGGATACCTTATCTGGAACATAGCTTGGAAAGGAAATAAATAAATCCAGAACCACAGTTTCTAGGAAATTAGGGATGGTCACTCAACCCTCTTTTGGGAAGATGCTTAGTAGCAAAGCACAAAGTTGATAGATCGTTAACACAATCAATAATTTTGGGACCATCTCCATGAGGTTGGAACATCAATAGTCAGCCAAAAAAAAAGATACAGTCGATACCTAATGAAAATTGGCATAATCCTCTAAACCACTTCAATTGGGATGTGATCTGATAAGAACAACAATCTAGAAGAATTCAAATTCATCTGGTTGCTGGTAAACTTAGATGTTGGAATAAAGGGGGACGAAACTTCTCTCTCAAAGAAGCTTATTCTATACTCACCAATACAATAGATCAAGAAGGGGGGGGAATTTGGAATTAGATATAGAGGAAAAACATTTGGCCCAAAGTGTCCACTTTCCTCTAGTTGGTTTCCAAGGGGAAAGCACTTACTTGGGACCAAATCACTTGTCATGGATTTGAAGGATCATCTCACTACTATCTATGTTTTCAGGAATTTGAAACCTTGGAACACAACCAATGCCAATTTACTTTATCCCTTTCAAATGAGGGAACAATTATTTTCGGGCAATCAAATCTTTAAAGGAGGGATAGCATTAGGGAAATCGTTTCCACCTAGAGAAAAATTTCCTACCATAACACTATCCTCAATAGAACTTGGAAGTTTTTTCTGGGTTTTCTCCTATGGGAAACTTGGAAGGAAAGTAATCGTCAAATTTTCAAGAATGAGTCTTAGAGCAAAGAGCAAGTTTGGAAAAAAAAGTCCAATCTGACATCAAATAAACTCTTCAATCCACATCTTGGGGGGAAGAGGATTGGAAAACCTTAGCTAGCAAGAAACCCATAATGCAGGCCTAGGGATTAGAGTCCCTGGAAAAATTTCTCAACTAGACCAACATACAACTAGATCTCCAACCCACCTAGATGGTCCCCTCCTACAGGGAGATTTCTTAAAAATTTTGTTGGCAATGCCTCGAAGGGAAATACGGGCCCTACCGAGTTTGTGGGAGACTTAAAAAATGTTAAAGGAGATTTTATCCACATTTATGATGGATCTCTAGGAAAGTATAGTAATAATGCAACTGAGCTACATGATTTGGTTTATGGCATGTTGATAGAATTAAGGGACAACTTCCAAAAATTGATAGTTGAAGGGGACTCGCAAATCATGGTTCACTTGCTTCAACAACTATAGAATGAACCTTCTACTAGAAAAATCTCACATAGCTAGCGGCTTGAAGCAAAATTGGAATGGTTGAAATCAATCCTGAACCAAGCCATCGCCATCATTCCTTCTCATGTCTGAAGCCTAATCCAACAAAGTGGCAAACAAACTAGCCAATGAAGGGGTGGGTCGAGTAAGTGAAGACTTGGATTTAGCTTGGACTGATTTCCCCACATCCCCTTTGCAAAATGAATGTGTTGCACTAGCAATGAAGGATTTCCAACTCCCGTATCGGGTGGAAAGGAGGCTTTCAATGGCCCACTATGAGCCCATCCATGCCGTCCATATCGCCGCTACACCTAGTATGAAAGGAGTGCCATGTGGTGAAGGGAAGGATGCCCCCATACAATCCGGTACATGTCCCTGTAGCCACTTCCATGTGGTCATGATGGGAAGACACTGTAGAGGGTGGGATTGTGACCTCTTTCGAGCGAAGGTTCTGCTAATTTTCCTAGTTTCCATGAATCTGATTACTCCCCTACTTGAGATTATGATCACTTGGCTCAAAAGGAGGGGTTGGAGCATGATGGAGATGGATGGTAAGGATCACAATGGTGAATTTCAGGCCGAAATTTGTTCAATTCGTCTCTTAGAAAAGGGGGGAAAGCAAACTCGTAAAGCTAAGACTGTAAGGAAGGTGGCCTCTCTCCTAATTTGCCCTCGCAAAATTGAGGGTGACACTAGCAATTTTAGGCATGATGAAGGTAAGGTGGTTTCACTATTGGTTGGAATTTTCTCTTATTTCCTTCAACACTAGAGGAACTCAGTGAAGGGATTTGCTCATTGGTTTAAAGTCTGTAGTATGGTGACTAGAAATCATTCTTGGTGGGGTCAGAGAGGACAAGGGTGAAGCCATATGCCCCGTGTGGTCCAGGATACGGTGGAAGCTCGGGAGGTCTACCATAGGGCCATATCACCCCCAACCCATAAAAAAATTGAAGAGGTGGAGGCTTGGGCAAAAAAATGAACAGAAAGCTACAGGAGTCGATTCGAAGAGATTATGGCGGAAATGGGACATTTGGTTCCTTAAGCATGCACTTCCACGACCCGTAACACCAAGTATACAAAAACAATTACTCTCTACAGGCACATGAAGATATTTTTGGGAAAGGCCATAATGTATGGGCGAGAAGAGAGAAATTAAATCTTGTTGCAGTTAGGCAAGATGCAGGAGCAAATTCGCAAAGTAGAGACCAGGCTTCAGCTAATGGCCAAAGCACTTTCAGGGCTAGGAGCACAACTCGATTTGTTGGCTAAAGAAATGAAACTCAATTTGTTGGCTAAAGAAATGACGAAAATGGTCTTCAAAGAGCAAGTCGTAGTGGGGCAGACCAGTGCAACTCCAACAACGTTAAAGGTGCCAACTATTTATATTTCTAAGGATCAATTCTCTTGCTTTGTTGCTTGATAGTTTTCTCCTTTTGAACACAAGACATGATAGTTGTGATAGAAGTTTTATTAAGCACTTTAGATAGTTTATTAGCACTTTCAACTATCCTAGATAGTATGTTAGTCATTTTAGTAGCTATCCTAAAGAGTCCAAAATTTTGAATTAGGACCTTTGTGGAAATATGATGACAAAGAGTGGTTTTGTGATTGGTTTGGTTTCCTTGGTGGCATACCAACCACTTAAACTATGTATCTTTTATTTTAAAAATAATATAATATTTTGTTAGACTTACAAAAAAAATACTAACATGTTTGAAACTATGATCTTCACAACCAATACCATTCCAAACAAAAACCTTAAAATCTAGTAACACTTCCTTTTTGGAAAGTTAAAATTGTAACTGGTTTGACATTGTCTTTTACAACTAAAAAACCTCAAAATCAACTCTTCAGATTAAATCATGTTACTATTGAAAATAACACATATTTGAAACAAATTTTAAAAATTAATATTTTAATTAAAATACATTCTTTAAAATCAATTTAAAAATTATATATATATATTTGTGATAAATTTGAAAAATATTTAAATAAAAGCAAAGTTTTAAAAATTAATATTTTAATTAAAATACATACTTTAAAATCAATTTAAAAATTATATATATGAGAAATTTGAAAAAATATATAAATAAAAAAAAAAAAAATATTATTATTATTTAATGAACAAATTACAAAAAAATTATTATTATTATTATTTAATGAACAAATTAGTAGACATGAAGATATGGCAATTACCATATCCTCGGCCTCCTCCTCGGATGTCCTCCCCCACCCAAAACGGTAGGAGGGATATCTCTCCCTCCCCACATATGGTGTATTTTTTTTTATTTTTTTTTTTTAAGTTGTATTTATTTGTTCTCTTTAATTATTTAAATTGTTTTTAAGCCTACCATTCCTTCCCATGTGGGATGGGGGCGATTTCCCCAAATCCCTCTTTTTTGTTCTTTATTTTAATTTATTTGTGCACCTTTTTTTTTTAATTTCTTTGATTAGGTTGGTTTTTTCAAGGTTTTTTTTAATTTGTTTCGATCATTTTGTTATTATAGTTTACATAGCACAATGTAAATGGAGGCCATTCCCCAAATCCCTCTTTTTGTTCTTTATTTTAATTTATTTGTGCATTTTTTATTTTGGTTTTTAAAGTTTTTCTTTACATGTGTTTGTTTAAGTTTTTTTAAATTTGTTTTGATCATTTTGTTATAATAGCTTACATGGTTTGAATTTAATAAGAAGAAAGATTAAATTTTCACTGTAAATTTAGATTTTATTTTTTGAATTTTGAATTTTAAAAAATTGACCACACCTAAAAGTAATATTTAATAAAAAAAATATAATTAACTTATTTTTTGAATTTTGAATTTTAAAAAATATGCAAACACCTTGAATTATTAGTAAATAAAAAATTTCTAATTAGATTTTTTCACAACATTTAAATTATCTATAATAAATAAATTATTTATTATAATTACAATTAAACTTAATATAAAGAATCCTCGCTATGGGTGTAATGCTCTCCACTAGAATTGATGGTTGAGTGTACTTACAAGTGGTCAACGTCCATCAACATGTGGGTGGAGGTAGGCCAGAACGTGGTAGGTCTGGGCAGCAATTTCATAGGGTGAAGGATGGTTCACGTCAAATGAACAGAGCGCAAGCAAGTCCAGGGACAAAAATGCTCTCACATGCCAAGGGTCTTGGCGGAGCATAACAAAGCTCAAGCTAGTTTCAGTGGCATGGTGTATGTCCTGGTTCATAAGAAAATCAAAGAAATGGAGGAGTAGGCTACTAGCAAGCAGTCCAAACAGGATCATGCCTCTCTCTTTGTTGGCTTGGGGCAAATGGATAAGGACTCGGGTTCGACTTGCACCAAAGAAACCAAATATGTAAAGACGCTCACCCTCTCGTGGCAGACTAAAAACCTGTTGGGTCGTGCCTTAATGGAGCAGGAGGCTAAGCAGTCCATTATGAATCCTGGCGGTTCCAACCAAACTCACCTCAACATAATGGAGGCTCTTCTCAGGCATATTGCTAAAGCTCAAATCGAGCTCAATGAAAATATGAATGTCCTTGCTTGCGCCACTATAGGGATGATCTTCAAGGAGTGTTTGGACCCGAAGTAGAAAACTGGAGCCAAGGGAGATTTTGAGGTGCCTCATGTCACTATATCTAATGACTCTTAATTTATGTCTTATGTATGGTATTAGCATAAGTTTCAGGTCCTCCTATCAAGTATTTTTTGGTTAATATGTCTGCTAGATTTGCTAGTATTGTTGGTCTTAATCCTAGTTTTGTCAAAATTTTTGGCATATATCCCTGTTTTAGTTTGGCCTCCTTTTTGTAGTGGGTTTTTCAATGACTGACATTAATTCTAGATGGAAGACTGTGGACAAACTATGACTGTGTGGTTGGTCTGGTTTCCCTAGTGGCAAGCCATCCACCATGGCATTTGTATTTTTTTTTAATTTTGAATTTAATGAAGACCGATTATATATATATATATATATATATATATATATTTTCTGGTTTCCCTAGTGGCAAGCCAATCACCATGGCATATTTGTATTTTTTTTTAATTTTGAATTTAATGAAGACCGATTATATATATATATATATATATATATATATATATAAAGAAAAGATCTTTTTTCATTTCAAATTTTATAAAAACTTCTAAAAACGCCTTCAAACCTCCTCAAGTTCCATTTCCATTCCATTATTATGAAGCTTTAAGAATGTCATAGAATGTTAATCCATGGTTTATAAATCGATCCCTTTCTCAATAAGACAAAGTGTCATGATGCTAAAGATCCAACCCAAAACCAAAGCTCTATTCCCTTCTCTAGGTTGTGCGGCATAGCCCAAGAACCACTTCTAGTGGTGAGACCAACCCAAGACGAAACCTGACAGACTACGCCTTTCGTCTTACACTTATGTTTTTCTTAGTTCAACCATATCAGAGTTAACCTATAGACAAGTAAACAAAATGGAAACCACAACGAAGAACACAAGTATGTCGGCAACACTTCAATGGGGTGCGCCCAAATATCATATAACGAAACTTGGTTACAACAAACGAAGGATGCCACAGTGCACAATCTCTTCGAGAGCATGCCCTCAACAATAGTAGTTCAAGTTACATCCAAGAAAATGTCTCTCAAACTCAGTTGCATCTACAAGTCTGCCTCAACGTAGCACATGTTCCAAGTCTCTCTGACTGGATGTGCTACACCGCAACCTTCTCTATTCTTTCGATGTTCAACTCCCTTATCCAACTACACCCAAGAGAGAATATCATGCCGCAAGTCTGCCTATAAGCATCCCTCACATTCTTTCTGTCAAGTCTCACTGCACTTGTCACACCAATCCTCTCGTCACACTTCCTGACAGAATCTCTTGTCGCACCAAAATTCCTTACATAGTCTTAACCCGAGTCTTCTTCTCAGACTCCCCAAGAGTGTGCCTCGCCAAGTATGCCAAGGAGTGCACCTCACCAAGGCTCCTGAAATGTGTCTCTCCTGACTTCTTCAAAAGTCTATCACCCTTGCCTCAAACCTACACCCGCCTCCTTGCCAATACAAGTATGCCCTCCTTCATGGGTGCCTCCCTAAGGGAGTGTGCCCCCCTTGTGAAGACAATGAACTCTTGCTTCCTTGATCTAAATTGGATGCCTTTCAAATTGCAAGTGACTCTCCTTATATATACATGTTCCTAAGCTTGCCAAGAGATGCGCCCAAGGAGGAGCCGACTTGCATTCTTCCACAAGTGCGCCCAAGTGTGAGCTTCGCACCTGATCATTCGGGCTTCTAACTCAATTTGGATGCCAATCGTTCTGTTGCAAGGGTTTTTTGCTCGATCCACACAACACACTGCTAAAGGTTGTGGGCACACTTTTCGACTACCATGCAAGGTGCCCACCCAATCTTAATGCTCAACCTCACAACGGTTCTATCGACGAGTAAAGCGCGCACTCTCGCATTTGTCTCCAGTTGCACTGCCAACCGATGGAATTCCTAAGTGGTCATGAGGGAACCCCAAGGTTCTTCTAACTCAACGGTATGACACCCTCCCCCACTCCAACCTCCTACCATCCACAAAAAAATCTCTATGAACACTCCACTTTCCATGAAACACTCTACCACTATCATTGTTTCCAACTACTGCTGCCATTGAGTCATCCTAAGAAGCCTCCAAAACTGTCCAGTCAATGCACCCATCCAACCTACTACTGCCTTGGTACTAAGCCATTTCTTTCCATGCCTCTATACATTGTCGAACTCCATGTGTTGAGCTAGTTGGGTAGTTAATCAAACCATCACATCCATCGCATGAGAATTCACTCCTCATGCCCAAGATAGCCAACTTCCCTCTGCACTTCAGTCATATGTGCACTCTATTGAACTAAGGCAGGGTCATCACCTTCACCTCAAAACTATCTAAGGTATCAATACTCGACACCAAGCTCATTTTTCCAAGTGTCATGGCTCCTAGACTCACTTTTTTTCGGGTACTCGATCTCTTTGCCTTCATACAACAATCCTCTTCCCTCCACATTTTCAATATGTTCACACAACTCCTCTTGACCAAGAAGGTAAGGTATCCTTTCTTGCCTCAAACCATCACAAAGGACTGTCGTCACCTTCGTCATTATCTTCTTCCCCTCGACTTGCTTCTCATATCCTCAAGGTTAGCAACAAGTCACTCTCGACCTGCCAAGCTCATGCGAAGTAGAAGGGCACACAACCCGTGCAAGGTCCTGCGACTTACACTTCCATCGCAATACCACAACACATCCAAGAGCCCAGTTGGGTTGAGCGCATGTTGCACTCCTAGGTCCCAACACTAACCTACAAGGAGGATTGCATGCTAGTATGCTACCTGTCTCCACAATCTCTGGATCCAACATGGAAATCCTACCATCCTCAATGGTAAGGATCTCTTCCCCTCCTTCAACCAGCAAGCCACCACTTCGACCCATCACCTCCACGATCCTCAATGTGGAGAATCAACAGTCTAGTCCTCACGACTTGCTACCCATAATAACTAGTCCAAAGTCTTCCTACCAGAATGAGCAAGCCAAAGAATCCATGTCCTTCGCAAGACATGTCCGCACCACAACTCGACTACATTTGCAACTTCATGGCCGAATCTCTGTTGCATCCATTGCATCACTAGGAAATGATCTACCTTACTCCACCTAAGCAAGTGTTTCCCACTTCAGCAGTGCTACTATTGTCTTTCCCAAGGAGAGGGTCACACCTCTTCCTTAAGAATTGTCTTTCCCAAGGAGAGGGTCACACCTCTTCCATTGTATTGGGCACCTTCACTTGCACCCAAGGCTCCACTACCTGTTCCTAGGAAGTGAGCCAACCTTGGCTCTCAACAGCGACAAGGAGATGGCAGGTGGCTACCAAGGAAACCTCCATCAAACACCACAATGCCTCCACCCGAGTCTACCATGAAACTCATCATTGCAATCAACTTGTCCAACTGTTTCTGTGGCCATGTTGCGTCTTATGCATCTCCTCCAAGAGATTATGTCCACAGCACCCAAATATTCACTTGGTAGTGTGGTCGATCTCGATCCCAAGGTCCATTCCACACACCATCCTACCTTGGTTACATCACATGGTGTGGGTACTATTGTTGTGCATGTCCCATGACAAAGACCTTAATCTTGGACTACAGTGATTCTTCCCTATTGCCTTCCATGGTCAGTTCAAGATGCAACGATGTACCTCTCTTGATGTTACTAGCTTCTCCAAGCGACCCTTTTGGTAGTTCCCAAGAGTCATCTCCATCAGCATCTCCCATGTTTGTTTCACTAGACATCGCAGGCATCGATGTTTCTCCCAAAACTCTTAATGTCTTGACTTCACCAAGTATTGAAAATCACCTTTGTTGCCTTTTGCACCAAATTCCGACATTGTTCGACTCTCTAGGGAACTTCTTGTGCCTAATTGTTGCAAAGTCTCCACTTCACAAGTCTATGATAAGAAGCACCCAAGTCTTCCCATACGAAAATCTATCTGTGATCTACGATCTTGCAAGGCGTACGTCCATCCCCACTCAACCGGTGCACTATTCCAACGTCTCCCAACAGTCTGTCAATTCTGCTAAGCGTTGGGTGCACCTCTACCAAATGTGCATGTGCCAAGCTCTTCCTGCCGGAGTGTGCTTCTTGTCGAAGCGTGTTGTGTGTCAGACTCACCTCTACCAGCACACCTCACTCGATTATTCGTTATGGGTGCCCTCCTTCATGATCGCACCTCTCTCGACAATCCACTTGGCATGTTGCCAATGCTACTCTCGACAGTCTATACAAAACTTTTTCTTGATGTACTGTTGCTTATGCTTCCAACATACCTACTATGTGTCAGCCTCCCTACTTTGTTGTGCATCGGGCGCACCTTTCCAAGTCCACTTCTATCGAGCGCACCTCTGCTATGTTTGTTGGCGGTAAATACTACCATATAATGAGGAAATAGACACTATCAACTTAAAGGGGTGACAGGTAAACATACTAATTGCATTACATAAGTGTTTATGAAGGGAAATAGGTCAGAGATCTTGAGTACATACCTTATGAACGAAGTTTGATCCTAGCTTTTGTCCAACCTTGCGCTCGATCCTCCACTCGATCTCCTGTCTTGTAAACTTGCAATACAAAGACCTTTCTCAGAGTATCTTGGCCAATATAATAGTGATGGAATTGAAAAGTAATTCAAACATCAAGCATTAACCAACATTGATCCAAACAAACACATAGTCCATTAAGCATTTAATTTGGGACGAGAAAGATGTTTCAACCTTTTATTGTCAAAAGCATATGAATGATACAAAGTATCCCTGACTTTGCAGTATGTTCATACAACCTGATCCTAGGCTCCTGCTCCTCTCTGACTTCAAATCTCCTCCAGCATAACCACCTTCAATATAAGCTTCTCATATAAGAAGAGTCTCTCTATGGATCTCTTATGTCTCATGTCTAACCCCTCTCTTCAAACCTTCTTGTATTTATATGACAAGGTAGGAAGTTCAGGTCGAGAGGTGGTTGAAGGGGAAGTTGGGGAAGTTGGGAAACCAACTGCAACTAATCCCTATTTGTCAAACTAATATTTTTTTTATCATATTTTAAGATGTGCGCGACTATTTCACAGTGGAGTAGCGCACAGTGCGTGACTACAACATTAAATAACTAGCGTTTGCCATTTTTGGATGTTGTGCACTAGTTTATTGAAGTAGAGTAGCACATACCAGGAGATGTGCGCTACTATATAGCTTACAGAGTAGGGCATATGCGCTGGCTTGCTTAAGAAGAGTAGCGCCCATGCCAAAATATGATATTTTTAGGGTTTTGTCAGCTTGCAAGAAGGTGAATCAGGTCAAAGTCTCATCTGAGGTCATCCTGCTCTTCAATCCAAGTTGTCCTTTTGTGTGATCGACAGCTCAAGGTGATCACGGATGGAGAAGTGTTGATTTTAACTATAACAGATGCCCCTTAATGTGTGAGGTCAGAGGGAAACGATGGTCGAAATACATTATAATCTAAAGCCAAAGAAGGAGCAAGAAACCGCAAGGTCAAGTCACAAAAACACCTGAAACAAAGCTCAAGGTTAGCGAGCAATTACATTCTTGACATCATATAAATGTGCAGTTTGATACAACATGATCTCTGATACATAACGAAGAGATGTATATATAGCATGGCCACTTGAAATACAAGCGTGGATCCATGTCAAATTGAGAGATCATAGCCATAACAACAAACTGGATCTATGTCTCATGGAGAGCCAAATATAAGTGAGGCTCGGTCTTGCGCAACTTGGGTGATAACATAATGAAGTGATGTCATCAAAATCCCAAGGTCTTCATCCAGAACAACCCAAGGTACAAACCCTAACCATGTGAATAGATGAGCTGATAGTCAAACATGGGGGGTATCGTTTGATTACTGGTCATTGATGTATACCGTTAACAAATGCGAGGACTTCCACCGATAATGATGATGGGGCCCAAGGTACCTAGTACGATCCAACAAGTGTGAATAAGTGGACTTGGAGTCAAACACTTGAGGATCCTGTCAAATAAGAGACATTGAGGTATTCTCATACTTCAATGACAAGGAAAATTGCCACTGGTGACTACAATCTCCAAGGTACTAACCGAAACTCTAAACTTCATTCCCAGAGCAAAATGAGTTGATGTCGATGGGAAGAAGTCCGTTGGAAGGGAGGCATTGAGGCATCCTCCATCATCCAACACGAGGGACACTCAACTGGTATGAGATGATATGGAGTAATATATGTAACAAGACTGACACTAGGATGGCCGACACATGAGGTCAAGTTAAACTGCAGAATGGCTGACACAAGGTATATCCTTGAACAGTGAGCACGACACAAAGTGACTTAGGCAATTTTCAACATAATGGGGAAAATGATATAATCCTGTAATGTAGGAGACATTAGCAGACCCTCCATATGGTTGGAAGAATAACCAACCGAGGGAGTAAACAAACTCGGAGATCGGGTTCACCCTAAGGTCAAAAACTAAACCCAATCGACATGATAGACTCAAGTAGGTGTTGTGTTCAAGGATAGAACTGACTGAACTACCTTCGACACTGAAGATATGATACATCTTTCTCATCCCTTATTCTTTTAGATAAAAGAATACATTTCTTGTTGTTTTAATGATTCCAAGAAAGAATGAAAACTCAATAGATCCAACCATGTAAAAATTTTAACGAGCCCATGGGAGGAAGACTCGGGACCTTCTTCATTTTTTACAGAGTTCGAAGAAGAGATAGAAGATTACTCTATATTACTGATCTCTGGATTTTAATATCGAGACGAGATCTGTTCCTGCTCACCGGTGTTTTCAATTTTAAGGATTCTGAAAAACTTAAACAATAACTCCATACACCTACTCGTGGATTTTAATATCGAGCCCAAGTAGGTTAACGCTCACCAGTGTTTTCTTGTTTATAGAGTCTGAAAAACTTAAACAATCCTCTTTACACCTATCCGTGGATTTTATATCGAGCCCGGATTGGTCTGTGCTCGGAGGTTTTTTCTTGTTTATAGAGTTGAAAAACTTAAACAGTCCTCTATTTACCATCTTGTGGATTTCACATCGAGCCCAAGTAGGTGAATGCTCGCTTGGTGTTTTCATGTTTAGAGAGCCTGAAAACCCTAAAGAAAGGCTCCAAAGGTCCTTTTTTGTAATGTTAGTCTCCTCCCCCGAAAAAGTTTAAAACAATGGAAGAAGAACTCTTCTAGCGCATACAGAAGTATACCTAGAGTATACATTTTCCGTAATTTATCCACCAAGGCCCGGAAAAGGGGTAATTCTATACCTGAGTGGATGTGCCTTCAATTACTTAACGAGCTTGAAGAGGACAAGTTTGCTCAGCAATCTTGTTTAGGTTCAAATACTCCAAACAAGAGCTTAAAATGACTTAAATGACAGCTTCTAGGATCACAACTCATGATCTGCCAAAACTAGGACTTCAACAGATATGTTAGTAATCGCGACAAAAATTCTTAAATGATATGTAAATTTTAACTATGAGCTAGTCGAGAAGGTCTATCATTAAGAAAATTAGTTGTAAAGGATTGATCCTACAAAATTTGGTGAAAAAATGAGAACCATTAAGTGAAATTATCATAGTACCATGTGCAACTATTAATTGATTAAATAGAACAAAATGGTAGAATTTGCAACTATAGAGATTTTAGCCAAGTGGGTAAAAATTTAAAACAAATTCATATATATAATTTTAAAATTAAAACTCAAATTTCATTTTGGTTTTGTAGGGAAAGAATATTTGGAGCAAACCCTTGCATTTCAATCCTCTGTGGCGATCAACTCAAGCAACCAATCCACATTTTTCCTCCACCAAGTAAGTTGAAATCATCCTGACTTGCATTTCCATTGGTTTTTTGTCAATTTTTTAGCTTAAAATCATCTTTAAGGCCACGCTCACATCGTTAGAAGCACGTGCGCTACTGTGCAGTAGGAAAAGTAGCGCCTACTGGAGGTATGTGCTACTCTTCCTCTACACAGTAGCGCCCATGCGTGACTGTGTGGCATATACACTAGCGCACACCCCTGAACATGAAGAAAAAAGTGTCGAGATGCTAAAATTTGACATTTTTGTGGGAGGATGGTGCTTATTTGGAGGGAGAGAGAACATGAGGAGATGGATAGGGTGGCAATGCAAGACCTAGCCACTCTCCATGCACTCCGAAGATGTGGTTTGTTAAATTTTTATCGAACCGTGAACATGAGGGCACTCAATAGATTGCTTCAAAGACTCGTTCAATACTAGGATGTAGATACCAATGCATTTGTTATCCGAGGACAAACCTTGGACCTTACTGTTGATGACATCTACTTCATTACCGGACTCTCTAGAAGGGGAGATGTGGTATGTTTGAAAGGATCTTCTCGCAATGAGGGTGCCATGTCGGTGCAAGAATATTTGAATGCATACTGTGTGGCAGGAGCCGAGAAATCAAGAAGTCAAATCCTAATTTATACTATTGAAAGCCTCCCTCTAAAGGTTATTGTGAGTATGCTAAACCGCATGGCGGGGAGTGCCACACAACACCTAGATTCGAGGCATTCCATGCATGTTGGTGTTAGATGTTTGCAGGGACATGTGTACGATTGGTGCACTGGTTTATTGGCAAATATGAAACTTCAACTCATGGGTTGCAAATCCGGGAGAACGAAGAACTTTGGATATGGCAGCTTTCTATGTACCTTATTCTTCGAGAGGGTACCTGCTCTTAGCTTGGGGATGCCTCTACCTCCATCTAACCCTCAGGAGCCAAGATTGGGCCGTTGGGGTGACATATTTCTCCTCCAGGGTGGTGGGGAAAGTCACTTTTGTTATCATACTGATGATTTCTGGGGGTGGTGGGAGAGACAGGTGCCGGCATTCGGGCAGTTTCTGTACGCTGGATTGGACTTCTACCATGATCCAGAGCTAGTGCTTCCTCTAGGTGGAGCCTGGGGAGATATTGGTATGTTTTTATTTTGAGAATTATTTAATTTTTTCAAATTTTCAAGTATTTGATTTTTATGAATGAATTTTGAAGTACTAAACAAGTGTCATATGTAGATATTGGGCATGTTCATCCCGAGGGACATCCTACTATCTTCGTGAGGCCAACAGATGTTGGTGTAGTTGATGCTATGTTAGGGAACATAGAGCGGAAAGTGAGTCGGCTGACTCGTGATGTTCCTGCATGCCACATGGATCAGATACCTATTGATATGCAGGAAGATGTAGTTGGGGTGCCCCCAGCATGGCTTAGGTTGCTGCAGAAGATAGCTAGGTTGGTCATATGTTATCGGGATGCAGTAGATGATGATGAGGCCCCTCCTTCTCCATAGGAGATGGATACTTTATGTATATTTTTGAGGCCACCGAGCCCAGTTTTGTACTTTATGACATGACTTGTGATAGACTTATGATCCAAAACTCATATATTTTTTGATACAGTATCGAATATATATACAGTATCAATTATTTACATGCATATGTGTTTGAACTTTATGTGTGAAATGCTGTTTATGGAAGTGTATGATACAAATACCAATCTAATACATAATTTGCAAATGAGTCAGCTAATGCATTTAAATTTCTTGGAATGTGTTGATATATAATAGAATCAAACTGTCTTTCTAATAATCTAACTCACATAAACTGTCATAGCAACACGGGATCTCTAATCTGGTAAACACCTATTAACTGAAATAGAACTAATTGTGAATCAAGTCTTACCTCCAAATGTGAAATGCCATAAATAAGGGCATCTCGGAGAAGTTCTATAACCGCACTGTACTCAACTACATTGTTCGTAGTGGGACCCAAACAAACCCCCCCCCCGCCCCCCGAAGAGACCAGTTGGCCAGCTGGTGAGTAAATAACCCAAGCTGCTGAAGCCAACTATCGAGTGTGGCGACTGGCGCCATCAGCAAATCCTAAGAAATGTTCATTCGACATCTGATACACGAAATGAATACATACATAAGGTTAACTAAGAAAACAAAAGCAAAAAACTAGCTCTACAAAATATACAGCTATGTTACAAGAAAAAGCACAACTTCCTAGGCGTAGTACTTCTTCAGGTAGAGCCCATTTCTAGGCTCAGGCAGCTTATTACCCTCGTAGTCTACTAGCTCGTAAGCGCCCTTCTTCAATACTTTAGAGATTATGTAAGGCTCAAGCCACATGGACTTGAACTTTCCAGGTCCTAGAGGTTCCTTGTCCTGATCCGAAAGTAGAACAAGATCTCCTTCAAGGAATACCCTAGGTCTGGAAGACTTGTCATATTGTCCTTTGACTTGTTTCTTATGAACTTCATTTGTTGTGAGTGCGTCGCGGCGCTGCTCATCTAGATGCTCTAAATGCAACAAACGTTCTTCCGATGCTGAAGTATCCGGTAGTAATTGAACAACCAGTTTTAACGAAGGAATCTCTCATTCAATCGGAACGACTGCTTCTATCCCATGCACAAGCTGGAAGGGAGAGAACTCGGTAGCAGTCTTTACATTTGCTCGGTAATCCCAAAGAGCAGGGTATAGCATGATGTGCCAGTTATTTCGACTGGCATTAACAGTTCTTTACAGAATTACCTTTAAAGTTTTTTTAACTACCTCGACTTGTCGATTCGCCTGTGGATAATATGAAGACGAATGTTCTTGCCGAAAACCTAACATTGTATACAGATCGGTCATCATGTTATTCTGGAAATGACTACCGTGATCAGTCACAATCTCTTTGGGTATTCCGAACCTTGCAATAATCTGATTGAATACAAAATAAGTGGCAGTTTCTCCATCTACCTTGACAGTAGGCATTGCCTCAGCCCACTTGGTGAAGTAGTCGACGGCAACGATGATGTAATGATGTCCTCCAGCCGAAACTGGATTGCAAGTCATATAATCAACCCCCCATTTTGTGAAGGGACCTGCTGTAATTACAGGATGAAGAGGATCTGGATGTGCTCTCATTTTCCTGGTGAAAAATTGACATGGACGGCAGCGTTTCACAGGTTCCACACAATCTTTAAAGATTGTGGGCCAAAAATACTTGGCAGGCAGTATTTTCTGGGCTATTTCCAACCCAGAAAGATGACCCCCACAAGCTCCACTGTGGGCATCATTCAATACTGATTCTGCTTCTTCCAAAGTCAAACAATGTCGTAAGATGGAATCTACCCCACGCCTATACAAAGTATCAGAGATGATGAGATAGTTTTTCACATGACTTTTCAGTTTGCGTCGTTCTTCTCTAGAAAAAGTGGTAGGACACCTCAAAGTCTGGAGATATACTAAGATATCTGTTGGAGAGAACTTCCGCAGCACTTAGGAAGCTGCTAATTTTGGGAAGGATAACTAATTTTGGAGAGAAAGTACCAATTTTGGCGGTAAGACAAAGATATCGCCGTAGCGCAAATTCCGGCGGGAATCACGGCGATAGGTACAGAAAAGTTAAGCAGATGGTACAAAGAAGAGGCCGAAGGGAGAGCTCAACCACCGCAATAAAGGCGCCGAAGATGAAGAGAGGGTTCAGCTACCCTCATAAAGACGAAGGACTACAGTCAGCGTTGCGTGAACCAAGAAGAAGCGACGGGCCGATGCATTAAAGACTAAGGACTACAGTCAGCGTTGCGTGAACCAAGAAGAAGCGACGGGCCGATGCATTAAAGACTAAGGACTACAGGAAGCGGCGACAAGACAGAAGGCGGCCATGGAAGTACAGCCAGTTGACTGTAAGTGGTTAGGGTTGAGTCACTGTTGGGATAAGGCCCACAGTTTTGTAACTGCGATGAGACCTTCGGGCCATCTATATATAGGAGTCTTTTTATATGATAAGGGGTTGGCCACTTAGTGATAGAGACATCAGGTAGAGGCTAGCCAAGTATTTTGTAGTTGCAGAGTCTGGACATCCCTGAGAGAACATAGGGTTGACCTGTTGAGAGATAGTGCAATCCGCAGGGATTGTGGAAGAGAAAAGCGGTCTATAGAGAAGGGCTCCCACTAGGGTGGAGTTTCCTAGAAGACCCTTGTTGTAAAGAGTGGAACTGAACTGTGTAGAATTCTTCAGAGTTGTAAACAAGAACCGCAGTTCCCCTGGGCGCAGTCTCGCCCTGGGAATAGCAGCGTGCTTATCTAAGTTGCACTATTGTATTTGTGTAGCTACTGCTTTCATTCACTTGTCTGTGTTATATATGAATGCTTCATTCTGATTATAAGTAATGTACATGGTCGTCAGTTCAACTTCTGAGTGATGTATAACTATTGTGATAATCATAGCTAACCTCATAGCAAACTAGATAATTGCTGACAGAAGATAATGTGCGAGTATGAACTGAATGTAAGTCGTGAATGGTCTGCTTAGATATTGATCAAAGTGATATTCTACTTAGTTACGTTGTTGCGAGATATCAAGGATCAGATCCATTAGCAAGGGCTATGCTGGAGACTGAATGGGTTGCTAACTGCAGTACCAAGATAAGGATAGCTAAGACCACCCATGAATCCAGGAAGCAGTTAAAGTTCACTTACCGCAGGAACTAGAAGGGGGAGATACTGCACCCACGATATTGTAGGTATCGCTAGACGGGTCACATAAGGGGAAGACTTATCGCATCCCCTGCGTAATGCGATAAGACAAAGGCGTAGCCCGAGTAAAGGAATGAGATAGACAGCTTCTGCCAAAGGGGTTAAGGTGGGTTTGAGCACCCTGGATGCCTCGGAACTTGGCTGGGGACACTTGAGTCTTCTGCCTCCCATTAGAATCACTTCGGGTGAGACCTCAGGTCGCTTCTGCGACCTGTTGCCGAAAGGGCCAGTGAGCTAAGGGTTCTGTTGGTCTAAAAGATTACCGCACGCCCGGGTCTGTCTAAGAGAAATTAAAGAACCAACAAAATCCCCGTACCATAGGTCAGAGGAGGCAATAAGGAAGATATGTTCATCCAGGAATGATGATTCTTCCTCGATATGCTCTAAGTCACTCGGAAACTCTGAGATTAACTCAGCGAACACTAGTGATTTCTTCGATTTGGCCGATTGAAAGATCAAATCGAACTCTTGTAAGATTACAATCCATTTATTGTACTTCCCACTGATGATGCATCGAGTGAGAACGTACTGAAAAGGATTGACTTCTTCTATCACAGTAGTTGTTCGTAAAAGTATGTAATGACGAAGCCTCTGTACCGCATAGACCGCGGCAAGTGCTAACTTCTCAACATGCGAATATTTAACCTCAGGAGCTATCAATGCGCGAGAAATATAGTAAACAACATGCTCTTGGAGCGTGTCATCCTCCTGAACTAGTACTATGCCAATTGTATTAAGAGACACCGCCAGATATAAAAGAAAATCTTTTGCATAGTCTGGCGGGCTCAACAAGGGGGCTGAAAGTAATGCCTTTTTCAAGGCCTCAAATGATGCTTGAGCAGCCTCATCCCACAAGAAGTAGGTATCTTGTTTAAGAAGTCTCATAAAACCTTTTGTGATCTTAGCATAGTTTATGATAAAGCGTCGCAAGAAGTTAGACATGCCTTGCAGACTCTGGAGTTGTCGCAAGGTGCAAGGAGGAGGCAAATTTACAATCGCCTCAACTTTTAACAGGTCGACCCTTATACCACGACTAGATACAATAAAACCCAGTAAACGTCCTGATTCGACGTAGAATACGCACTTATTAGGATTCAAACGAATCTTATATTATCTGCATCTTTCAAACACAAGTCTCAAATGAGCTGGATGATCCTGTCTCTTTCGAGATCGCGCCGGGAGGTCATCCAAGTAAGGTTCAACTATGTGTTTGATATCGTGAAAAGCGAAATTCATAGCTTGCTGGAACGTAGCTCCAGCATTCTTTAATCCAAACGGCATCTTCCGATATGCAAAGGTTCCCCATGGGAAAATGAAAGTTGTTTTATGTTGATCTTCGGGTTTGATTTGGATTTGATTATATCCCGAAAATCCATCCATGAAAGAAAACATCTCGTGTCCCGCACATGCATCTATGATCTGGTCGATAAATGGTGTGGGATAGTTATCTTTTGGACAGGCTTTGTTCAAGTCCCGGAAGTCAGTACAAACTCAAATGGTACCTTGCTTTTTATCAACCGGAACGGGGTTTGAAACCCATTCCGTCATGTCAATCGGGTAGATAAATCCGGCTCTAAGCAATTTTTCAACTTTCGCCTTAATGGCGGCCGCTTTTTAAGGATTCACATGACGGAGCTTCTGTCTCACAGGTTTTGCATTAGGGTATGTAGTGATGACATGCTCAACTATCGCTGGATCGATACCTGGCATCTCCTCATAAGACCAGGAAAAAATGTCGCAAAATTCTTTAAAAAGCTTGGTATATAGAGCGATCTCTTCTGGAGAATAGTCTGCACCAATAAAAATGTTTTCCATGACCCCGGGTTTGGTGGAAATGTTAATCGGGATTGTTCTTGATATATTAGCCATATTCCCTTCAGCGTAAACAGGTCTTGAAGTAGAAGGAAAAGATGACAAATCAACAAATCCACTGGGTCTCATAGAGAATTATCCTCTCTCTATCCTGTCTAAGTTTGGAAGCAGGTAAGACCTGTGATGCATATGTTCCCATGGCTGGTCGAGGCCCATCATGACTTCCAAAATGGCTTCATCAGACGGTAAGACTGTATCTAAACAGTCCAAAGAGTGGGTAGAATTCAATGACCATGCAGGAGCATAGTCCATATCCGAATCAACAGAGACTGGTGGAGTCATGATATGTTCCATTGCAGCATGTTGTGCTTCCATGTATGCTATCTCTGCAATGGTTAAAGGCACTGAAGGTTCTGATACAGTAGGAAGGATCCAAGAATCTGTCCTAAGACCAACCATGAAAGTTTCAGTAGAAGTACCTTCATCAGAACGCATGAAAAGAACAGGGGAGGGTAGGTCGAAAGTGCCTATTAACGACCCGTAAAGCTCTGCTCCTAAACTCTCGCTTACTGGGGCAGATTGATCAACTAAGGGAATAGTGGTATCCGATGAAGTCTGGTTGTTTTTCCGAGAGAGCGAAAGTTGATCGACCGTGATGATCTTGCCTTCATGAGGGAACATAACAACTCAGAAAACTGTCGATGCAATGGCTCGCATGGCATATGTCCAGATCCTGCCTAATAACATATTGTAATCAAGTGGAGCATCCAGAACTTCAATCTCTACAGCAACTGTCTTACCAACAAGTGTAATTTCAAACGATGGTAGAACTCCATGTGGACGAAAAGTCCTGCCATCGAAGGCAATAAGCAGTGTGTTAGAGGGGGCTAGCTCAAGAGAGCCTAAAGCTTTCCAGCAAGAAATGGACATCACGCACGTCGACGCACCCTCATTTACGATAGCCCGTCTAATGGTCATAGGACCATGGACCACTTCAATCTGTAGGGAAACGTGGTACGGAAACCAATATTTGATATCAAACATATCAAAGCGTGCAGTCATGTTAGATGATTCCATACTTCCAATCGCTGCCAAAAGTGCATTTCGTTGTAACAGACAATTTTGCAAAACTTCTAAGGTGGACATAGCACAAGGGGTCTGGGCTAGATCTTCAACCACATTGTAGTTGGCAGCAACCCATGCATTGGGATTGTGTGATGCCCGTTTCAAGACACCTTTCGAGATCTTGGGCTGTGGGTCCATAGGTATGTGGAGAGGGATGGAAGATTCAAGAATCTCTTTATCTTTGTTCTATGTATCCAGGGTATAATTTCTTGCTCGCATTTGCAAAAGTGCATCCACGCTAACCATATTAATGAAAGTTTGATCAACTGAAGCATGAGTAGTGCCCCCAGCTTTGGAGGTGCCAGAAGCTGAACCCTACCCATTAGGAAATAGATCTTTAAGTACATCAGGTTTCTTTTCTTGAAGAAACTTATGGGCTCCTTCGAGTAGAGGGCATTGATGAGTGAGGTGATCCTGTTTGCAAAGCTTACAAGGGAACTTAACCTTCTTCTTCACTTTGTTACCCTCCTCGGAATTATCTTTATTCTTGGGCTTTTGTTGGTTCCCCTCTCCTTTCTTGCCCTTCTTTTTGTTATTGGGCTTCCAAGGGCCCTTTTGATTGTTCTGAATCTAGTTCACAGATTCAGAAGTAGAAGGAGAGGTTGTGATGGAGGTTACTTCTACAGTCGATTGTTTGACGGATAAGGCATGAACCTTCTTGGTCAATGCTTTGAAAGCTGCAGAATCTACTGAACCCACTATGCTGTCAGCATGCAGTCCAGGTTTAGGTCTGCCAAGATCAGTGTTTGATTGCGGTGCGTCTGGTATAATCTCATAAAGTAACCCAGATTGTGCATAAACGAGGTCTAGCTGTTGGGTTTGTAAGATGGCTTCTTCTTCTATAGACACTCCAGAAGTAGCTACTTCCTTAGAAATGTAAGGGAGGAGTGATTTCAGATACCACTCAAGAAGAAATTCTAGAGGTATATTGGTTTTAATGAGCCTCTTCCGTCTTCGCCACTCCTGAATGTGATCAAATAAGTGAGTGGCCTTATTCTATCTAAATGTAGACAAAATATCTATCCCGGCATCATACCGAACAGGAAGCTGGAAGTGGTTCCGAAAAACAGTCGCGAGATCCCGAAAATTAAAAAATGTAGCTGCAGGTAACTCAATGTACCATTTAGCCGCTGCACCGGTTAAGGTTCTTTGGAAAAGTCTCAACCTAACGGAATCTTTGTTCAATGAGTTCGAAGAACACCATAAATGAAAAGTGGTGACATGATCACTAGGGTCTTCACCGGTTTTGCCTTTGAATTTTGGAATGTCCAAAGGTAACTTAGTTGGAACTGGTGGCCAAGTCGCGTTATGGCATACCGGATCATTTGTTAACTTGGAAAGATCTGGAAAATTCAGAGTTGCCAGAAATGGTAAACGAGGTCTGCAAGATGGCATTTGATAAGCCGGGGTCATAAAGGGGGAACCACCCATAGTTTGACCCGTAAACTGTTGGTAGGGGTTTCCCCCAGCCACTTGCCGGTAGGGATTTCCCCCAGCCACTTGCTGGTAGGGGTTTCCCCCAGCCACTTGCTGGTATGGATTTCCCCCAGCCATCTGCTGGTAGGGATTGCCCCCGGCCATCTGCTGTTGTGTGAAAGTGTTGTTAAAATTCCCCCATCCAAATGAAAGTGGGTTGGTACTTTGAACGTTTGTCCACTGAGGTTGGGTGTTAGCCCCGCCATATTGTTGATTAAGGATGCTACCCCCTCCTCCAGAAAACAAAGAAAAAGGGGTGTTTCCTGCAGGTACATTACCTTGATTGATATTGTAACCTGCAAAGGCATTAAAACCAGGGGTAATCATGGTGGACGGCGCGGTCATGGTGCTCATGACGGGCATAGTTGCAGAGGCGTTTGGCCCTACATTTGGTGTGGAAATCCAAGTGCTAGGTATAGGATATGGCTGTTGAGTTGCAAGAGGTGGAACAAGATTCACTGTACTACTGGTTCCAAAAGTGGGTGTAGAGGCGGATGCCAAAGTTGTTGAACTTGGCATGCCTAAGGTACCGACATTAAAGCTGAAGGACAGAGTCGAAACAGAAGTTGGTTGAGCCGAACTCGGTGTAGCAGTGGGAGGAGGATTTACAGTATTTGTGTTCATACCTATTGTGGGATTCTGTGGGAGTCTATGGAACTCCCTATTCACCTCCTGTATTATTCATAAAATGCCCAGGTGTGAACAAATATGCACTATAATCAAGTTGTTGGAAACCAATGGGCAACAGAAGTGAATTGTTAAGATTAGTCAGAGGAGGATTAAAAGGAGTACTGAACTCACCAAAAGTGAGATCCTCGATCTCAACTGTATTAAAAGCTTGCTGATCTGGAGTCCCGGGTTGTGGTTCCTTAGGAACCTCTATTTCAGGTCTTTGTGTTGCAGGTTGTGGTTCCTCAGGAACCTCTATTTCACCAGTAGTTTCCAAAGGAACATTGGAGTCTACCCTCTGTCATCCAGGTGGCGATAGTGGTTCCACTCTAAGTGGGAGAAGGTTTTGCAACCTTCTATACCTATGAAGTTGTTGGTCTTCCACGATTATCTATAAAAATAAAAACTAAGCAAAAACCTAGTGGCCACTAAGACTAGGGGGCAAACAGCACACCACTAAAAAATTCCTAAGTATTCAAACCAGTCAAACAAGATGCCTTCCGGAGAAGAGTCTGGGATGATGAGGGCCCAGAATAGATCAACGAAGGATGAAGAACAGTTACTCGGGGTCCACAATACAATGACTAAGGGTGCAAGCGCTGGAATCACCCAACCGCCCTCCCAAAGACCTGCAAGGGATTTCCTCCCATGTCTGTCCTAAGTACAGCAGATATACCCTCCACTGTCATCTGTGTATGATCCTATGGTCAGATACTAAGGCTACCATACATACGAAATATCCTATTGGGACAGTCGTCAACCTGATCAAAACACATGGGCAGGGTAGCAAAGTCCAAAGTCCGGATGGACCCCCGTATGCGAATCGACCTTGGTTTATGGTCAAAAGGAACGTGAGGGAGGTATCCTCAACGATTTCGATCTTCCACGGCCTCGTGCTCATCTCTGGTTTCAATAGAGTTTCCCAGGAATATTTGATATATATGGGTTTACCTATATGACAGTCGCACTATGATTTTTGAGTAATGAAACAAACTTCGAGCAGTTTAAGGTGTTTTAAGCTCGAAAATCTAGCCTGTACTAGTTGGTGTCATGTATCCCTAGAAAGAAAATCGTTTCTAATTGATTTTATTAAGATTCTTTTTAAGGTTACTTTTTACTCAATGGAGCAGTGCATTGTGTGATGTGGTCGCAACAGAAATTAAAGTGCATGAAATGAAACAACTTTCAACAACAACAACAAAAAATTTATTTTCGTTTAATATCCTTTCCAAACTGAAGAGTAAGCAAACCTAAATAAAGCTTTCTTTTTGTTTTATTTTCAAATTCTGGACAAAGTAAACTATTTTACTTTGTAAAAATTATAAGCCTCACTAATCTAAACTACCAAACTTATTTTGCTTTTTCTGTTATATATGAACGAAAAAGAACTTGAAAGCGGAAGCAAGTAAGACCTACAAAAGATGTGCAAGTATGACAAGATGACTCTAAAGTCCACAACAATCGAATCAATGACTCGACAAAGACTTGTCCTACAAGTTTTTTCAATGGAAAAATCTCTTGAACTTGGAAGCAAAGTGTGAAGAAAACAAGGAGGAAAGATGCTTAAAACTAGAAATCTAACTTGAAAGAATGCTTCAAAGCACCAAAACCTAACAAGAACACTAAGCCAAGTAGTAGGTAGGAAAGCAGATTAAAGACGACCTTACTAACACAATGACTCAAAGGTGAAGCAAACTAAAGTACTCCAAACTCTCTTGATACTAGAAATGATAGCGAGGTCAAGGAATGTTGGGACTCAAAAAGTTTTGGAAGACACCCCAAAGACTCCAAAAAATGGGTCAAACTCTAAAACAAAGGATGAGACACCCAAAGAGCATGCAAGTGTTGCAACAAACAGCAAATGCCAAGCACAAAGGTTTGTAGGTCAGCAACACACTACTAGGGTATGGATAAGAAACTGTGTTCACTAAGGAACAAAGCAAAGTCTCCAAAAAGAGTCATAAATGAACCAAACACTTCAAAAGCAAACAAGTGACTAAAAGATGACCTAAAAGACTCAAAAGAGGCTAATGAGACTCAATGAAGGATTACAGACCTCAAAGACCAATCAAGAAGACCAAAAACAAAGTTAGAAACCCACCCAAATAGGCAGAAAACTCAACCCTACTTCGAACAGAGAGCTACAGGAATGTGACCTACTATGCAGTAGGAAAACTAGCGCATTTGGGGATGTGTGTGCTACTGTTCAGAGGAAAACTAGCACAGATGCGCTACTGTATGTACAGTAGAGTAGCGCACAAGTCTTAAAAAGTCAAAAACTAACCTTGCATAGGTGTAAAAAGACTAAGTCTAACAAAGGGAAGCAGGTAGGGGCAACCTACAGGGCTTCTTAGAAGATTAAAAGGGTTAAGAAGTACTAGAAAGACAACAAGAAGAGTTTTCTAGAGCAGAAAAAACAACCTCCCCAGCAGAGTCGCCAGTCTGTTGGTGGGAAATACTACCCTATAGTGAGGAAATAGACACTATCAACTTAAGGGGGTGACAGGTAAACATACTAATTGCATTACAGAAGTGTTTATGAAGGGAAATAGGTTAGAGATCTTGAGGACATACCTTATGAACGAAGTTTGATCCTAGCTTTTGTCCAACCTTGCGCTCGATCCTCCACTCGATCTCCCATCTTGTAAAACTGCAATACAAATACCTTTCTCAGCATATCTTGGCCAATATAATAGTGATGGAATTGAAAAGTAATTCAAACATCAAGCATTAACCAACATTGATCCAAACAAACACATAGTCCATTAAGCATTTAATTTGGGACGAGAAAGATGTTTCAACCTTTCATTGTCAAAAACATATGAATGATACAAAGTATACCTGACTTTGCAGTATGTTCATACAACCTGATCCTAGGCTCCTGCTCCTCTCTAACTTCAAAGTTCCTCCAGCATAACCACCTTCAATACAAGCTTCTCATATAAGAAGAGTCTCTCTATGGATCTCTTATGTCTCATATCTAACCCCTCTCTTCAATCCTTCTTGTATTTATATGACAAGGTAGGCAGTTCAGGTCGAGAGGTGGTTGAAGGGGAAGTTGGGGAAGCTGGGAAACCAACTGCAACTAATCCCTATTCGTCAAATTAATATTTTTTTATCATATTTTAAGATGTGCGCGACTATTTCACAGTGGAGTAGCGCGTAGTGCATGACTACAGCATTAAATAACTAGTGTTTGCCATTTTTGGATGTTGTGTGCTAGTTTACTGAAGTAGAGTAGCTCATACCAGGAGATTTGCGCTATTATATAGCTTACAAAGTAGGGCATATGCGCTGGTTTGCTTAAGAAGAGTAGCGCCCATGCCAAAATATGATATTTTTAGGGTTTTGTTAGCTTACAGGAAGGTGAATCAAGTCAAAGTCTCATCTGAGGTCATCCTGCTCTTCAATCCAAGTTGTCCTTTTGTGTGATCGACAGCTCAAGGTGATCACGGATGGAGAAGTGCAGATTTTACCTATAACAATGTCCCAGGTGCTCTTTTCTAGGTACCTCCTAAAGTGTTGCACCCTGAGAACACCTCTATCTGGGGGTGTTGCTAACTTTGCTCCCGATGGTTTACTCGAAATTCAATACGTGTTGGGTGCACTTCTGCCAAGTACACCATGTGTTGGGCGCCTCCCTTCCTAGGTGCACTTCTACTGACGCATTGCATCCCAATAACACCTCCGAGCCACAATGACTCGAGCAAACTATTACCAAGTGCTCTCTCAATGCCCTACTCTTCTCGATGCTCTTCTCTAAAATGTGTCCTTAGGCACTTAGTGAGCTCTTCACCACTTTTTTGCTTTGATACCACCTATCACGATGTTAAAGATATGACCTGAAACCGAAGCTTCATTCCCTTTTCTAGGTCATGTGGCACTGCTCGGGAACCACTCCCGGTGGTGAGACCAATCGGGGACGAAACTTGGCAGACTACACCTCCCGTCTTACACTTATGGTTTTCTTAATTCAACCATATCAACGTTAACCTATACACAAGTAAACAAAATGGAAACCACAACGAAGAACACAAGTATGTCGGCGACACCTCAATGGGGTGCACCCAAATATCATATAACGAAACTTGGTTACAATTGACGAAGGATGCTATAGCTTGGAAACACTCTAAGAGTGTGCCCTCAATGGCACCAGCTCAAGTTACATCCAAGACAATGTCTCTCGAACTCAGTTGCACCCGCAGGTCTGCCCCAATGCAACACCTGTGCCAACTCTCTCTAGCTGGAAGTGTTGCACTGTAACCTTGTTGATTTGTTTGTACTCAACTCCCTTAGCCAACTACACCCAAGAGAGAAGATCCTACCACAAGTCGGCCTACACGTAGCCCTCACGTTTTTCCTGCCGAGTCCCACTACACCTGTCGCACTAATCCTCCCAACAAAGTCTTGCATCGCACTTTGACAAAGTCTTCACCCGACTCTTCTTCTAAGATTCTCCAAGAGTGCGCCTCACCAAGTTTGCCAAGGAGTGTGCCTCACCAAGGATGTTGGAAGGCGTCTCTCCCAAAATTTTCAGAAGTCCATCAGTCCTGCCTCGGACCTACACCCACCTCCTTGCCTCCTTCCTGGGCGCCTCCCTAAGGAAGTGTGCTCCCCTTATGAAGACAATGAACTCTTGCTTCCTTGATCCGAATTGGATGCATTTTAAATGCCAAGTGACTATCTTTATATATATATATGCATGCACCTAAGGAGGAGCCAACTTGCATTCTTCCACAAGTGCACCCAAGCGTGGGCTTCGCACCCAATCATCCAACCTTCTAACCCGAACTGGCTGCCAATCGTTCCAACGTGAGGCTTTTTGCCCAATCCACACAACAAACTTGTGTCAAAAGTGCTATGGGCAAACTTTGCCACTACCATGCAAGGTGAACACCCAATCTCACTACCCAACGTCATGATGGTTCTACCAATGGGTAAAGCGCCCACTCTCACATCTATCTCCGATCACACCGCCAACCAATGGGCTTCTTAAGTGGTCATGAGGGAACCCTGAGGTTCTTCTAACTCAAGGGTATGACACAAAGGATAATGAGATGAGATGAGGCCAAAGAAGTTAAGGCCCTTCTGCTACAAAATGAATCCTGTTGTTATGAGGCCTAAGAGGCTAAGCCCTTTTTGTTGCAAAATGAATCCTGTTGTGATTAGGCCCAATTGGCTAAGGCCCTTCTACTACCAAAATGAATTCACTTGATTTGGTAAGGGTGAGATGTGTCTTGTATAACAATTATAAATTTTAAAAAATAAATTAATATAAAACATATGATGCAAATTTATAATTAAATATTTATATTAAATATTATAGTATAATATTTAAAATTTAAAATATATAAATATAAATATAAAACTAAATAGAGAACATAAATCCATATTAAATATTATAATATAATATTAAAAAGATTGTATCTATCATTCTCTTACAAAAGTAAAGTAGTAATAATAATGATAGTAAATCAATCATAATGAAATATCAAATAACAATAAAAGCTCACGGAAAGAATGCAAAGATCCTTACCACAAAATGAATTTTGAGGTGGATCATATGTAGCATGAAAGTCGATATGTTTCATTAAATTGATTCCTGCAAGTAATTGTCAATTCTTGCACTGTGCATAAAAACTGTTTATTGTCAATTCTTGCACTGTGCATAAAAATTGTTTATTGTCCATTCTTGCACAAAATGTTTATATGAGATTGGAACTGAGTATAAAGATTATGATTTGGAATGCAGTAGCCAGCAATTCTAATACCTGTATATCAACTGTTTGCTAGTAAGAGCACATTAACTTCTGTTTGCTGTTAATGGGTGAGTCTTTCCTAAAAGTGTTTATAAGATAAGACATGTACGTGAGAAAAAGGACTGTGATTTAACAAAAGTCCTCATATCAATGTGTACAAATAAAGGAATGAAATCTTTTTGGGACGTTATTTCAGCATTATAATTCACTTTGACTGGGAATATCACAACTTTAAATACGTCACCGTTGAAAGATGAGTAAGATAACAGTAACAGCAATCGCAATGAGATGCAACCCCTCCAATTTCATGGAAAGCTGATACTTTAATAGAAAGCTTCTTTGCAATTAAATCCTATCGCTAATTTATATATCTGTAAACCCTTTTGAAAAGTTTATTTTTTCATTCTCGGTTCTTCACCAACATCGTGGGCAAGCGTTTAGAAAAAGTCAAGTCTTGTCACCGAAAAGCAAGAATTTAGTGCTTCACCGATATTTGTTGTCACTGAAAAGCAAGAATTTAATGATTCACCGACATTTTGTGGGCAGATCATTGACTAACAAGTAATTCTGCAGAGAAATTTTGATTACTTTCCCTTATATAAAAAAAGCCACTTTTTTTTTCACACTAAAAAACAGTTTCTATATTAAAAGATTGATTGTACAAAGATTGTTGATAGACTCAATCAAGAGGAATTCCAAAGTCCCCAAATATAGCATGTGATTAAGAGCTGCTCTAGAGAGATATTCATAGATGTCATGACTATAATCTAGTTTTGCCGCCATCCCCATAGGATCTGGTACATACAAGAAGGTCAATAACCAAAACTTTGAACAAACTAACTTGAATAATTCAAAGAAGATGATTTAACCAAAATGCAGATCAAAAGACTTGTAAAGCACTCCATCATGAAACTCCTCCCAAGTCATAGATCCATTCATATCCCCCATCGCCCTTCTTGATAGCCGGTCTGCAACTCCATTTAGTTCCCTAAAAATGTGCTTAAAATGGAGATCAATGAACGACTTCATCATCAACTGAGTGCGCTGCATCCAGTGTATAAGTTGCAAGGAGTGAAGACTACAACCGGCACCAGCCCAGTCCAAAACACACTTGGTATCCCCGAAAATCCAAAGAGCACCAATACCCCTGGACTGAGCAAAAAATAGGAGAGCCCAAAGAGCAATTAATTCCGCCCGGGTGTTTGTTCTTGAACAGGCCGCAAGATGCAGATGGAATGCGAGAGAAGAGTTGATAACAAGATGCACACCTGCACCACACCTCCCGTTCATTGCAGCACCATCAAAGAAACCCTGAGGAAATGGGTAATCCGCCGACACCTGATTAATAAACCGTGGCTGCCGAGCAAGCACAGAGGTCTGATAAGCCGATAAAATAGCAAAGGTACCAGCAGCCACCCTGAGGAGGGACGGAACAAGACCATTGAAGATCGCCCCGTTCCGAGCCAACCACACTCCCCAGAAAACTAATGACAATAATGCAACGATCTTACGATGAACTTTATGCCAAAGCAACAAAAGGTCCTCCAAAGTGGAATCAGTCCTGTTGTTGCAGCAACACCCCTCCCCAAAATTTTGTACATGTTGGGGCCCCTCCTGTTTTTTTTGTAGAAAGTTTGCTTGAGAAGCCATCCCAGCCGTCCGCTCTATTTTCAACATAAAATTTTGCTTCCCTGCTGAACAGCTTGCCGTCAATCCTTCCATGTTCTCCCCAGTGAGCCAAAAGGTAACTTAGTTTTTTGCCCAAACGTTTTGGAATAAGTCAGACTTTGTCCCGAAACGGCGGGAGTCAAACGTCCAACCTTTCCGAAAGGAGGACTTAGATTTTCTTTGTCAAAATCCGCGGGAGCCATTGGGCAAAACCACCCGAAACGGCGGAAGCTTTCGATCAAGTCTTCCACGACCACGGAAAAGTTCGCATTGCCCTCCCGAAACGGCAAGGAATTCAACAAAACCACCCGAAACGGCGGAACAATTCAGCTCTGTCTCCCGAAACGGCGGAAGCCATCCGGATAAACTCGCCGAAATAACACCAAGGAATTCAGCATTTTCTTCCGAAGTAAAAGACTTAGAAAATTTTCAATCGTTGCTTCTGCGGAACGGTCCCAGCTCCGAAACGACTTAGCTCCCGAAACGGCGGAGCCTTTCACTCAAACCTCCCGCAACCGCGGAAAAGTTCCGGCTTTCCTCCCGAAACGGCGGGACTCATTCGCCTTAGTCTCCCGAAAAGGACTTAGATTTCCTTCCGATTAGAAAATGCGGGGAACGAAGGACTTAAAGAATTTTTTTAGTTTCAACCTTCCGCTACGGCGGGGAAATTAAGTGAACCCTCCCGAAACGGCGGGAGTTTTCGTTGAACCCTTCCGCAACGGCGGGGGGAATTCAGGGAACCCTTCCGAAACCGCGGAAACCGCCGCGATATCTTCCCAAAAGAGACTAGGCGGAAACTTTTGATGAAACCTTTCCGAAACGGCGGAAGCCATCCCCATAAGTCCCGCGGGGAGAATTCACGATCGCCTTCCGAAACCATGAAAAGGACTTAGAATTTTCTCAAGAAGCTGTCGCGGAGGCTTTCAGCTTTTGCTCCCGGAACGCGGAAGCCTTCGGGCTACCCTTCCGAAACAGCGGAGGCCAATCGCTTACCCCGTTCGGCAAAGGGACTCCGAAACGATCCCGGGTGAATTTACGGAAAATATAAGTTTTGCTTCCGAAACGGCGGAAGCCATTCCCAATAGCTTTCCGAAACTAGCGGGAGCCTTCGCCGAACCTTTCCGAAAAAATCAACGAGACTTTGAAATTTTGGATCGCGGAAGCTTTCGCAAAAGTCTTCCGAAAATACCGGGAGCATTCGCTATATCGTCCCGAAAGGGCGGAAGCTTTGACGTTACCCGTCCGCTACGCGGCGGTCTCTCGCGGAAGGCTTCGAGCTTCCTTTCCGCAGTAAGCCCCGAAACGTCGGAAGCTTTCATTGAATCCTTCCGCAACGGCGGATACAATTCGCGAACTGGCCCCGCGAATGACGGTTGCACGAAAAACCGAGGTGCTTTGACGTGACCGCTACGCGCGGCGAATTTAAACCCCGTTGTAAATACGCCACCTACCGAATTAAAAGCTCACACGTGCCCAGTCTATATAAAATGCGGTGAGGGGCTCGACCAATCCACCATTGTTTTGAATCGGCCAACGACGTGCGATACCGTGCAAACCGCTCCAGCTCACCTCGCGCATCCGTGCTCGCAGCCACCTCGCTCAAGCAATCCTCACGGTGCCAGGTAGGATCTTGACCTTGTTTTTCACTACTGAGTTGTCCTTTTGGGGAAAACAGTGATTTTAGTGGGGTTTTGACGGGCGAAACACCCGTAAAGGGCTATGTTTTGCCCGTCAGGAACAATGAACGGGGTTTTCATTATACATAATCGTCATAGGCCTTCCTGAAAACGTTATATTTTATGTTGGTGGGTGCGGGCGGTTAACCATGCCCTGTTTTGTTTTAAACCCCGGGCCGCGCCCCTCGTCGTGGGTTAAGTTATCGAAACCCTATGGGCTTTCCATGTCCCAGACCGTTAACTCGGACTTAGAACCCTGGGCCCTTTTCAATAAGCCCCAGCCCCTACACGCGAAGCCGAAACCCGTAAGCGCTTAAGCCACGAGAGCCAAAACTTGAAGCCGCAGCCGCCCTAGCTCTCCCCGTCAGCATATCCCCGGCGCCGTTACCTTCGCTCGGACTAAAATATCCCGTATTGACTCGGCGAGTGACCGCGCGTGACGATAGCATTCAAAGCCCTCACCGAGTCAACCCGCGTCTTCCCCGCCATCGACCTCTCCAACCGCAGCCATAACGAAGTACATCTCCTTCCGCGAGGCGGAACCGGAAGCCAATTGCTCCCGCGAATCGCCTATCGGTCCAATAAAACCAATAGCTTCCGCAACATAGCTTATCCCATACTCGTCTTTTAAGAGCTTCAAATGTTTCAATATGTGTCTTATGATTAAAATAATGTTTTGCTTCCTTAATATTTGCTTCATTGATTTATCTCATTAAAACGATGTTGCTCTCGGCTAAAACCATACAACCTGTTGCTCAAACTCATGATGAATTGTATATGGATGTTATCAGGGATAATTTAAGATGCCGAAACCCAGTAAGAAGAAGGCGAAGATGACAGAAAAGAAACCTGCTCCTCCTAAGATTGAAACCTTGCTCCAGGACACCAGGTGCACCACTGGTGTCCCTCCAGAAATCAGATGGGATGACATATACAGAATGATCAGGGACCAAGAGATCCCAGATATGTTGCTGGAGGAGGCACCGATCTATCAAAATATCAGAGCCTCAGGCATAACTAGAGCCGCTACCCGCCCTGAGCTATTCCCCTGTGCTGAAGTGATCGGGTGGATACTCCAACATGCAGATGCTGATGGGAGAGTGATAAATGACAGCAGGAAAGTGGCTATTGCTTCGTTTCAACCCGCATATGTTGCGGCGGCCTACAGGTTCCCCCGTGTCCAACAAGCTCTGACTGACGAATGGTTGGGCCAGATGGATAACGTCGAGATGGCCAAGAAGCTATTGAGGGGAGGGAAGCATTTGAGAAAGAAGGGAAATGACGAATATGACGTGCAGAATCTGAGGGCCCCTTACAGATTGATCGCTTTAATGCTATGCAGAATATTCGGCATGCCGGATGGCACAGTATACAAGATTCAGTGGGTCCCTATCATTCACTATGTGGCATTTCAGGGGACAGTGTTTGACTGGGCCACTATCTTGTCAGATAGTCTGGCCTCAATGATAAGTGCTGCTAAACCCGGGCTGGCCTCGAAGAAGGCTGAATTCTTCATGTCCTCATACCTGATAGATTGTATCTTGGCCAAGATAGAGTTCCCCGGATTGGGGTGTACATGGGATAGGGCCACAACCCCGGTCTACACTGCATTCAAGATGTTGTGGGCTCAGAATTACAAGCCCAGCTACAAACTCATCTGTGAGGGGTTCATCATGCCCCTATACGAGAAAATGTTCAAGGAAGAACCAAGTTGCCTGTCACAAAACGCTTTGGAAGTCCTTGAGGATTATGGGGACTTCTACTTTTCAGAACAAGGTACCTACTTGAGAATGTTCGGAGGGACTAAGCCCCCATACATATTGCCGCAGTATGCCACAGACTATGTGGTGCTCAAGGAAGCAGTAAGACAACTCTTCTTGGATGGGATTGGAGCATTCCTCCACAAGCTACACAAGGCTTCCTTTCCCCCCCTACCTTTCTGCATAGGTGCTTACAAGTTTTCAGGGGTGGCCTCTGCCGATGAATTTGTTCAAGAGTTGAGGGCCTTCCATTTCGGTGAGGTCATCTTCCACAGGAACGACAGAAAGGGTAAAGTGGCCGAGCATTGCAAGGGGAACTATGCTATCTTCGAATACTCCCACTACCCCGATGCCGAGGAGGAAGCATTCAGAGGCATCAGCAACATGACTGAGCTAAGGATCTGTCGCCAAAGTACTGGAGCGAGCTCTAGCTCAACCAAATCCCAGAAGACCATCCAGCAAAAGGAGAAAGAAGCCAAGGATGCCAGAGCTCAGGAAGAGCTCAGATTAAGAGAAGAGGCAAGGTTGCAAAAGGAAGCCGAGGAGGCAAGAAAGCTACAAGAGGCTGAGAATGAAAGACTGCGGAAGGAGGCTGAAGAAGCCCAAAAGCAGAAAGAAGCAGAAATTGAGCAAGCTGAAGCAAGGAAGAAGGCGGAGGAAGAATTGAAGGCAAGAGAAGATACCCAGGTAGGTGGGTCCGGTGCGCAGGACATGGAGATAGACACCTCTCAGGCAGGTGGTTCTAGTACCCAAAAGGAAGGGACAGACCCCGCTCAGTAAGTCCGGACCCCACCTATGGAAGAAGACATAGACATCATAAACCGACCAATTGTACCGTACACTCCATCTGGGAAGCGTACGGTGTCCAAATGGAATGAGTTTGTCTATGACAAGAAAAGAAAAACAATGGTCCTCCAATCAGAAGAGAGGATTAAAAGTCCCTTCCATGATGACATAGTTACTCGCCGAGAGGTCGCTGTCATGCAAAACACAGACGCAGATCCCATCGCCATGGCATCCGCAGCTATAGCAACAGCACAGGCATCATTTGCCAATGTAGGGGTTATAGTCAAAGAAAATATATTGACAAAGAAGAGAGCACGTACCCTGCAGCAAAATGTGGCTAATGAGCAAGCCCAAAGAGACCTGATAGTAAATAAATACAATTGCTTGTACGCTGAGCACAAGGAGTTGGCAAACAAGTACAGCTACCTGGAGGAGGAAAAGGACCAGCTAGCACTCCAAATAATGATTGCAGAAGCAGAGAAGAGTGGAGCAGAAGAAAAGGCTTCCCAGCTAGAAACAGACAAGCAGGCATTAGCTGAGCGTTTAGAGCAAGCGGAAAGCAGAACCTTGGACATGTCCCCCTTCCACGAGCTGTCATGCAATATACTACAGCAAGTGCATGGCTCTCAAGAGCTAATCACTGATGAGGTATGCAAACTCAAGGCCATGACGGTTAGGCTAAAGGAAGTGAATGCAGAAGCCCACAGGCTCAAGGATAAGAATACCCGTGTCAAAGCAAATGTCATAAGTCGGATGGCATGGAGGGAAGGGAAAGGAGGTTTCCCCCCGCATCTGCCTTTCAAGACCGTGGAAGATTTTAATGAAGATATAGCCTTGTTGGAGTTTGGCCGGAACTGTGCCAATAAGCTGATGGCCAGTGTGCAAAAGACCACAGATAGAATCAACAACCTGTACCAAAAGCTCAAAGGAGTCCATGATAACTGCTCATTAAGTTTCCCTCAGACCCTAGAAGACTTCCCGGGAAAGGAGCAGCGGTTATCTCAACTGAAAGAAGAGCTAGGCGTCCAGATGGAGTATGTGAAAAGCATTGATGTCCTTGCCATGGATGATCTCCAACATTACATCGGTTCATCAACACTTCACAACCATCTGCTGAAGGAAACATATCAAGTTGCTGAAGCAGAAGTACAAAGCATTAAAATAGAGCTCGGGAAGAATGTAACTTCTCAGAAAATCCTGTTTCCTGCTGCAGCAAACATAATCATAAGGGATACAGGTGTGTGGCACAGCTACATAGAAGAGGAGGTCAGTAGATCCGGCAGAAGCATCAGTAGATCCGGCAGCCCCTCTCCCAGCAACCTCTTCCCCAGCAATGGCAGAAAGTCTGGCCAGTCCCATTCCCCCTTCCCAATTAGGAGCAGCATCAGCAGGGGATTCGAGGACCTCTTCCCAGGCAGCATCAGTGACCATCAACTTGGGCGACCCTTTGCCAGGAGAAGCTCACGCACAGGAATGAAGAAGCTGAATTCAGTGAGCCACTCTTTTCAGCCAGACACGTGCCCAGCAGGGAACGCTTTGAGTTTAGCAAATTTTCTGTTATATGTAAGGCGTAAGCCGTGGGACAGCTGTCCATATTTTTTTTGTCAAAATATTTTTGTAAATGAAGTGGCCATTTTGGTGATCGATTATATTAGAAATCCCTGTAAATGACAGGTGGGGGAATGCTAGGTGTCAGCCCAGAGGGCAAATTTGTAACTATAAATAGGAGCCTAGAAGAGATATTAAAAAGGGGGCTTTTGGCAGGGAATGAAAATCCGAGGGGCAAATGATATGAGCTATCTTGTATCGGCTCTGTAAATTGAATTTTTCTAATAGAAGCCACGGGAGATGAACGTTTTGCTTGGAATGTTGGGTTGCTTTATGTTGGACTATTCTAATGACTGCAATTCTGCAATGTGAGATCATTCTTGACTTCTGAATTATTTCTTTGTATTAATGATTTTGCTCTTATCTATGCGTGCGTTCTCTCTATTTCATGGACAATGAATGCGTTCCATATTAAATCAGGAGCTATCTGCTGATACTTTTATCATTGCTGTAGATTTTTCTTTTAGATCGAATGGCTAACTGTTCTTTCTTCAGGATAATTCGTATGGCTCATTGTTCAAGCTTTTAATTGCTCCTTGCAGGGATCTTTTAGTTTAATTCTAGTTTAGTTGCATCTAGATCTGTTTCTTTATTCTTGTTGTGTAGATTAAATAATTTTGATTTCTTCTGTTCATAAGCAGTAGATACGTTCTGTAAGTCTCATTTCAGATCTGTTTCTTTATCCTTTAACGTCCCTCTGTTTTTCTGAGCAATAGATGCGTTCCATTTTGAATGGGAAGCTATCTTCTCAAGATCCTCATCTCGCTGTAGCTATGACCGTGAGAAATAATAGCTATCTGTTCGTTACTTATGATATCTGCTACAGCTCATTGCTCTCCCCTTAAGCATGTTCCCCTGCAGGGATAGATAGATGTGTTCCTGTTTCTAGATTTAGATCTGTTTCAGTCGCATTTAGACTAAGTATAATTTAGGCATGTGCATCTCATATAAAACACATAAAATCCAAAAGAAAGGTGGATCGGGCCATAACCGGTAAAATCGGATTTAAAGTCCAAAACCACGGTTGCCGGAACCGCTAACCGGACGGATTCCCTACACCAAACGGGAGACAGTCTAATTGGGACCGTCTCTCAGGGAGAATCCCTTTCTGATTGATGCTACGATATCCGAGGCATCAACAGCTTTTGGCGCTAGAAGGAGGGCCTGAAGTGCATGGCTGATAGAGGAAAATCTTCCACGGTCATAGATAACACTGAAAACCCGCTTGAAGAAAACTTTTCAAACAGCCCAGATCTTGGATTAACAGACCAAGAACACCTCATTTCTGACCCTGAGCCTCAGGAAGCTTTGTACGCTGTTCCTTTTGCAGAAATAGAGGACTTGAGAAGACATACTAGATCCTACGTTAGACAGCTAGGTGGTTTAAACGCTGTCAACTTCCTCCCTAAGAAAACTACACCCAGGAAGGAGCCGCAATACACCCGTGATTCGATCCTTGTTCAGAGTTTTGAAGAACTGGTAAATCTGACGTTGGAAGAAATCTCCGGCACTCTTAACAAGACAGACCAAGAAAATCCCGAAGAAGGTACCACTCCCAAAAGTACTCCACAAGATTCACCCTGCAATTCTCCGCCAGGGTCTCCACGTCCAAACCCAAACATGGTTGTACCTGCCTGGAGAGCAAGGGGAGCGCTGAACCTAACTGGACCATTCCATAATCTCCCTAAAAACCCAGAAAAGGTCTTGCCTAAGTACGATCCAGGGAAAGCCATCTCGGCGGAGGATCACCTCAAGAGTTTTTACCTAGCTCTGAACCTTTTAAATGTACAACATGAAGACGTAGTCTGCAGGTTGTTTCCGTACACATTCGAGCCTAAGGTATCATCTTGGTACTTTAGCCTTCAACCCAGCTCAATCTCTAGTTGGGATGATTTCGAAAAGTGTTTCCTTAAGAAGTATGGGAACCAAAAGACTGTCGCCACGCTTATGAAAGAACTCCTATCCATGAGAATGGAGAAGAAGGAAAAGGTTCAAGACTTTAATCAAAGATTCACAACGCTGTTAAATAACTTTAGTGAAACTAACAAACCCACAGAAGAGTCCTTGATCGAATACTACACAACAGCTCTTGAAGGTCCAATCGCAATGTTTGTAAAACGATCCAAGAAAACGACCCTGATAGAGAATTTTGAGGAAGCTCGAAAGGTAGAGGAAGAGGCTGATAGCATTACTAAACATGCCTTAGATGTGGAAACAAAACCAGCAGCTAGCAAGAAACCTTTGCTCCTTACGAGAGGTAAGGAAGAGCCATCTACGGATATGGAAAATATAGTTAAAATGATGCAAAAATTATCTAACAAAATCGTAGATCTCGAGAAAGACAAGGCTGCTAGTACAGCTAGGAAACCTTTTAAGCCATTCTACAAAAGAAGGGAAGACGGGGAACAGTCTCATCCACCAGTGAACACTGCCCCTATTTTAAATTTGAATGAGATTGGTATGGAAAATTTCTGCACCTTTCACCAAGAATCACACTCGGAGAAGAGCTGCCCACAATGGATCAATTCCATGAGCTTGGTCATGAACCAAATGTTAGATTCTCAGATCCCAGACCAGGATATTCCTCCAGAGGAGTCAGGCCCTGAGTTAGAGGAACCAACCCCGGACACTACTATGGTATTGTGGGATTGGATACCTATGACTGAATTAGTAGAAGAAGATCACGTAGACAGCGCTCCCTCTACCATAAATATTGCTACTCGCAGCAAGGGCCCGATTGCGGATCCTGTCCCAGCCACCTCTTCCCATAAGCCTAAGATTTCGAAGGATCCGCCTAGGAGGCATATACCAATCATCCCACCACAGCCCAAAGTAAACCAAACAGCTACCAAACAGCCAAGCGCTGACAACAAAGTTCAGCCGCCTAAAGAAACCATGAACAAAACAGATCAGTCCATTCGAATTGGGAATGAATCCGATATAGGGTATGATATTATCGAAGATATCAAGAAAGTTAAAGCGAATGTATCAATATTTGACATGTGTAGCTTGCCCCATCAACGAGACAAGCTACTGCATGTTTTACAACCAAAACCCAGCGCTACATTAACAGATTCTCAAGACAATCCTGAAATTAACGAGGCTAGCATCGGTGGGAAATCCAAATCCCAAACATTTCCATTTCTGCTGACATTCGAAATTTTTAATCACAATGTTCATAACTGTCTGGTAGACTCCGGAGCTTCCTCAAACGTGATGCCACTGTCAATTTGTAAGAAAATTAATGGACAGCCCGTACCATCTCCAGCTCAAATCATACAATTAGACAGGACCGCTGTCAAGGTTATAGGGGAGATGAAAGATGTTCTAATTAGACTGTCGGCCGACCCTAGAGTCTGTCAATTTATTGACATAATGGTGGTCGATATCCCTGAAGCTTATGGGCTGATTTTGAGTAGGGATTGGTCTACCAAGCTGAGTGGCTACTTTGCTACCGATTGGTCCCATCTATGGCTGCCTTATCAGAACAGGCAGAATCAGATTAAAGTTCTTAGGGAACCCCATATGAAACAAAACGTAACCCAGCTAGAAGAAAAAAATGAGGCTGTAGCTTTCTCTTCCTCGGTCCTGGGAAATTACTTCTTAGAAATGGATCCGGGCAACTATCAAGCTGAAACTTTTTGCCATGAATCAGACAAACAGTCCGATCTCCTTCATTTCTCTCGGACTGATGAGGTTGATTGTAACATAGTCAATTTAGTTGCTAACATAGACCACAAAGAAACTAACTTAGTCGAATCTAAAGATACCTTTTGGACATTATACTTTGATGGCTCTAAAACTCTAGAAGGATCCGGAGCCGGTTGTGTTCTGATGGATCCAAAGAAGAACAAGTATTTTTTGTCTTGTAGATTAGAATTCGATTGTACTAACAATACCACTGAATATGAAGCTTTGGTACATGGTTTAAAGAAGGCCATTGGCTTAAATGCTAAGTACCTGAAGGTTTTTGGTGACTCCGAGATAGTTGTCAGACAGGTAAGGGACACCATCCACTGTCTCTCACCGCACTTGAAAGGTTACCAGGCTGAGGTATGGTATTTAATCATGTATTTTGACGCTTTCAATATAAAATCAATTCCTAGATTGCAAAATTCTGCTGCTGATTTGTTAGCAACATCTGCCTCTAGATTAGTACCGTCAAATAATAAATGCTCTATTGAATTGATTTTCAGGCCTTCCATTCCCGATAACATCACGAACTTCAGAATATTCGATGATGATGAGCAAATTATCAGCTTCCTGACAAACGAAGGCAGTTTTCAAGGAGCTGCAATAGATGAGGAAGAACATGATGCTGATTTGATGAAGAAGGAAGAGGAGAAAGGAAATTTCATGCCAAAAGGGGTAAGTTCCCTCGAAATGCTTTTCGATCTTCGAAATAAGTTCAAAAGACCAGCTAATACCAAAACTAACAGCTCATCAATGCAATATGAATTGGTTAATTTGGGTACCAAGACAGAACCAAAATTTGTCAACCTTGGCAAATGTTGTTCACCAGGAGAAAGAGACAGGTTCATTAAATTGTTTAAACAGTACAAGGATGTGTTTGCATGGACCTATGAAGATCTGAAGACATATGACGTCCGCATCATTCAGCATGTTATACCAATTAAAGCGGGTGTCAAACCATTTCAGCAGCAGTTAAGAAGGATGCATCCCACTCTTGAACCGCTGATCCAAAAGGAATTAAAGAAACTCCTGGACGCGAAGATAATCTTCAAAGTTAGGCATTCCGAATGGGTTGCAAACTTGGTTCCCGTGAGGAAGAAATCAGGAGAGATTAGGCTATGTGTAGATTTCAGAAATTTAAACAAAGCCTCAGATAAAGACAACTTCCCCGTACCTTCAATGGAGCAAATCCTACAAATGGTGTCTGGATCTGAATTGTTTTCTCTCCTCGATGGTTTCTCTGGCTATAATCAAGTGTTAGTAGCCGAAGAAGATCGTCTCAAGACTACCTTCAGGACTAAGTGGGGAACGTTCGCTTACAGGAGAATGCCATTTGGTCTGATAAATGCTGGAGCTACATTCCAAAGGGCGATGGATATTTCCTTCCGAGGATTGGGTGGGCAATGCGTTGTTGTCTACTTGGATGATGTGACAGTCTTTTCGAAGAAAAGGGAAGATCATGTTGTTCATTTGAGGCACATCTTTGACCGTTGCCGGAAGTATGGTATTTCTTTGAATCCCAAGAAGAGCGTGTTTGCTGTACCCGAAGGTAAGCTCTTGGGTCATATCATCTCCAAAGGAGGAGTGTCTATCGACCAGGAAAGAGTCCAAGCTATTAATAAGATTCCGATGCCTCACAACAAGAAATCTATGCAGTCTTTTATGGGCACCATCAATTTTGTCCGCAGATTTGTTCCGGATTTTGCACAAATCGTTAAGCCATTGCAGCGGATGGTTAAACAAAGCACACAATTCAAGTGGACAGATTTGGATAAGGACGCATTTAGAGATATCAAGGCAGCTGTAGCTAAAGCTCCTTCCTTAAGAAGTCCAGATTTTGATAAAGATTTCATCTTGTATACCTTCGCTTCGGATGACTCTCTCGCAGCTGTACTCACGCAAAAGGTGGAGTTGGGGGGCGAATACCCAATTTCGTTTATGAGCACTGGTCTGCAAGGGGCTGAGCTGAATTACCCCGTAGTTGACAAGCATGCCTACGCAGTCTTCAAAGCAGTCAAGCAGTTTAGGCCATACATTTTGAAGAACAGAACTAAAGTCATAGTTCCCCATCCAGCTGTTAGATCCCTGTTCGTTCAAAAGGAATTGGGAGAGAGGAGAGGGAATTGGGTCACAGCTCTGCAGGAGTATGATTTGGAATTTAAACCTGCTACAATCATCAAAGGACAAGGTCTGTGCAAGTTACTGGCGGGAAACTCGACTGATGAAGAGCAACATTGGAAGAACGAAGCCGAGCTCAATTCGGTTGAGGTATGCCATATCTTCACAGCTCCCCAATCATGGTATAGAGATCTAGTGCATTATTTACAGCAGGGATATCTACCCGAGCACTGGAATTCTAAACAAAGAAGGGCACTCCGCTTGAAATCAGCACCCTATCAGATCATTGATGGGATTCTCTTCAGAAAGAATTATGATGGAGACCTTCTTAGATGTTTGGAGAAGGAAGACGCAAACAAAGTTGTCAAAGAATTACATGATGGCCCCGCAGGTGGTCATTATTCAGGAGAGACGACAGCGCACAAGATACTGAGAGCTGGGTATTACTGGCCCACTCTGTTTCGAGATGCCCACACATACGCGCGAAACTGTGATGTCTGTCAAAGAAGCGCTGGGAAGTTACCTAAGGCCGCAGGCCCATTGCAGCCGGTCATCATCTCCGAACCTTTTGAGCAATGGGGCATAGATGTTATCGGAGAAATAAATCCAAATTCTTCATTACAGCACCGATACATTCTGACAGCTACCGACTACTTCACCAGGTGGACGGAGGCCATCCCGCTGCGCAAGATCAATGAAGACGCAGTTATCAGCTTCTTGAAAGAGAACATCATAACCAGGTTTGGGGTTCCAATTTCCCTTGTTTTTGATAATGCTACTTATTTTTCATCTTGCAAGATAAATGAATTTGTTTATGAATGGGGAATTAAGTTGCATTATTCAGCCAATTACTACCCTCAGGGAAACGGATTAGCTGAATCCTCAAACAAGAATCTGATTCGAATCCTTAAGAAAACTGTGATAGAAAACCAGAGAAGTTGGCATGTGGCTCTCCCAAACGCCTTATGGGCAGATAGGGTAACCCCGAAGAATGCTTTAGGTGTCTCCCCTTTCACCCTTGTCTATGGCAAGGAAGCCGTACTTCCCCCAAACATCTTGCTGCCATCCTTGCAATTGTCCCAAGCCTCTCGGGGTTCTGGTAGCCAAGCCTTACAATCCAGGATAAACACCCTGCTTCGACTGGAAGAAGCCCGACACAAAGCTAAAGACCGATTTCATCAACACCAGGACATAGTTAAGAGATGGTTCGACAAGAGGAAATCCGGCAAGAGGGACTTTGAAGTTGGGGATTTAGTCCTGAAATGGGACCATAATCACGAAGGCAAAGGAATGCATACGAAATTTCAACATCTATGGGTAGGCCCGTACCAAATTTCTGCAAAATTGGGCCCGTCCACTTATAAATTGACAAATCTCGAGGGAGAGGAAGTAGCCCTTCCACTCAATGGCCTCGCCCTGAAACAATACTTCGCGTGAGTCTCCTTGAAACTTCCTGTACATAAATAAAGTTGTATGTTCGCTTTCGCTTTTAGCTGTTTTATTTTTTCGGCCATGTTGTTTCCTGTTTTGTTATTTGAACTTTTCAATAGGTTTTTGTTTTCTGAAGCACCCTTTTTGTTGAGTCTCCCGCTGAAGGCAGTTCCCTCAAAGAAAACTTGCAACCCATGAGTCTGGAACCCTGCTCAGTAAACCCGGTCTGCTGTGCTCTCGCTGAAATATTCAAGAGGGGGGAAGCCTACCCTGCTAGTCACATTAACCCTGTTCAATAGCAGAGACCCATGGCCATCTTCACTACTATCATTGGGCTCCACCCACTCTCACACTTTAAAGGCATCTCAAGAAGGTTACCCAAGTTGGACCCATGGAAAGTGGCACCTCTCGAGGGCATGGGGTATTGAAATGACTCCGTGCTGCTGATTTAAAAGCCAAAATGGCCTACATCCAAGAGTCTGTTTTCCAGGGATTCTCGCCTCAATTAAAGCATGGCTGAGACAAAAGCAAAAGAGACATGTAAAACCTAAAAGGATGTCCAAAAGACTCAGCTCAAAATGGGCTCCTCTCCGTCCGTGAAGTTTGATAAAATCAAATCAATAAAATTCTAACTCACACAAAAGGACACTATGGATTGAGGAGTCCAAATCAAAGATCTGTCCAAAAGAAAATATCCCTGGAAGGCTCAAACAGCTAAGCTGTCCAAAGTACGAGCATCCCAAAGGGTGCCAGCAGCACGGGAATGAGGAACAAGAACAATAATGTCCATGAGAAAGTGTTGCAAATCCTGTGGAGTCCGGCAGTAGTGACCATTTGAGGGATGACCCTCCTAAAATGAATCTCATATGCTGGCCCTCTGAGAGTGGTGAAGATGCCTCGATCAAAGCTCCCCTTTCCCCAATGGCTAGCAGGAAAAGTGCTCCTTTCCCCGCATGAGTCTAAAATGCTCAGCTGAATAATGCACCCGAGACGGAGGTTTTAATGGGGTTCCGGACCATGTAGGGTATTTTTTTTTCAGAGATCTGTGTTCGCTAGCGACTCGCCATTGTTGTTGCAGCAACACCCCTCCCAAAAATTTTGTACATGTTGGGGCCCCTCCTGTTTTTTTTGTAGAAAGTTTGCTTGAGAAGCCATCCCAGCCGTCCGCTCTATTTTCAACATAAAATTTTGCTTCCCTGCTGAACAGCTTGCCGTCAATCCTTCCATGTTCTCCCCAGTGAGCCAAAAGGTAACTTAGTTTTTTGCCCAAACGTTTTGGAATAAGTCAGACTTTGTCCCGAAACGGCGGGAGTCAAACGTCCAACCTTTCTGAAAGGAGGACTTAGATTTTCTTTGTCAAAATCCGCGGGAGCCATTGGGCAAAACCACCCGAAACGGCGGAAGCTTCCGATCAAGTCTTCCGCGACCACGGAAAAGTTCGCGTTGCCCTCCCGAAACGGCAAGGAATTCAACAAAACCACCCGAAACGGAGGAACAATTCAGCTCTGTCTCCCGAAACGGCGGAAGCCATCCGGATAAACTCGCCGAAATAACACCAAGGAATTCAGCATTTTCTTCCGAAGTAAAAGACTTAGAAAATTTTCAATCGTTGCTTCTGCGGAACGGTCCCAGCTCCGAAACGACTTAGCTCCCGAAACGGCGGAGCCTTTCACTCAAACCTCCCGCAACCGCGGAAAAGTTCCGGCTTTCCTCCCGAAACGGCGGGACTCATTCGCCTTAGTCTCCCGAAAAGGACTTAGATTTCCTTCCGATTAGAAAATGCGGGAACGAAGGACTTAAAGAATTCTTTTAGTTTCAACCTTCCGCTACGGCGGGGAAATTAAGTGAACCCTCCCGAAACGGCGGGAGTTTTCGTTGAACCCTTCCGCAACGGTGGGGGGAATTCAGGGAACCCTTCCGAAACCGCGGAAACCGCCGCGATATCTTCCCAAAAGAGACTAGGCGGAAACTTTTGATGAAACCTTTCCGAAACGGCGGAAGCCATCCCCATAAGTCCCGCGGGGAGAATTCACGATCGCCTTCCGAAACCATGAAAAGGACTTAGAATTTTCTCAAGAAGCTGTCGCGGAGGCCTTCAGCTTTTGCTCCCGGAACGCGGAAGCCTTCGGGCTACCCTTCCAAAACAGCGGAGGCCAATCGCTTACCCCGTTCGGCAAAGGGACTCCGAAACGATCCCGGGTGAATTTGCGGAAAATATAAGTTTTGCTTCCGAAACGGCGGAAGCCATTCCCAATAGCTTTCCGAAACTAGCGGGAGCTTTCGCCGAACCTTCCCGAAAAAATCAACGAGACTTTGAAATTTTGGATCGCGGAAGCTTTCGCAAAAGTCTTCCAAAAATACCGGGAGCATTCGCTATATCGTCCCGAAAGGGCGGAAGCTTTGACGTTACCCGTCCGCTACGCGGCGGTCTCTCGCAGAAGGCTTCGAGCTTCCTTTCCGCAGTAAGCCCCGAAACGTCGGAAGATTTCATTGAATCCTTCCGCAACGGCGGATACAATTCGCGAACTGGCCCCGCGAATGACGGTTGCACGAAAAACCGAGGTGCTTTGACGTGACCGCTACGCGCGGCGAATTTAAACCCCGTTGTAAATACGCCACCTACCGAATTAAAAGCTCACACGTGCCCAGTCTATATAAAATGCGGTGAGGGGCTCGACCAATCCACCATTGTTTTGAATCGGCCAATGACGTGCGATACCGTGCAAACCGCTCCAGCTCACCTCGCGCATCCGTGCTCGCAGCCACCTCGCTCAAGCAATCCTCACGGTGCCAGGTAGGATCTTGACCTTGTTTTTCACTACTGAGTTGTCCTTTTGGGGAAAACAGTAATTTTAGTGGGGTTTTGACGGGCGAAACACCCGTAAAGGGCTATGTTTTGCCCGTCAGGAACAATGAACGGGGTTTTCATTATACATAATCGTCATAGGCCTTCCTGAAAACGTTATATTTTATGTTGGTGGGTGCGGGCGGTTAACCATGCCCTGTTTTGTTTTAAACCCCGGGCCGCGCCCCTCGTCGTGGGTTAAGTTATCGAAACCCTATGGGCTTTCCATGTCCCGGACCGTTAACTCGGACTTAGAACCCTGGGCCCTTTTCAATAAGCCCCAGCCCCTACACGCGAAGCCGAAACCCGTAAGCGCTTAAGCCACGAGAGCCAAAACTTGAAGCCGCAGCCGCCCTAGCTCTCCCCGTCAGCATATCCCCGGCGCCGTTACCTTCGCTCGGACTAAAATATCCTGTATTGACTCGGCGAGTGACCGCGCGTGACGATAGCATTCAAAGCCCTCACCGAGTCAACCCGCGTCTTCCCCGCCATCGACCTCTCCAACCGCAGCCATAACGAAGTACATCTCCTTCCGCGAGGCAGAACCGGAAGCCAATTGCTCCCGCGAATCGCCTATCGGTCAAATAAAACCAATAGCTTCCGCAACATAGCTTATCCCATACTCATCTTTTAAGAGCTTCAAATGTTTCAATATGTGTCTTATGATTAAAATAATGTTTTGCTTCCTTAATATTTGCTTCATTGATTTATCTCATTAAAACGATGTTGCTCTCGGCTAAAACCATACAACCTGTTGCTCAAACTCATGATGAATTGTATATGGATGTTATCAGGGATAATTTAAGATGCCGAAACCCAGTAAGAAGAAGGCGAAGATGACAGAAAAGAAACCTGCTCCTCCTAAGATTGAAACCTCGCTCCAGGACACCAGGTGCACCACTGGTGTCCCTCCAGAAATCAGATGGGATGACATATACAGAATGATCAGGGACCAAGAGATCCCAGATATGTTGCTGGAGGAGGCACCGATCTATCAAAATATCAGAGCCTCAGGCATAACTAGAGCCGCTACCCGCCCTGAGCTATTCCCCTGTGCTGAAGTGATCGGGTGGATACTCCAACATGCAGATGCTGATGGGAGAGTGATAAATGACAGTAGGAAAGTGGCTATTGCTTCGTTTCAACCCGCATATGTTGCGGCGGCCTACAGGTTCCCCCGTGTCCAACAAGCTCTGACTGACGAATGGTTGGGCCAGATGGATAACGTCGAGATGGCCAAGAAGCTATTGAGGGGAGGGAAGCATTTGAGAAAGAAGGGAAATGACGAATATGACGTGCAGAATCTGAGGGCCCCTTACAGATTGATCGCTTTAATGCTATGCAGAATATTCGGCATGCCGGATGGCACAGTATACAAGATTCAGTGGGTCCCTATCATTCACTATGTGGCATTTCAGGGGACAGTGTTTGACTGGGCCACTATCTTGTCAGATAGTCTGGCCTCAATGATAAGTGCTGCTAAACCCGGGCTGGCCTCGAAGAAGGCTGAATTCTTCATGTCCTCATACCTGATAGATTGTATCTTGGCCAAGATAGAGTTCCCCGGATTGGGGTGTACATGGGATAGGGCCACAACCCCGGTCTACACTGCATTCAAGATGTTGTGGGCTCAAAATTACAAGCCCAGCTACAAACTCATCTGTGAGGGGTTCATCATGCCCCTATACGAGAAAATGTTCAAGGAAGAACCAAGTTGCCTGTCACAAAACGCTTTGGAAGTCCTTGAGGATTATGGGGACTTCTACTTTTCAGAACAAGGTACCTACTTGAGAATGTTCGGAGGGACTAAGCCCCCATACATATTGCCGCAGTATGCCACAGACTATGTGGTGCTCAAGGAAGCAGTAAGACAACTCTTCTTGGATGGGATTGGAGCATTCCTCCACAAGCTACACAAGGCTTCCTTTCCCCCCCTACCTTTCTGCATAGGTGCTTACAAGTTTTCAAGGGTGGCCTCTGCCGATGAATTTGTTCAAGAGTTGAGGGCCTTCCATTTCGGTGAGGTCATCTTCCACACGAACGACAGAAAGGGTAAAGTGGCCGAGCATTGCAAGGGGAACTATGCTAACTTCGAATACTCCCACTACCCCGATGCCGAGGAGGAAGCATTCAGAGGCATCAGCAACATGACTGAGCTAAGGATCTGTCGCCAAAGTACTGGAGCGAGCTCTAGCTCAACCAAATCCCAGAAGACCATCCAGCAAAAGGAGAAAGAAGCCAAGGATGCCCGAGCTCAGGAAGAGCTCAGATTAAGAGAAGAGGCAAGGTTGCAAAAGGAAGCCGAGGAGGCAAGAAAGCTACAAGAGGCTGAGAATGAAAGACTGCGGAAGGAGGCTGAAGAAGCCCAAAAGCAGAAAGAAGCAGAAATTGAGCAAGCTGAAGCAAGGAAGAAGGCGGAGGAAGAATTGAAGGCAAGAGAAGATACCCAGGTAGGTGGGTCCGGTGCGCAGGACATGGAGATAGACACCTCTCAGGCAGGTGGTTCTAGTACCCAAAAGGAAGGGACAGACCCCGCTCAGTAAGTCCGGACCCCACCTATGGAAGAAGACATAGACATCATAAACCGACCAATTGTACCGTACACTCCATCTGGGAAGCGTACGGTGTCCAAATGGAATGAGTTTGTCTATGACAAGAAAAGAAAAACAATGGTCCTCCAATCAGAAGAGAGGATTAAAAGTCCCTTCCATGATGACATAGTTACTCGCCGAGAGGTCGCTGTCATGCAAAACACAGACGCAGATCCCATCGCCATGGCATCCGCAGCTATAGCAACAGCACAGGCATCATTTTCCAATGTAGGGGTTATAGTCAAAGAAAATATATTGACAAAGAAGAGAGCACGTACCCTGCAGCAAAATGTGGCTAATGAGCAAGCCCAAAGAGACCTGATAGTAAATAAATACAATTGCTTGTACGCTGAGCACAAGGAGTTGGCAAACAAGTACAGCTACCTGGAGGAGGAAAAGGACCAGCTAGCACTCCAAATAATGATTGCAGAAGCAGAGAAGAGTGGAGCAGAAGAAAAGGCTTCCCTGCTAGAAACAGACAAGCAGGCATTAGCTGAGCGTTTAGAGCAAGCGGAAAGCAGAACCTTGGACATGTCCCCCTTCCACGAGCTGTCATGCAATATACTACAGCAAGTGCATGGCTCTCAAGAGCTAATCACTGATGAGGTATGCAAACTCAAGGCCATGACGGTTAGGCTAAAGGAAGTGAATGCGGAAGCCCACAGGCTCAAGGCTAAGAATACCCGTGTCAAAGCAAATGTCATAAGTCAGATGGCATGGAGGGAAGGGAAAGGAGGTTTCCCCCCGCATCTTCCT